>CM017797.1:54818017-55225253 GCA_008086715.1 Sitobion miscanthi
TCAAGAATAGATCGATTGGCCGAGTTAGTCGTTGTACCCAAAATTGCGTTTGTTCCGTCTGAATAACCAACCGATCGTGAATCGTTGAATCTCGTAAATCATACAATAAATAGTGGACATGGACCTCAAATCATGCAGAGTATATTTACTAAGGGCTACAACACAAGAGTTTATAACTAAGGTTAGTGTGTCAATTTAAAACAAGGGAACAAGCACGGTTAACAATGTGTTTTACCTACTTCGAGTGGCTCAAGCACTTATATTATATAGGAGTTTTTGTTTAAACAACCCATATTTTAATTTCATTGAATTTAATATACAGTATGCCAGTCGTCAGTGTCATTCACCAACCATGCTCACCCCCATTTCCTCCGTTAGTCTGATATTTGGAATTTTAAGCAGGTACACCTACCTACTTCAGGTCTGTATTTGCGAATACTTAGTTTTTTATACTATATATGTATTTAAATTGTTATTTAAAGATTAGCCTGTACCTAACAATTTTTTTTTAAATGGTATTCGTCATTTTTTCGTAATAGTTGTTTAATGTAAGATTCATGGCTTTTAAGTTGTTTAACTTTGTGTAGGTACTAAGGATAATAATTATTAAAGTTCCACGATAATATACAATTTTCATAAGCCTGAAACCGGCTTAACAATTTAGAGTAAAAAAGTTTGGTTCTCGTTTGAAAAGAGAAGTGATACGTGGGCTACAAGTCACTCATTTAATGGAATATATAAGCTTCAAGTATTTAAAAATATGGTTTTGGAATAAACAAGAATATTCCAAATATCAGAATTCGAATAAATTCATTATTAAAGTAAAGCTCGATGGTGTGTGTATTACGCAGAAGACCGTCGCGACGTTTGGTACATACTACAAATTCAACCATCCACAATAATCATTACAACAAAAAACCGCTTGCCGTATAGAGTGAAAGAGTAAGGGGGGGGGAATGGAGTGACAGAGAGAGAGAGAGAGAGCGAGTGAAAAAGAGTGAGACAGTGAACGAGTGTTGAGCGAGCGTTTGATAATTGGACAATGCTCGGCATTAAATAAACCTATATATTATTTTATGCTCGAATCGTACGTAACTATACCATCGACCGAAAACAATTGCGCTGCACTATATTATATTAATTCGTTATATTGTGTACATGGTGCGCGTACTATACAAACAACGACAAGGATTTTGGGAAATTCTGTCCCTTCTAGACGATATATATTTCCCGCGCAACTATAATATGGCGTACGAGCACAGCTGATCCATTTCGTCTCCACTCGATCGCAACACACACACACACACACATATTATAACCGTGAAATGACTTAACAATATACGAAACCGCGTATATATGGATCGCGGGCGTGTTGCCGTTATCGGACACGAGTATTCGCAATGATCAACACGACCGCTCGAGCTTTACGACCGCGACCACGGTCCCAGAACTGTAAACATACAGGGTGTTTGAGGCGAGTCCGCCGCCCGCAATACTTTCGATTACTCGTGTTTTGACGTTTTCTTTTTTTAAATAAACATATTTTTCTGGTCGTGAAAAATAATATTATCATCGCGTACACCGCCCGCCCGTGCACCGATGTCCCCGCAATCGTTCGCGTTTCTCGACGTTTCGAAAAAGCCAACACGCGAGTTCATCCAGTTGATTCATATGCGTTAGGTATATATAGTGTTTATTTATAAATAGAATTTTCGATTCCCATTAGGTAAGTGTTCAAATGTTTGTGCGTACCTATACGTTTTGAGATCTAGGTATTGCGGGGTGGGTGGTATAGTGGGCGGACCGCGGGCGCAGCGTTCGAACAGACATAAACGTATAATAATATGGCGAAACACCCTGTATATACGATATTCGACCCGTTCGTCGTATCCGAGTAAAATATATTATATTAATATCATATCGGACGCGAAACACGAGAACCGATGGTCGGGAAATAATAATAATATGTTGTACGGAAACCCGGCTATCGACTCGTGTGTATGCAATAAAATAATATATAATATACATTGTACTATTGTCCCATCGGGGTCGGAAAAATTGGAAACAAATAAAATGCGGACAATGCGATGTCGGTGCTCGTGTATAACAAATAACAATATAATATATAAATGTATATGTACGGATGGATGGTTTAACGAGTTGCAGTGCCGGTGATTCGGGGTGGTTGGGATGGGTGGGGGTGGATAGGAATGGCGGAGGGGGTTCTACTTGAAACGTGATTTTTTTTTTCTTTGTCTAACGGTGGTCGAGACGACGACGATACATCAGCAGCTATCTCGAGCTGAAATTTATATTGCGTTCGGAATTCGAGGTTAAACCCAACAGCTATTCGTGGCCGCCGCCGGTGTCGATCAAACGGCGGAGAAACCGTCGCCGAATATAAACGCGCGGTAGTTTAAATGATATACGCGTCGACAGAGAACGAGAATAGGGTTTTGGAATTCGTTGATGATGATGATGATGATGATGATGACGATGGTGATGATGATGATGATGATGACAACGACAGTAGTGTGGCAACGACAAGGACAAGAGTTTCCCGGATGCGCGACGTTCGGCTAAAAGTATAATATGTGCGTAGACGATTTTGTATAATATACTCTCTTGATTATATTATTTTTCATTCCGTGTAATAATAGTAAATGTTTTTTTTTTTATGTTTTAATACTTACTAACCAAATAATAGTCGTTGTATTGTTTCCTCGATTATTAATTATGTATAGTATATATACCTATTTAATATGACGTGTTGCACGCCTAGTGCCTACACGTGTTTAAACGACCTTATTCGCTTTCAACAATTTTTTTTTCATTTTTAAATAATGTTTTCGTATATAAATTACAAAGTGCTAACAACACTCCTTTTTTTTTTTAAATTTTAACTATTTTTTAGATTTATTATGACAGTTCATACTTTTAATTTCATATATTCTTCTTTAAACGTTAATGAACCTTTTTATAATTTAATATTAAACTAAAAGTTTTATATTAGGTACCTATCTAAAATAATTTTATGTTTAGTGTAATATAATATTAAAAAAAAACCCTAAAAATCATTTAAAATGACTACGATAAAAAACACAAGTATTATAATAATGTATACGTATATCATACTTATAAATATAAAGTGAAAAAAAATACACTTTATTTTTTTTGGAAATCACATAAATTTACCGATAAACTAAATGTAACACGTTAAATGGACCGTCCTGTATATGAAATACTGTTTGAGTGTGCCAGCGAACAGACGAGAAAAACAATTCGCCGCCGACACGACCTTCTCGTGTAACCGTTTTTATACGAAAGTCGTTTGAAGGAAAATAAAATACTAATATTATAATAGCCATCCCTCAAACTTTTGTCAAAAGAGCTTATACAGCATAAATCGGTTAGACGGCATCGCGTCGTTGTATTTCAAGAGTTTCTGAGACATTTAATGGGACTTGTGAAAATAAATCTGAATGAATTCCTCTGTTTTTGTGAACGCAAAAGTCTCCGAATAATAGTTTATCGCTTTTAAGCGTGTACTCGCGCATTGTATGCGAGGATAGTATTATTATTATTATGCAAGACAATCGAAAGTATTGTTATAATATTATGCACATCTTAAAATGTCCAGAACGAATTCATCCCTATTGTGAAAACAATACAATAGTAAATATCGAATAAATTTCGTTTCGCTGTGCGATGTATATTAACGACTACGACTAGCGTCCGACCACTGCAATCGTCGCGTATCTGCGCAGTAAAATGTGCGATATAAATAGATATTATTAATATCATGTAAAAAATAAAAATACCATATCAATAATATCATATAAACGCGTTTGTTTGCGAAATAAAAAATATGAAACTTTGACTTACGAAACAAAACGCCGCGCCGTGGTGACATTAATAATATATCTATATTTATATTTTATCGGTCCAGCGCAATGTATATAACTCCGTCGGAAACGCGTCGTTTTGTACACATATTATATTATATAGGACACTCGTCGAAGAACTATCGTTGTGTTTGTGTGCGCTTGGAAATCGTCTAAATCCGATTCGGATGGCTGCAGAATATCGTTCGACGGCCGGCGATATATCATTATTGTGATTTCCAAATGAACATTCGCGTTTGCGGTCGCCAGGTCACGGACGTTTACGGTATATACAACCCAACTCGGGACGTTAATTATATCACGTATCTCTGCGGTCGCCGGTACGCGAAACCGTCTGGATATATCGTGGGTTTTGAATATTTTATTTTATGATATTTTTTCGACCGACCCGCCAAGACTTGGCGACGGCCGGCAGATCCGTTTCGGGCGAAAGTGCGATATAATAATAATATATTAATGCCCCGTGGTCATTACTCATTACTCATTTGTCACTAGAACGCACTATAATATGACGTATCGTATGGACCAACCGATCTTTGACCTTATTGGACTCGCGCACCCATTTTAGTTATAATTTATTGTTTACGACCCACATCAAACGACAGCAAAAAATGTGATTGACAAATATCTATTGTTTCTATATATGTGGGTAAAAACGGACCATTTATTCTTATAATTAATGTAGTATTATTATCGTCGTTCTTATTGTCATATCGACTGAAATACATTTTTACGATATAATAATTTTTTTAATAACCTATTATAAAAGTATAATATTGCAGTGGTTGAAGACCACGACTGTTTAGTTACGGGGATCGAAACGGTCTTGAAACGATGACGGTTAGGACTCTCCCAAGCGGACTGCAGTCGTCTCATCCAATAATAAACGATCATAATATATAATTCATATTTTTGATCCTGGGAACGTGTTTCGATTTTAAGGCTGACCGATTATTGGTTAATTTAAATTTCAAGAGAACTCTGACAACTTAGTGGTAAATAAGCAACGGATCGTGTTAAGCATTTATTATATTCAACCGTGGTTTATGGGTTTCGACGTTTGTGGTTAATTTTTCAAACATTTCTTGATTTGAAACATCTTTAAAAGCGATCAAATAAGTACCTAAATTGGGTAAAAATTATAAAAAAATTTTTTTTTACCCTAGGAAGCTTTCTCATTGGAAGCTGTCCGCTGGCATTTTGGTGACTATTTCTTAAATGTATTCAGTTGAAAAAAAAATCATAAAAAAAAATTAATGAAAACCGCCTTAATCTTTAAATTCTAATATAATTGAATAAATCAATGTTCTTATCAACAAAACAGTTGTGTGCATCTACAACAATGTTTGCTTTAACTACATATGCTTTATAATTACTATACTGAACATTGTTTAATACCTTCTAAAAATAAAGAGACACATCGAGTAATGGTACACAATACACTTAATAATAATACCAACAGATAAAATACATATTATAGTTGATGAAACAAACTTTGATATCGCATGTTTGCGAAATTAACGTCTGCGGTATGCCGGTATCAATATAAGTGTGTGTGTGTGTATTGTATAGTTTCATATTATTATGTGTATAAACGAAAGGTGTGTGAATTTGGGAATAACATGTGATCTTAATAATTCTTATGAAAGGTGCAGTGTAAAATTGAACGATACCCTTATATTCTAAAAAAGATTCTATCCATCACTGAAATGAGATCATTTCTCAAACTTTTAATGGACAACACCGATGTAGGTACATCATACATTATACACATCGTTGCATACTGAGTGATTTTTTAATAATAGGTAATATTCATCTCAAAAAGTATTACGGTTTTGAAATAATTTTTTTTACATAGCTTGAACTTTGAAGTCATTACAAAACAACATTTTTGAAGAAAACTAAATTTACCTACCTAACTATTTTTTAAGTTACTATACTTTTTCGAATGAAAACCTAACATTTCACATAACACTCTGCTTTAGTATACAATTGATGCAATTAAAAATGCATTTTGCCATTAAAAAAACATAAAAAGTTTTTCAAAAGAAATAATAACGATAAAACTTTTATAAACATAATATTTTTTTTTTATCAAAAACGTTATTTCATAAATTCTTAAACTATATAAAACTATAATATACAATAACTCGTAATACTTTTCGAGATGATGAGTGTAAAATGGATCGCAGTGTACGTTATTTTCTATTGGTGACGTCATGCGCGGATGTGGGTGTCTAAGTTGATTACGCAGTAGGCGACGAACGAGACTCGCCGACAGAGCGTATAAATCATTATTAAAACGGACGTTAAATTATTATTATTATTATTATTATGTATCAGGGATATTACGGGTTTTTATTTTTTCGCACCCAACGGCCGTCGTCGAACGTGCTCCGAGGTCGTACATCATATTATACATTCGTACACCAACGACGGCAGCAGCAGCAGCAAAACTAAATACGGTCGACCTAAGTCGGCTATGATTTTTTTTTTTTATGTTTTAGTTCTTTCCTACGTTCCTTCATTTCTTCTCCGCCCGTTATAATAATAAATAACATTGTTTACGTGATATTTACATAAAACGTTCGCGTACACGGCATAAATCACGCTCGCGTTTCGAAATAAATAAATATATATATATTAACGTGTTCGGGTGTATTAATATGATATACGACGCGTTTGTTTAAACTATAATAATATATATGTATATATATTGTAATAATTCTCGTTCTGCGGCATTCGGAATGAATTCGGGTGCGTGTGCTCGAGAAAGTATTGTAACACAACACACACACTGAGAAACGTGTAAGACGAAAAGGACGTCGTTATAGGTGAGCGTTGCCGTGTTTGGTATTTTAAAAGGTAAAATAATAAAAAATTGTGGCTGCGCAACACGGCGTCTTGGATAGGCAATTTCGGTACATCCGTGCGTATGGGGCATAAACCAAGATCTTGCGTTTCGGGTACCTAACCCGGCTAAAGGTGTGACAAATCTGCACGATACGAATGTGATATCATTAGTATTACCTATACGTCATTAAACTTTGATTAAAACTCATAATTTCGTATCGTATCATATCGCTGCACGTGTTCAGTACTCGTTCAAAAAAAAAAAAAAATCTAAAAAAATCGTTAAGTTTCGTTCTGAACGAAAATGTGTACGATGATTAAAAATTTAATGCCGTCCCGTGGACGGCCATTGAAATAAAACCGCGTTGTCACTCCGGTGGTTTTTATTTTTTCTAACATGCAATTCCTGCGCTAAAAGTCACGGTCTCTGCAGGGCGAACAGTTATTGTTGTTTTTAATCAACCGCACTTTTAAAACAAAAAAACAGATTTTCATTAATTTTTTTTTTTCGTTAGAATTATTAATTAAACTAACGGTATTATTAATAGTAACTAGATTGTAATCGGTGGCAAACGAATGGAATTAACAGTTTCGGTACCCGCTCGTAATTTAATGAAAACATCCAGCTAATAATTTGGTTTAATTTCTAAATCTTTTTTTTTCGAATAAACGACTTTCTGATCGCGAATATTAAACAAAATATTAAAGCCAATCGTTTGATAACCTGTTCGAATTCTGCTTTACAAAAAAAAAAAAATAAATTTATGCAATACTTTTTATAAAATCGTTGAGACATATAAAATAATTATTTTTATATAAATCAATAGTATTTATATTTAAACAGATCAGTCTTTGACAGCAGAGAATCCGCAACTTCAAATACATAGTAGCTCCATAAAATAGATCTTAATTAGCATTTAGTTTATAAATGCGAAATGTAACACAATTCTCGTTCATAAATTTTAATTTGAACGTCCAAACTAATTAAAACAACAAATTAATATTTATTCGATTGGAAATACTTTTACTATTTCATCCACCGAACTTTCATTGTACGAACGCAATTATTTACATCGTATAATACTGAGAATAACGCTATTTTAATTCCGAAAACAAATGTATATTTTATCAATGAACAACGGTCGAACGAAAAAAAATGTAAAGTTTATATCAAAATAGTATATACACGAGGGAAAAATTGCAATAAACATAACTCAGCCAGGTTTTTTTTTATTATGTTTTTATTGTCAGTGCAGGTTATAATATCACAATGGACCGTCATCGGTTAATCCAAAAGCATCGGTTGTGGAAATGACAATATGCAATGTTATCGCTTTTTCCGAAACGGCCGTTCTATTTTCCCAGAAAATCGTTTTGTATTTGCTAGTAATTATTGTCGTTCGGAAATTTTACTGTACATAATATACATACGCTGATGAACGCAATACTAATACCATTATACTAACATCATTACACTCGTAGTTTTCTTTCGCAGTTTCACTCTACAGGAGAGGGTCTTCAAAGCCGCCTTGTCTTTTTTTTGAGGCCCACAAATATATTTTATGTATAGGTAAAAAATGTTTTTTATTTATACATTATTAATCATTTAATTTACGTTTTTATTACGAGTGTGGTCCGCGAATTTTTTTTTAAAAATAACAGGTGGTCCGCCGCCCAAAATCTTTGAAGACCCCTGCACTTCAGTTGTACTGAAATGTTTTTTTTCGATTTTTAAATCGTGTATGCAAACAGTAACGCATGTGATGCATAATTTTTTACGATCTCAATTCTCAGCCCCCACACGCTTGTTATCGAAATCATTACAATGCACATGAAGGATATTATGTGTATGGTTTTTATCTCATATTTCCATTGTCGTATTATTTTATCTACGCTCGTACTGAATAATAACACAATATAAATGTGTGTAAACTGAGTAGGTAATCTTATTATGTTCGAATTTTTTTTTTTACAATTTACATATTTATTTCGCTTTTCGACTTTTAAGTCAAAATTAAATATTATTGTAGCTTACATACCTGGCACTTTACGGGACATGTTATCTTTAGAATCTAGTCATTATTTCAAAACAATTTCTCGTTTAACTGCAACTAAAATGTCCCTGTAAAGTGCAAATAACTAAAATATATAGTGTGTAATGTGATTAAGAATAAGGGACTCGGTATTTATTATTTATAATGGTTTACACTTGGCTCACCGAGGCACGAACATTATACAGTTTTTATAAAGATTCTATACAGTAACTGTGAACTAAAAATTGAGCATTGGAAATTATAATAAAATAGAAATAACTGTGAAGCATAATTTATCAGTGACAATCAATTTTTAAATCAAACGAAAAAAAAAATACTCAGATTTTTGGTTGATATTGAAAATGAACAAAGCACGCCACATATATTATATACGACCGAAATCGCGAAAACAAAATTCATTTATTTGCTAACAATAGTCTTAGTTTTTTCAAAAGCTCTGTCATCTGTTCAAATATACTCATTTGAATCTGTATTCATTGTTTGTACCGATTAATTTAAAAATGGCATTTTTATTGTCAGCAATGTATAGGTACATTTGATATTAAATTACACGATATAATGTTATATTTATTCGCGATTTAATTGACTTTTTTAAAATATATCTCTAAGAATTAAATAGGTTTTTCCAAATAAAAATAAATTAACACTTGTTTGTCATAATGAACTGCATACGATTTTGGGAAAAATACTCTTAGAAAATAAAGTTACTCGCTTTAGATCATCATTTCCAGCGCAAAAATATAATTTTAAAACGTAAACGTTTATAACAATACATAATATGTAGGTACCAATAATAATGTTTTATAAATAAATAATACTATCTATACATAGTAGTCACAATACTATAATATTACAGTTGTTTAAATATTATACAATCGTATTTTATCACACGAAATTCGTCTTAGACATTAAACGTTCGCTAGTCATCACTTTGTTCTCCTCGCGAGCGTCAATGATAATCATTTTGTTTACTCCGGAATAATATTATTGTTAAGACGTTTATTGTAATATACATATTTTACCGGCAGGGTTTCCATTTTGTCTTTCTCTCGACTCGAAAGTCATACGCCACAGTATTAATAGTGTACCTACGCCTATGTCGTATATTATAACGATATACTATACTCACTATCACGTGCGACTTTCTTGATCAAAATATGTTATCATCGCCAGCTATATATTCTCAGATATGTCGAGTTTTACTCGCACACTGCAACACACGCCGTTTGCATTTCACGCGGTGTGCGCATTCCAAAATAATTATACCGTATTTTATCGTTTAAAAAAAAAAACGAAACCAAAAACCCTATTTAGACCTCGTCAGATATTTACAGGTACGGGACAACACGCGGCTTTTGACGGCGTGTGAGTCGACTCTTTGGGGTGTTCGACGTAGTATTATAATATTGAGGTCGCAGTCGTGTGCATATTATGGTGCGTACGAGAAAACAAATGGAGCGCAAAAGATGAAATACATTCGAAAATAAATAAAATATGCACATAAAAACGCGGACCATTAAGTGGATATATTATATTATTTTCTTTGTGCCCGAGACCGCATTGAAAAATATTGATCCGGACCGCGCGTAGAGTTATTGTAAACGACCTTAGCCGGAGTTGTAGGTACTGAATATATTATTATTATTATTATTCCAAACGGGCACCAAACGAACCTGCCGCAAGTATATGATATATATACATACATACATACATAAACGTAGGTATAATACGCCTAAACAGCCCATTTCGCGTTTTATATAAACATTCAATTTGCCCGAATAAACGCTCGTACTCATATAATATATTGTAATCCTCGACATCCCGTTTTATTTTTTTCGCTGTCGTTACGAATACGCGCACGGCCGTGAGATAACCATAACAGATGTTTATCATAACCGATTTCGTATAATTTTAGGGGAAAAGTTTTCAACTCGTGTTTTGTCCGCGTTCAACATCGATGGTTTCCCCTCTGGCCGCCGCTCTCGTGGCTTAATCTACTTTTAACCAATTTATAGTGTAAAAACTGTGAAACGTTTAGCCCGTTTAGGTATATTATTATATTTATTGCTATATACGTGCGTTTGCTACACCGTATACGGTGAATCCATAAACATTTCGCCTTAAAGGCTCTGTTAGAAAGCTCGCGTAAGCTCACACACACACACACACACCACACACACACACACACACACACACAACACACACACACACACACACACACCACACACACACACCACACACACACACACACACACACATACACACACACATACACACACACGCAAAATTACACATACTGAGGTAGCGAAGTGTTAAATGAGAAAACGCTTACCTATGTATGAGATGCTTTAATGCTAACCGATCATCCTCGCGGCTCGATACCGTTTCACGTTGGGTTCTCGACGCGTTACAAAATACCTCTGTCAAAACGAAAGGTATATAGGTATATGCGTTTTGTTAAAAACAAAAATAATAATAATAAAATGAAAACAATGGTCGAAAAGGTTTAACACGCAGTGCATTTCGGGTGTAAATTGTAATAAATGTTTATTGCATAGGTAATGTAATATATTTTTTTTTTTCGTACCGCAAATAAATCAATATACCTATATATTATTATTGAATGTGAATACATGCATATCGCAACAATAAAATGATCTTTGCAGCAATATAGTCAATAAGTCGTATCATCGATAAAATATAATATTGAGCTCGATCATTATTAGCGACCGTCGGGCAATGGTCCATCGAATTAATTTCCGTGGGGAATATAATATGTAGGTATTATATTTTACAATAATATATAGGTATGATGTAAACACTGTGACATGATATATAACTCGTGTCCATGGTCGTTTTTTCAAATTGTTATCGAAGTCTGTTCGATTGGAAGAACAACGATTATATTATATAGTAATATATTGTGAACAAATTGCTTTATACACATATATATATAAAAAATGAAATGTATATAGATAGAATATATATTATATATATATATTTATTTATAGATAAAACGGAAAACGGTCTTACGAATAGTCGTCGTATTATTGTTTCATCAAATTAGAAAATGTCAACTAAAATAATAATAATAATATACCGAAACCGTTCGTTCGGAAACCCGATGCAACATAATATAATAAAAAAGTAATAATATAACGACGGAACTCGGCCATTTACGTAACGCGAACATTACCGTTTATAATATTAATTTAATTGTATTATACACACACACACAAACCGCGAACTATCGATTTTTATCGTTCTGTTTATATTATAATATATATGTGTCGTACACGGACGCATCTAAAGTATTTCGATACGAATAATATAATTTATCGTATATCGTAGGTGACGTTTGAAAATCGTATCCTTATACCTGTACAGCTCAAATGGGTATAGAATTCCGCCCCGAGGAGACAATATATGGCGGAGAAACGCCATTTGTATTAATACCCCGAGCATTGTATTTTCAATTCGCACTCACATATATTTATTATGTGTGTGTGTACTTCGTTTCGATAGTTTGCGAATCGGTGCATGTGTATAATATATATATATATGTATACGTATCGGGTCGGCAAAGTTTTGGTAATAACTCACTATGTGGTCACTGGTACTGCAGGACGATATATATTGGTTATATTGTCGTTTTATCGGGCGGATTACACACATATACTATTACCATATCATTACGTCGTTTAAGCACTTTGGGTCACTATTAATATTTTTCAAATATCATTGTAACAATATAGTAGGAGCCTTGTATTTTCAAGATTTTTTAGCCAACAAATAAACTTTGATTGACATCCATAGAAAAAAAAGGTGGGTAAGTGGATGTCGCTCTGCTGTACAGTATAGGTTACGAGTGGGTCACTGTAATGGATGGTGTTGAATTTGAATTCAATGATATAATATAATTGTATAAGAAAAACGATTCTGAGCGAAAACGGTCAGTCAGCCTATGATATTACCAAGAATATTTAATGATATTATTGTGAATAAAGTAATTTATATATTATAACCTATTTACGTGGAGCCTTGTTTTCAATTTTCAATCCTTAGCTATAGGAAAAAATTGTTCCTATGTATTTTTAATATTTTTCAACTGCTATTAGAACGATGTATAAGGAGCCTTGCATTAAATTTTCACGGTTTTCTACCCAATAAATAAAATTGTATTGATATTTACAGAAAAAAAAAAACTAAAAAAATTGAAAACTGACAATGTCCGTAAACAGCTCAAAAAGATTCAAATTATTTTCAAAATTTTATCGTGTATAGAAAATGCTAATACAAACATTCAGTGAAATTTTCAAGTATCTACAGTCGTACGTTTTTTAAATACAACAAAATAAGAAAATCGTTACATGAGAAATCGAGTGTTGTCAAATGTTGTAAATATATGAATTTTAAACGCTCATAAAAATTTAATTCGACTTTCTTGTAGACATTTTTTTTTTTTTTGATAAAGGTAGACAAACTTATGGATAATCTTGTATTACATTTTCAAATCTTAGATTTAAAAAGAAAAATTTTTATGAATTCTTAACTCAAAATAATTTGCTAATTTTTGTGATTTTTCCGTATTTTGCCAAGATTTGAACTTTAAATGTTTATAAATAAAAACTTTGACTTAGGATTTTTAATTTTTTTCATCTGCCTTTGAAACAATAACCTAGGAGCCTTTTATTAAATTTTCAAACTTTTTTACTTTTGACCCCCCGTACCAACTAGATTCACTTTCCTATCAGAAAAGTTACTGTTGAAGAAAATCCAAGCACTTTTAATGTCCTAAAAGGTGATGACAGACACAAAAATAAAAAAATAAAAAAACACACATCATTGTAAGATCCACACATTCATCGTTCCACTCAGAATCTAAAATCATGGGGTAAATGAAAATAAAAATGTTGAAAGATCAACATTATTAGAAAATTAAACTCTATAAAATGGCTACCTTCGATCGTTTCAAATATAACAAAAATGAAATGTTTTATCTTTTTTACCCTACAATTTAATTCAACTAGAAAACAAAATAAATGTAAGTCGTTATCTCTGTGAATGTAATTAAAAAAACGGATTTCTGCTAAATGTGTTATCTCAAAAGATATCTGAATGGGTAAATTCTCCCAGGATACCCTGCATAATATGAAGGCATTCACTTTGAATGACAAAAATATTTACGAAGTGTATACTGGCGTGGAAGTTGTACATCTTGTGTAAAAGACAGCTGCAGCCATGACGATTCTGTATGGTCCTTATATAGAGTGATTTTTGTATAATCCAGTCTTTTGATATGCATCGATTAATACGCTATGTATTGATGTGTTTACTAATTTATTTTACTTTGTGCGGTGTGACAAAGGTGCAGCTGGTAATCAATTGTGTTGTTTTTGACGAATGTCTTGATCGTAGGATTTTTTAAGGCGTCTTACAGTATAATATACTATAAATTAAAACGGTGTCGTCTGGCGATGCTGATAATTAACTGTGTTGTTTTACTAAACATTGAATTGGAGAGGCGTTGGATATAATATTTTATGTGTTGCATGTGTCGCATATGTGTGTAAAAACTAAATAGAATACGTATAATATATGTTTATTGAATCATTCCATATGGCCCCTTCGCTAGTTGTAGTTGTTCCGTGTTTTTATATGAGACTATATAGTATATATCATATATTACAAATACGTCCGGACATATCCATTTTTTACATAAATAGAACATCATATTCAATATTATCTAAAACATTACAAGCCTGAAATTGAATGAGTTTTTTTGACAAAGGTAACAAATCCGGACTTGTTAAATTTGTACACTTGATATTTATATGAGAAATTATTTATATAAGATTAGCCCAATAGACTTATATACGGTTTTGAGAAAAATTGGACACACAACTTTTGGCCTTTTAGCTATGGAATTATGGTGGCCTATCATTGGCTACCAATTTATAGTGTATGTACAAAAAACCTTTTCATAAAATATTCAAACACTATAAATTTAATAGAAAAATAACGAAGATACTATTATACAATATGAGAAAATAGTAATATACTGAATCAAAAAAAAATATCTCGAATGCTAACAAGATTTAAAATATTGTGGCATATCAATGGCTACAACTCCTGGCAGAAACTTATTAACATTCATTGACGCTGTGATCATGGTCCGTTTATTAGTGTTAGGGTTGTAAGATTCTACAGAATCCAAAATAGAATAAGTTTCGTCTTTACCACCGACAACATACAATAAACCATCTAATACCGCTACTCCTATATTGAGAAGATAAACTTAAATTAAATATATTTAAAAAAATATGTTTCATATAATATAAATTAAGAATTATCAAGCGATTAGTTATACCTGCGTTACATCGACATAAATGCATGTCCAGAATATTCCTGTACTTGATCTGTAGGCTTCAACACTCCTGTAAACTCTTAATCCATCATAACCGCCTAGAGCATACAGTACATCATCTAAAACTCCAACACTCAATTCATTGCGATGCACACACATGTCTGCAACTGGTGTCCATTTATCAAGACTGGGATGATAACATTCGACGGATTTTAAATCGTGCCCAAAACTATTAACTCCTGCCTACACAGAATTAACAATTCAATTAAAACAACTTGCAGATTAAAAATCCCTTGATTGCAAAATCTACGGAATACAATAAAGTATTTTTAAATAACAGCGATTGAATGCATATATTTAAGCACTCAAACATTTATTAATAGTTATTATATTATATTAAATTGAATAATGTTTCAATTCAAAAATCATCAGAAATTTAAAATCAAGACATACACTAAATTTTACTTTTACAT
This sequence comes from Sitobion miscanthi, assembly GCA_008086715.1. NCBI lineage: Eukaryota > Metazoa > Arthropoda > Insecta > Hemiptera > Aphididae > Sitobion > Sitobion miscanthi. Next base: position 54,833,670 of record CM017797.1, read on the forward strand.
AGATTGTATTATTATTTTCAAACATAAACAATATCATTGTATAACATAATTAAGATTATTTTTAACAAGAGCATTAATACGTTGTACATAAAACTGAAAAAAAAGAAATAAAGATTTAATAATGCTAAAATATATAATATTATAGTTTGACAGTTAATGAAAATAGTCATTTTCCTTGTAATTATTAAATCATTGTGCTAAGCCGGTATTTAAACATATATTTGAATTAGTATATTATGTAAATGTTAATTTAAAATTGTAAGTTATTAAAATATTTAGCTTTGGGTTTTTATTCCGTTATTTTTCTCTGGGGACTTTATTCATTCCGATTACAAATAACAATTATAACAAATGTACCTATTAAAAATTTTAAATCATAAAGTAATAAACATTTTACCGCATATAATAGATTATTCAGTACTCCAATCCCAAAATGACTTCTTACAGTAGACATACTCGATATCATACGCCATTCTCGAGTTCTGCAGTCTAAAACTTCTGCACTATTTAAATTACTTTTGCCATCAAAACTGCTAACCTTGAATTTATAATATAATATATGTTATATACCTACTTTATAGTATATCGGGTAAATCTTAGGTGTTTAGTTAGGGAATATGGTCTGTCAATTTTATATTTTAGATGGTTATTACCACAAAAAGTTGTTTCACATAAATTATTATGACAAGTTTAATAGTAAAAATAATAATACAAACAACTCACGAATTTTATGGTGCCCGGGCTGGCCAGCTGTCGCTACCTTTAATACATTGAATAATTTTAATAATATTAGTAAACCATGGTACTCATAGGCTCAGAGTTCTAATACGAGGATCAAATTTGAAATTAAAATATGTGTTAAAAAAATATTGTGTTTATATTATCACTTGGTTACTTGAACTAATATTATGAGAAACCTTTTATAACATTTTTAATTATTAGGTACCTATATAATTATATACACATAATAATATAATATTAACTTCTTGTAGTTTAACTTGGAAGACTGAAGACTAAATCTGGTCCTAAAATTGATTTCGAAATAAATTCAAATCATCGATACGAATTGTTAAGTACTTTCTGTGAAATAAAAAGTAATATCGAAATTGACATTTTCAATAATTATGTTCAACATATGTATTTAAAATTCAAATTCATCATAATCCAACAGGTCTATAATATGTTCATTGGTGAGTTATTTCGTTTTGACATAGCTTTTTATTATATTTTAATTTTAAAGCGAGTTATGTGTATTTTAAAACTGTAAACTGTTTGTACATCTTAAAATACTCATATCTCACTTTTAAATTAAAACATAATAAAAAGTCTATGTCATTGTCTAGATAATAATCTTACCTTTAAATTGTATAAGAAGCCAATTCGCTCTAAGCCAATTTTTAAACTAACAGAGATAAACGTGTTCTGCTGAGCGTAAAATTTGCTATGTTACGCACTTGTAAGAGGGAGACAACAAATGTCACTGAAATGTCCCCTTAACTAATGTACATACGGAAAAAAGGATCAAAATGTCACGTTACCTAAATAAAAAATTTAAATTACTTACCTTTATTAAAAATGGCGTGAGAGGTAAATGCCGTCTTTATAGAGGTACCTAAATATAATATTACCTATATTGATATTTTTTTATTTAAAATGCGTTGTAAAAAATAAATTATTTATTTATTTTGACTTCACACAATTTACAAAAAATAATATTAATATTAAATAATAAATTTAAAATGTTAACAAAAAAAAAATATAATAAATTATTACTATTACCTATAGTCTATATGTATACTATATTGGAAAACTCGTAGTAAAATAAATTTCATTAACTATAATAGTATCATAGAATATACTTAGTATCTACTAAATAATTGTATATGCTGACAGACCATGTTCCCTCAGATTCGCTTTTCGTAAATTCGTAAACAATGATATTATAACATTGAATTCAAATTTAATACATCCATTACAGTGACATGTTTATTTTATTTAATAATGAACTTATACGATTTCAGAATATTGTGAAAATTTGTATTATACTTAAAATCATATTACCTATATTCAATTTTTTACATTTTTATACTACTTAAGCAGTGTTCTGTGGTGATACCATGCAGGAACTACTAATTCAATAATTTTAAACAATTGTATGAAACATATTTTTTTTAAATATATTTAATTTAACTTTATCTTTTCAATACGGGAAGATACTTAGTGGTATTAGATGTTTTATTGGTGAAAGAGGCGGAGCTTCTAATATAGATTCTGTAGAATCATGCAACTCCAACACTAATAATACCTGGACCATGACCACAGCGTCAATGAATGTTGGCAACATTTTTTTGGAGTAGTAGCCATTGATTAGCTACAATAACATTTTAAAGCTCAGTATTCTTGATTATTTTTAATACAATGTATATTAATATTGTTTCATCTTCTTCTTCTGAATTAGCTTAGCGGTCCATTCAGGACCATCGCTGCTATCAAAATCTCTCTCCATCTGTCTCTCTGATAAGCTGTTTCTAATGTTGCGTTCGGGTCTAACATAACTATATCTTTGGCAACTACGTCAATCCATCGAGTTTTGAGTCGTCCTAGGGATCTTATTTTATTTATTTTAACGATTAGTACATTTTTAATTAACTGTCCGTCTGCTTCCCATGCATTTCCAAACCATTCTAACCGTTTTTCCCTACAAAAGGAGAGTATGTTTGGCTTACTATAAAGAAGCTTTACATTTTCATTACTTCTTCTTTCGTATGTCTGTGTTTCTTGGTTAAAGATTGGTCTATATATGGTTCGTAACACTTTCCTTTCGAACGTGATAAGTCTTCTGCTCTCACCTTTAGTCAACAACCAGGTTCCACAGGTGACCTGTGATAACATATCGAAGGTAGCTATGATATAGTAGTATCTTTGATTCTCTGGATGACAACTTAGATCTCAGAAGTTTGATTTTACTGAAATAAAATCTATTTACACTAGTGATCCGTTCGTTTATTTCTATATGCATATCATTTTTTCTGTAGATGTTCACACCTAAGTACTTAAAATTATCAACTTTTTAAAATTTATAATTATCAACTTCTCTGAAATGTATATTGGGTGGACTTCCCGATACGACCATGTATTTAATTTTCCCCTCGTTTACATGTAATCTTATTCCTTTACTTGCATTTATGAGCTTATATATTGAGTTGATGACTCCCTCTCTGGTTTCACCCATTACCACAATGTCATCTGCATAAGCTAACATAACTTGCTCATTACTTATCTCCATCCTCCTGTCGTCGTTTGTGTCTCTTATTATTTTTTCGATGGCTAAGTTGAATAATGCAGATGACAATAAAGCGTCTCCCTGTTTTAGGCCAGATTTAACTTCAATATTGTTTCATATCATATGATAATATATTTGTTGTTTTTATAAATTATAAATTATATTGTTGTTGGTCGTTTTATTTAAATGTTTTCTTATAATATTCGTTAGTACCACGAATATTTTAAGAAATCCAGTCGTTAAATATGTATAAAATAATTCATTTCTTTAATATTCGACAATTTCGAACAAGGTTTTTTGAAAGTAGTTAATACTTTAACAACATTATGTAAAACGACTAAGTACCAAGTGAGTACTAATGACCGGTACGTGACCGATTATATATTTCAACAGTAATGAAAACAACAGGGTTATTAAAAAAAGTCTTACGAAATTTATATTTTCTATGCACAATGTACCCATGTCTCATAATAGCAATACTTAATAACATTTGGGTATATATTATTAAATACATATTGTCCAAAGTCTAAAAATCATTTATATCTATACACATAATCGATTTATCAAGTTATTTCGTATTGTTATTTAAACTATCATTATATTTAATAATGGTAATACCGATTTTTATGTTATTTAAATATGTGATTTTTTTTTTTGTGTTCTTAAATCTAAATTTTATATGATAATAATATACTCATAATACTTATATCAATGTAGAAGCATGAACAGCAAGTCAGTAACTAGTTGCTAGTAGTGCATGGAAGACCTATATTTATACAAGACCTTTATATAAGTATATCAGAATATATAAGGTACGGTGTCATGTGTTCGAAAATCATGTGTTAACCTAACCTAACACTGATGTATTATATGTTATTATTTGCACAAAGGAATAACTTAATACCTAATAACAAGCATACGTGATGTCTGCAAACTGAAATAATTTTTTTAAAGTAATACTTACACTGTATTATAATATCTACAGTAATATATAATAGTAATTTAAAAATTGCATAGCATTATAGAATTTTTTAAAACTATAAGTATTAAAGTTCGATTATATTCTTGCCTCGATTACAATAAACTAGTACACCTAATTTTTATTTATTTCATAGCTGTACAATATTATTTTAGATTATTTTAAAATAGATCACCTCTATGGAATAATGACATTCGACTTGCAAAGTCGTCAAGAATTTTTACGGTTATATTGTTTAGAAAATCGTCTTGCAATATTATTGAGTTGTGTATTTTGTTGAGAACTTTTACAATCTAATCACAAAAAAAAAAAAAAACTAATGACATACTACGCAGTTGTAAAAACTACAAAAAAAAATTTAAAACTATATACTTCCATTTATGGTTCGCAGTATTCCGTACTCAGTCACCAGTCGATTATCGAAATGCAGTTGTATAAAACGATCAATGCCCTAATTCTCTATATAGTTTGCTAGTAACATAATAGGTATATTATATTGTGCACTTATAATATTGCACCATTGTACTAACCGAGTTGCGCGTTATAAAATTAATTTTTTTTATTTGTCGAACAATAATTTATCATCTGAAATTATAATGGGATGTCTACCGCACTATAAAAAAATCCGTCGTGTAATTATTACGCTTTTTTCAATAACATAATATTATATAATTTTACTACGGCTGATGGAGTGATGGACACGTCACGTTTTTATCCATACCTATGTATAACGGTTTTTCACATCGTTGCAGTATTTATATTTTATTGTTATAATGTACAGTATAATATAATATATATATCCCAAATGCGTTAGGTGTCTCTTACATTCAGTGACGGGTTTTGCAGGTTGAAGTCTTAAATTATCTAACCTTGTAAATCGAAGAACTATTAAGTTAAAATTGTATTGAAATTAAATAATGGTCAAAAAAATATTTTAAGAAATTACCCGCTATCGCTCATTTTAGACGGTTGGGGTAATTTGGTTGACCAATTTATCATTATTATTGTTCGTTTTACACATTATTTATTAATTGTTTATAAAAAACATTACCTTTAGTTATAGAATATAATATGTATACAGTATACTATTTTTATACAATCGTAGCCCGTAGGTTAGGTTACTATACTTATTTATTTTTGTGGGGCTACAGCCAACAGTAACTCTCTCACTAGATGAACTATAGATAACTGTGATTATATTTATTTATTATATAGGCACGGTCACTTGGTGTAGTTCATAGTGCATTTAAACAATTTATTAAGTTATCTTTATGCGTTTGTTTTGTCTTTTATTTTGTGCATACTATAATATATTTATTTTAAATTTTATTATTAAAAACATAATTTATTTATACAATAGAATATAATATAGTCTATCATTGACTTTTAAAATAAAAATTTGTTACGACAGACAGTTTGAAAGTGGGGCATCTAAAAGACGAAGAAAAAATTGAGTAAATATTAAATTATTATTAAATTTAATAAATTCAAATTTACTTAGATTTTCTATGCGTTTGTTGTATAATATCGTGAGACAGAAGAAAAAACTAATCTAAACAGAGGTTATTTTTATTATTTTATTTTACTGAATAATTTAATAAAGACACTATTATGTAGTATATTAGTATCAGTAGGTTTTTAAACTGTTTACCATGTTTCAATATTGTGAAAAGTAAAGATTTATGAAATAGTTAATACATTATATTTGGTATATGATTTATAACTTATTTAATACTTAAATTGTTTTATTTTAGTATAATTTCGAGAATACAGTTATTTCTTCATATCATAAAACCACATTAATTATACCATGGCATACTCCATCGTATAATATAAGAGGTATGTGAATAGCGTATGAAATGTATGATTTCATAATTAACCTATAACCACCTACTTAGGTACTTAAATTTTGTGTTTTTTAGTTATTTATTATATCGACACGTATACAATAAATAGAAAAGTATTAATGGTTTTATGTCGGGTAATCTTTTAGATTCAGTGGTCTTCAATTGGCAGTTGCACTCCTAAGACTTAGATCCGGTTCTGCTTACATTCGTTCTATATCATCATGGAATTCAGTGGCACATATAGGATCAAAGTGTTGCTCAGGCAATACCTTAAATATGGGTGAGTGGGTATTGACAGAAGAAAAATTGGACAACTTATAGGTCGGTACAATAGTAATATCAGAGGTGGGTCACCACCAAACATTATTTGAGCAGTACCAATTTTTTCTCACCACACTCGACACTGACGGAGTCTCACCATAAAGGTGTAAATATTTTTTGATCTAAAAAAAACTGACTAACTAAATCTAACTGAAAAAAAAAATGTATAATAATTATCTTTCTCTCTGCTACATATGATGCGCGCGCCGAACCAGTGTCGTTCCATCGCTTGCCCGTGTATTGCATCCTGCTGGCCATCATCGGTAAATATATTTTGATAACTTTTTATTACGATACAGGTCACAGGTGCTGCTATCACTCGTTCCGTGTATCGCATCCTGCAGGTAACTGATAAATATATTATGATAGCTTTTTATTTCAATACAGGTACCTACGTTAAATATTGTACTCGGTAAGACGTATAGTGACTAATATACTATTAACACCAAAACCTGAGCGTGTTCCCCCGTATTTAATCCGTCACTGCAGCAGATCCACCGTACCGGAGATAGATGACGTTTTAATGGGTAGTAACCGCGTATACCACGTTACGAATATATATGGCACGGCGTTGGTTTTTTTCTTACACACAATTACACTATATTAAGGACATTCGATGTACAATTTGTACGCATTATGACTGCTGCACTATAAACATTTACCGCTGCAGGTGGTCGTTCTTATATATTTAGTAGAGCTCTGCACGGACTGATCCAGACCAGTCCGGTTTTTTCGGTCTTTGTGTGTTATAATTTAATGTGGTTCGGTCCGGTTCGGTCTTTTCGTCTAAAAAAAAAAAATGGTCTGATCCGGTTCGATCCTTATAAAAAAAATGGTCCAGTCCAGTCCGCCTTCAAATTTATATTAGGTATGTATTATTGTCCGGTCTATAGTGATCTGCATTTTGAACGTTGATTTAATAATATAATTTATATTAGGTACGTTGAAAAATAAAAATCATTATCATAATAAAGTAATCGTTCGGTCTGGCTTGATTTTTATTTTATTGGGCCGGTCCAATCCTGGTCTCTGTTAAAATTATTAGACGGTCTATAAGAAAACGGACCGTGCAGAGCTCTAATATTTAGCAGTTGTTATATAGGTAGCTGGCGTATATGTAGGACACAACGGCGACCTTCGATGTCTCTAAGCGCATGCTATAATATATAACAATATAAAGTTGGTTTAGCTCACTGCTGCTCCGATGGCCTTAATATGTAAAACACGGAAACACACACATATATTATATTATACGACGCACTCGTATGTGTACGCTGTTGGCTATATGCACATATATACATATAGTATAATATATGTACATTGTACAATTAATTCAAAACAAAACTGTTTGTATAATACGAACGTGTAACGTTTTAGTCGCATAAAACATATTATTATTATTATAATGATGTAATCGTGTGAAATGAGATATTAAAATATTGGCCGAGACGGTTCAGATGTTTGTTGGAAATATTAAACGCTGCCGTACCAAACTTTGCGCGAGTAAATTTAAATAGTTGTTAACGTACACGCGATATAATAACTGCACAAAGGTAAAGGATTAATTCGAGGATTCCTTAAATATCCGAGCTTAAATATCAAAACGTCTAAAACGTAATAACAAATTGAAATATTTTCGAAAACGTGTACTACTACAACAATATAATAGGCACTATAATAATTTACTAATACAACAGTATACGGCTATAATACGTGAGTGTGGTGCGTGCGTAGGCAGTGTCGACGAATATGATTTATTTATATGTACTTTTGCTTTTAGAGAATTAATTATCGAAACACGTATTCGTTTAGATAACGTAATTTTTACGCGTATATAATGATCCGTTTTGTTCCGTAACACGGACCCGTGTAAAAAACACCGCACTTTTAAATATACATTTTGAAATAATTAATTAGTGCTCAAAAGTCTTCACTCCGAATTCACAAACACAAAAATAATAATAATAAAAAAACAACTCGAGATAAAATGAAAACGTAATATTAATTAATACGAAACATATCGTAGGCGCAACCACAATCTCCCGCGGCCGCAGGTCGTTAAAAACGATAAAACTCAATTCTACCGAGGGCCGCGTGGTTATATATTCTAAAGTGGGTACCTCCTACCCACCTATATATATGTATATACTGTGTATACTTTTCAGAAGTGGTTGGGCAAACTCCATTAAACCTTATATATTTACCACTTCAAATACACCATGTTGTTACCCGAGCCTTTCCAGACGTAAAATCAATATTTAGATTCAAGAACGCGTGCTGCTATTAATTATCGTCATCCTTTTTGCCGCGGCTGTCGGCGTTTTGAGTTGCACATTTCGCATGATATATTATATAATATTCTTTCGGCTGACACTTGCGCGCGCGCGCTCGCGAATAATTCATACCGAAACCTAAGACGACAATAATAATATTATACCGTCCGCACATGCACAGTGGCCGTCCGATGTGCTCAGAGTCGTATATAATATGTACATATAATATTATATTAATATGATAATATAATATAAGCGCGACGTCTCGTACAGCCTCCACCGCCACCTCTCCCACCCACCCACCCACCCACAGTTCCCGCCACGCTGTCACTGAAAAGTATTATTATTAATATCAATATTGACTGGTCCCTCCCCGTCCATCCGTACGCTGCACGTTTAGGTATATCATATTATTATCAGTCATTTTCTAGGAAACGCGATCGGCCGGACGGTAATATATCATCTTTTATCGCCTTGCTGACGGTACTTACATTAGAACGTGGACTAGTTATGTACAGGACTGATTCAATTTTATACGCAGCTCTATATATATATATAGTCGTAAAAGCTCGGCTTTATTGTCAACCTAGGCCGAGGGGGGGGGGGTGTAGTAGTAACTTCAGCGGTGAAAAGGACACCGGAAGTGATTAATGACGTAATGATATAGAAAGAGTGCAAAAAAAAAAAAGTAATATCCGTCGATAATTTTTTTTTCTTTCTTATAAATACACACACACATACATATATATATATATACAGGTGCCCGTTTATGAAATTAAACTTTGTAGAAAAAAAATGATACCCCTTAATCTGTAGAAGTGAAATGTTTTGCTATGTAATGCGTATTTTCTTGGATTTTCCAGTAGCTTTCGTGCCAATCAATACCCGAACCACTTAATTTATTTGGGCATAATACAACGCGAGTACCTTCGAAGGGCTGCGGAAGCTATACATATATAATTAATATACGTCTTTCAATGACGCGTATTTCTTTTTTTTAATACATATATGCGTGTGTGTCAGTATACACATTTCCGTTCCGAGGAGAATGAATGCTCCGAAAGTTTCTTATGTATAGCCCGCCTCCATACACATATGTAGGATATATTTTGACGTAGACAGTGCTTTAAAGGCTGTCATAGTTTTTTAAGAAAATTGTTAAAAACTATATACCACATCAAGCCCTCCAATACGACGCAATAATATGCCAGGGACTAGGATTCGCGGAAAATACCTTTTTGTTTTATTTACTACTTTCTCGTAATCCTATAAAGGCGACGTATCCGAAAAAAAAAATAAATATATATATGTACGCTACCGAACCGTTGTATTTTCCTTATATGCAATTTTCAATTTTATTTTAAATTACAAGTAAATCGAAATCGGATCGATATCCTGATAAGATATTGTTAAAAAAAAAACTTGAAAATCATTATGCGATTTTCAAGATTAACAAATAATGAACATATTATAATTTATTTTTATTAAATCATATAAGGTATAATATAAAAGTAAACACCTTCAATATTTATATATAACCTATATCCATAATATTGTAAAGTGTATAATAACAACATAAAATAAACGGATTACATCAATTTAAGTTAGTAAAAAATATGCATGATTATACAGGTATAACGGAAAGACCTGAAAATAAAAATAAAATTTTTATAGTAGCTGATAAAAAATATGAAAAAAAAACAATTTGAGAAATATACTTTTTATATTTAATTTGTCAGATAATTTTTTTATGAATTGTTTATTAGGTACTTAGCCAGTGCTTGGAAGGAACGAGCTTGAAGGAACTAGTTCTAGTAATTTCGTTCAATTTTCACTTTTCAGGAACTTAACGGGAACGTATTTTCTTTCTTTTTCGTGTGATGGAACTTATTGGAGTTTCGTTTACTTTTTAGAGGAACGTGATCGGTTTTATTTATTCTTTTTTTTGTTCATTTATTCTTATGTATGAGGAGTTTAAATAATTTTAAGATTATTGAGAAACGAAAAATGTTATTTAGGAACGAGGAATAAAACTACCTAATTTCTTTGTTCATGTCGGGAAGGAGAAACGATTTAGTTCTCGATTTAGCACTGTACTTAGGTAGGTATATGTAATATTGCATTTTTAATAAAAAATTACAAAATATTATAAAAAAAAAATTTTCAAATAATAATATTTTAAACGTCACGATTCAAACGCTTGTAAGACTCACGGTTAGAATAATGATAATTAGCTAAAATGACATGTAAATTTATTCCGAAATCTCTATAGATATAATATTAATATACGTTATGTATTTCGCATAATTATATGTATCAATCGACGAAATCCCGACGTCACGTCAAACACGCCGTTTTTCAATTATTATTATTATTATCATAATTATATTGTCATCGTTGTTAGTCATTACTGTCGGATATCATATATATACAGCTGGCAGGCTGTCAATTTAGATCTTTGATATACGGTGCAGGTAACAAAGCGTTTCGATGATTACAAACGCGTTGATCGCGATCATCATCATTATTGCCGCTGTGTTTTCGCCGTCATGTCTAAATTTGAAACTTAAACGGCGTACAATATAATATTATGTGTGGGCAGTGCGCAGGCGCGTCTATAATATGAGCATAATATCATTCCAAATCGACAATATAGTGAACCGTGTGTGGGATAAGTGTCACCGAGACGACACGAAATCTAAAATTTCGATGACGTCATATATAATTATTTTATTATAATATGTATATTGTGCATAGGCGTACACAGCTGACTTCAATTTCTGGTCGAGCCTGAAACAATTAGTGCCCACAAAATGGCTCGGACAGTGCCCCTAATTTTTTTACACTCATCCACATACACTCTAACTGTAATATTATAATCGCTGTGTTATCTCGCTATCGATAAGAATAAAATGAATAGGAATAATGTCTTAATATCAAACAATGGCATAGATGTATTAATATATTATCATCAACCTATAATAATTTCCGTGATGAATTTTTTTTTAAATGTCTAATCTTAATGAGTGTCATTAGTGGATGACTTCTCACATCAAGTGGGGCCTGTTAATATTAAATTTTAACTGTGTAAATGATTACTAAATTTAATTTATATGTATACTCTAACCACATAAACCTATTGTGCCCCTAATACATAGGTTCCCAACCTATGGTCCGCGAGCCATACGAAACATGTAAAAATATTTTAATAATTGCATTTTCCGTTGGGCATAACACTAATTATTGACAATCGTGTATAGTACGTCCGTCGTTATTTATAAATTTATATTACATAGTAAATGTATTTTATTGACGATAACATAATATACATGTTTATTGTTATTATTTCAACCGATAATTTAATTTTTTTTTTTACATTGTTACATTAAGATTAGATTTATATCAGCACAATTTAACAGATTATGTTCAAAGTTGAGTATAATATGTTAGTTTTTGTCGTTAGTGTCTCCGTACCCGTTCCGTAGTCGACGTTTGTGCTGTTTTTAATTTTTCGTGTGTTAGATGCCACTAAAGACTTGCGTGTATTTGGAGCAGCATCAACCCAAGAATATCTTTATTAGTGAACGAGACGCAAGCACAAAAATCGCATTAAAATGTTTTTATAATTTTTGTAATTTACCTTAAATAACTATAATAATGTAATGTAAATTTTTTTAGAATATTAGTTTGTATTAAATTTTTAATTATTTAAAATTAATGAAAAAAACAATCATAAGCATTATTAAAAGCCTCTTATAAAAATTTCATTGTTTTTTATTTATTCATATATAATAATCAAAATTCTAAAATATGTGAAAAAAAATTGATTCTATTTGTAAAAAAATAAGGTTATACAATTGAGGTGGTCCGTGACGTATCGAAAGTCTCATAGTGGTCCGTAGTACCAAAAAGGTTGGGAACCACTGTCCTAATAGGTATAGGTTGTTTATTTCAAATTAAAAAAAAAAAAAAAATCAAATAACTATATATACATACCGACTGGCCCATATCTAAAACGTTATCAATTATTATTAGACGACTTGTGGATCGCACGCACTCAACGACTAGGACGCCTACGAGTTGGTTCCCGATCACAGACTCGTTGGTTTCTGCGTAGTTTATTGGTATACACACGCCCGGAATTACTTCCCGGATGCACTGCATAGATTACAGGTATAACATAATATATTATTATCAATTGGTTCCTACGAACTTCGTTATAACAATAAAACTACGCTTTAATCAACTTTAACATTACACTATATAAACCACAAACGCCGATCGACAGTATATATAGTACCTATACTACGTTTGACGCTATTTTTATGTTTACCGGCGAATAAAAGTAGGTGTGTTCGTCATAGACGTTTTACTACCTACCGTAATCGCCGTGTCTATACTGTCTAGACATGTAATGGGCAACAGCGGGTATACAATTTAACAGTAAAATTCTAACAAATAAACTATGTCTTATCCGAGCTACGAACGACAAGAGCAGAGCACGTGTATAATACACCAAAGGCGATCCACCAAAGCGATACGCCAAAATAAATCACCCGAATGATTATTATTTTAATAATCGTCTCCGACGAATGCCGATCGCATTGGCACTACGTCCCATATTATATCATAATTATTATCTTTACAAGTGAGTGGTGTAAACTGTAAAGTATATACTTATTATTTACTAATAACAAACTATTACATAAATGCAGACTAGAAGAGTCGTGGTTCAGAGTATCTACTACCTACCTGCAGTGGCGTGGCGAAAAGAAAATTTTCCATAGACAAGTCACAAATATCACAAGTATAAATAAAATATAACTAATTATATTTCGGATCGTTATTGACTAAATCACATTACATTTACTAGGGGACCCACCGACTACCACTCACTCTTCTATTTAAGAAAAAATTCACCACTACTGTCATTATATTATTACAATACTACAGTAAATGGCTATACAATTATTGCTCTTTTTATACGCATTTATTACGTGAATTTACTTTTATTAAATTCCGTTTTAAAAATTTGTTGTGTGTCAAAAATAATTTTTTCTGAGCACTCTGCAGAATTTGGGTCTATAGTTTACGCCTCTCGTATCAATCATACGTTGAACGTGATGATATTTTATAAGAATTTTTTTTTATAACTGTAACAATCACTCACACATTAATAATTATACAAAGAAATAAATAGCACAATACAACAAACATATATCATAGAACTTTTAGGAATAATGTCAAACTTTACCTTACTTATTTATTTTGATATTTAAATATTATAATTTCTGAGAAAAAATGCAAATACGAGTTTTAGTTTTTAATCGTAAAATTCAAACAATTAGGTTTCAGGGAAAATAATTTTAAAATGTATATCAACTGTTTTCCCAGATAATTCACTACATTATTTTTGAAATCATAATCTTCTCTACTGTGTACTTTTAGTGAAACATAATAGTTTAAATCAAATTATCATGTTCATTCTTACCTATGGCATTTACATATTGAATCATAATAATAAATATAATCGTTTCTTGCGTTAAACGATATATTATTTTTGTTCTGAGAATAATGTTTATTACGATAATAATATGCTGTCAAGCATAAAATAAAAGATGAAGTTCAAAAAGAAATATGAAACCAAATTGGTCAAATAAATATAAAATGGAATAAGTTACACCGCATGAGTAGTTTGATGTTTAATTTAAAAAATACTTTGACGTTGACGTTTATAAAAAAAAGCATTACACATGAGTACTCACTTGATTATGGACCATGAGCATTTATTACATGACGTAGTCACATATTACTTTGTCAAATTTAGAACAACATTTAAGGCGCCTATTTATACAACATAAACTAAACATAGATTCCAAACTGACCGTTTTATTATAAAAATAAATTAATAATTGTTTTATTGGACGGACACCATATTAATGATATATGAAAAACTATGATAAACATCTGGACGTCCAAGACCGAGCAATATTTTTTTGCATTTTACAATATGATAAAATATGAATATTTGATTGGATAGTAGCGGTTCTATCAAACATGATACCACTATGCACAGAGAGCTAAATCACTAAATTATTATTTAATCATGAATTATCATTGCCTGTTGTGTAAATATAATTGGCGTATTGTAATAAACTTAACAATTTGATTAAATATTTGAATGTCTATCGTCTACAATGCGCATAAGAATATTGACGAGCTGCAACGTTTTTGTTGAATCTAAACGCCGCGGAAATCTTACTTTTTATAACGACTGATATTAATATAAACATTCGAAGCATTCCCGCGAACTTTTCATTATTCATTTTGATTAAAAACGGTTTTATTGATATTATCCTTTAAGGAAGACAATATGCAGTTTCGCATATTGGTTATGTCATCGAATAATGAAATATTAATAATTCGTAAAAACGTAGGTAACCGAAGCATTATTTTTCGCGATGACGTTGCTAGAGGCTTACGACGCGGTTGCTAGGGAACTACACGATTTCTAGGGTAAACGAGTTACGGCGGAAGGGGGTTTTTTTACGCGTTAACATAATGTGATAAAAAAAAAAATGAAAAAAAAAATACAAACGTACGCAGCCCCCGGGCCAATAAAACTGCAGCCGGAGAAGACTGAATTCCGCGCACAGGCATCGACGTGCGAACATTTGCAGACGGCTTTTGCGCGCAGAAGAAATCAAGAAACGATTTCATCCCTTAACGAGACGACGTCGAATTAAGACAAAAATACGCGCCCTCGAAATTTTACATTATAACTTGTATACTTGTGCGGTGCCTATGCATAGGGTTTCGTGGAGACATGCAAGCGTACTTGTATCGCGTCTCCGAACCTTTGATACATATTATATTTAATCTGCGTGCGTTTAATTAGTATACAGGTTGTTTCACCTTTCGACATATTGTTCCGACCCGACGAAATTCCAACCGTACGCTTTTCGAGAGTGGATACGTTTTGTTCCGTTTTAAAATGATTAATGTGTGCACGATACAAGCGGGAAATTAATAAGGGAATGTTTTTTTTTTTTTTTACTCGAGTGGACAAAAAATATACAAAATAATCGAACTATTATGTAATCAAAAATTTGTCTTTTGGAGATGTCGGTTGGAGCAGGGGATCTAATAAACTAAGAATCTCGTTTATCCATCGATATTTTTCGGGGGCGGGTAGGCAGTTTCACTTTATTTTATAACTATAATATTATTTTAAATTTAAAATCCATAAAAAATGCGAACATTCGATCCCAAATTGAAAATTACGCTCCTTGAGTATTAATGTATTACGATATCGTAAGTAATTATTTGGGATTAACGGTGTACAATGATTTTTAATGGTGTGGAGGTAGATATTGTATTAGGTTGAACATATGTCTTATAAATTGTATAAATTTAAGATGAGATGATTGTATACGTTCATATAATATATCAACAGTTAATATATCATCGAAGCGTGAATTGCAGAAACTTCCTTCTGGACGGCTTAACGAAATAGTTTTCCCTTCAAAAAAAAAAAAAGATGAATAGAAGTTACGCACTTTAGTGCCACTTATTCGTAACTTAGCGTTATGACTGTTTCAGAGTCATAAGCACAAATAGGCTTTGTATTTCGAGGAGAGGCTATGTTATTTTCATGAAATCCAATAAATAGATTTCTGGTAATGGTGTTTACTTTTACGTCCTTCATCCGATCAGTTTTTTTTTTTGGGCGGCTAAAGAATTTTTCGGGCGATATTTTCCCACTATCCCCCAATCCGTTGGCGCCTATGAATAGTGTACCTACAGTGATAAATATTATATAATATATAGGTACATAATATTAGTCTTCGTCTTGCTGTCGTCGCCCCAGTCTGCAAGGCGTGCAGTTCACATTTCGTTTACGCCTGAAACACGCAAAACACCGTAAACCCTTAACGTCTTGAACACATTATGCAAAATGATGTGTCCCTATTATACAAGCGCACTTTACATAAATACTTAATGCCGCTAACATCGCATGTACCGTCTCGTACGATATTTCTTCATCGCATTGTATTTACATTGCTGTTCTACCAATCCAAACATTCACACGTCCGCGCACGTATTTGTCATAAGTAATATTATAACAGAACACGTAAAAAACTCCACGTCGCGATCTCTCGTATTGAAATCTTTTTGATTACACCGTTTCATACACCTACGTGCATTATATGATTATCGTTGTCTTCGACCATTGTGCACTCGTTTTAACGATATACATTCCGACCAGAATATTTATTTAACAGTACCTCGATCTACGAAAATAGATTAAAAGAGTTTTTCAACAGGTTGGGTTTGTCGAGACATTAAGGGATGGCGGCCCGTTATAGCTTCTTGGCTATACGCCTATTATCCTGCAACATCTACACACATGTACTAAGTATTAAACACGACACGTTATGGTTAGGTACCTCCTGCACGCAAAAACGAAGAGCTCTGTGGCCAAGTCCGATCGTGATCAAACAACATTTTTGTTCGCAGTGAGTAGATTTAGTTATATTTAGTTATATTATCAATGTGCCGTTGGGTGTTTATACCAGCTGTATAATATACTGTTATAAAAATATATAATATTGTGTTTCGATTGAGACGTTTAATCGGTATATTATACACCATGCGCCGGTGGCAATATTTTTGTGCAAATGATTTAAAACAGACATTTTGAACTCAAACAGGTACCTACTGACGATGGACGCGTGTTCGCGGTGTCCGATAGAAATGAATATTTAGACAAAAAAAAAAATTATGACAACGACGAGCGTCGGAAAGACGGACGATCGTTTCCGCGTTATTCGTTCAGTTGTCGGCAGACAGAGGAACGATGCAGGGTAAGTCCTGGTATTGCGGTTATAGTTTAGGCTAGGGTTACCCACGTCAAGTTCGGGAGCATCAAGTGTTCTGTGATAAGACAATCTCCCTGCATTCGATATGGTTTTATCCCGTACCGTCCTGTGCGTGTATCGCGCACCTGATATATTATATTATGTATATATATATTATCGTATATACATATAGTGTATAAAATATATATATATATATAGTGCGTGCTCCGAGTTTGCGCGCGATACCCAATTAAAATATAACGAGCCTGCGAGCACTTGGGCAATATACGTATATGTTATACTTTTCTACATACATAATATTATATATAGTTCCCGGCGGACGTTCTGCGGTATAATAATACTATAATAATGATCTTATTTTCAATGATCCATATGCACACGCACACACACACGCATACACACACACACATACACACACACACACACATCCCACAATACCGTTATTAATGTTTTGTATGGTAATAATATGTAAGGCGTAGCGACGATATCAAAATATTATATACATTTATGCGTGTAATGATATTATCGTATCGTGGGTCCGCGATACAACGAGCAACGAATAATATATTTTTAAAACTAAGATTTTTTTTTTCTAAATACGTTTTTATTAAATTTAAAAGTTACGATTTGTATGAGACATATTATATATATATATTTGTTACAGCACTAGAATACTAAACTAGTTTGAACTTAACTATTATGTGCGGCTTATTATAGTTTATTATTTTCTTTTATGGGGCTACTATAAAATAGCTATAAACGAAAAATATAATATTGATTTTAATATATAAATATGTTGTGGTTTAAAAACAATTGATATTAATATTTTTATTTATTTAATTGCAATAATTAAACCATATTTCAACAAATAATAAATAACGTAAATGTGTATTGCAAGTAATGTAGTATATTATTTTCTTAAATAGTTATGCGGTGACTTAACGTTTTTGAGCTATGTACCTATATATAGTATAATATGTTATATAAAAAATAATTTTCTGTGGTATTCTCATTTACACGTGCTCATCTTCATAGGATTCAACGCATCAGTAATATACATTTAAGGTAAGAATATTTATTACATGTGATAGTATAACATCACTATTTATTTATTCATATACATATAATATTTAAAGATATTTCGAGATTATGTATAATCAAGTGTCGGAATTTTAACTGGCTAGGACGGTAGGTTGCTAATATTACGTTTGTATACCTACTTAAATAAGATGTATATTATCATCATTTATCAGTAAGACACTATATAGGTTTTTTTTAGGGTGGTATTCTGAATCAAAATAGAATAGACTACAAAGTTAGACTCTAAAGCAGTTAATCCCATAAAAACCGACTTAAGGGCTCACTCAGTGCCCACTTTTGATACGACTTTTCCTTTTTAAATGGTGCCGTTAGTAACATTGATCCGATAACTTATTTACACAGTACACAATACATTTTTTATGCATTGCAATGATACAATTATGATCACACGGCTTCCTGGATAGGCAATTTAGCTACACAACAATCATTCGTGAATACAATTATCCCGATTATCTACCTAATAATACGTTTATTTAATAATACTATAGCGAGTTACATCACTTACATCCTACTCAATTTTCTTGATCACGATTTATACGCTCAAAGTTTATGTAATATTAACAACTTATATTATTCGTTAGATCTCTGATGACTGTTATAGGTACAATATTGTTGTACGCTGTAATAACTCGTTACAATATAGGTAGGTAGTGTTCTTTACGCATTGACATGAATGAATTTGAACTGAACAATTATTTTTTTTAGTCGAATACAATATATGTACAAAGATACAATACAATACAAAACGATTTTAAGTTTATGAAAATCTTTGAAATGTATTTTATTCTCTCGTTTTATACCTAGCAATATTTTTCGGGTTTTGTTGGTGAACTCAACAAATAATGTTCAAACGTGCTAATAATATTACATATTATGTTTCATAATATATATTTATATAAATTGCGCTGTTTTTGCTTATCACGCTATGAAAAACTGTTGGCTTTCAGATGTTAAATGTATAATTACCGGGTATCCGCTGTTTGGTCTCTACTTTAATATAAGTTGACATTTTTCTAATTAACTAAGTACCTAGACAATATGTAGGTAATACATTTAAAATTACTATTTAATACGAGTTCCTTAAATCTTCAAATCTAAGCTAACAACATTAACATAATAAATTACCAATAGGCGCATATTATAGGACTATAGCCTATAGGCTCAAAAAAGAGTACCCAGAACATATTATACACGAAATGAACCAAATTTACTACGCGAATAAAAAATAAAAGAAAACATCTGGACATTTTCGCTATAGGTTATTATAATATATTTTTGAACTGTTTGAGAATAAAAATAAAATATTATTATGTTATCTGAACACGACGTATTATAATAAAATTGTATTATGTTTATGTCATGAAGTCGGGTCGAGCACAACTTCTACAATCTACTGTTTGGGAAACTATATAACATAATATTATATTATACTCTGCTTATCGCTAAACCTCTGGGGGCGGGTAGGGGGAGGGGAATCCGCGGGGACCGAAGACGGATTTCCCAATCCCCAATATAATTCCGTCTCGAAGCGTGCGCGTCTCGCGTATAACGAACACCGTTTAGTCTGGCAGCGGGAAACCGGGACGCGCGTCCACACCCTCCCCGAAGTGGTCGCAGAGCCAAAGTCAAACTCCACCGTCGCGAGGGTCACCTGCAGGGCTTCGGATGACCAGCGCGCGTCGTCGAAGTCGTCCAGGTATGGCGGGCAAGGATCGCGCGACGTGCGAGCGTTTACGACGCGCTATGGTACGAGTATTATCATTATTATAATTTTTGAGAGCAGTTTACCGCGGGGGGGGAGGGTGGAGGAGGCTATAAATACGAGTAAACGCGAGTGCGCTCGCGAGTGTCCGTGTGTGTGCTCGCGGAAATTTTTAATATGTGCCCTTTGCGTTCGCGGGGCGGCGATGCGAGCGCGGCGGCGAAGGACGGCGACCGTAGATTTCGATTGGATTTCGGGTTAGGCGCAAGCCCATGACGTCATCCGGCCGAACGCCGTTCTCGCCATGGCAACCGTCGACTCCACCGCCGCCGCAGCATCCCCGTCGCACACACACCCACACACACACACATTAATATACAGGAGAGACGCGGCGGGGGGAGGACACCAGCTGCATTTTCGCGGTGCGCGGGCGGACGTCGCGGCGGCGGGTCGCGGCGGTGGTATAATGTATACAAAGGGTGGGTGCGAGTGGGTGCGAGTGGGGTGCGGGGCGACGGATGACGGTGTATGTGTGTACGCGCGGAATAACGCAGCGACGTGTAATACGCCTATGTATATATATATGCGCGCAAACGCGATTACGTGGGTGTACGCGGACGCCGCCGACCGGACCCGAGACGGATTTACGATTATTGTAATTTTTTTTTTTCCGTTTCCACCGAAACAAATAATATCGCAGCGAAACACAGTTTTACGCGAGTGGCTTACGTCACGATATAATATATATGCGCATACTGTTTGTATACATACGGTGTCGGGCTCTTGCCGGTCGTTTAGACGTATATATATATATAGTGTCGTTCCCCCGAGACGCGCGCGTATACATAACAATATAGCTGGTCTCGCGACACATATATGCGGAGCCGCCAAACTCCACCGACTCGCGCGTATATAAACGTGTTGTGTTGGTATATACCGCGGTATACCTGGTTATCGTTCCGCGTCATTATATTCGCGCGTGCGTAGTAGACGCTCTGCAGCGGACTCGGCGCGACTCGGCACTCGAATGGTCCGGGTATCTCCCTACGAGAACTCGGGAAAAACGCGGCTCGGTCCGGAGGGAATCTTTTCGTTTATTTACCGTGTTTTCGGCGCGGACGTCGGCTCGAGAGTCGTCGACGCGGTTCGTGTACAGACGCACGACAAGGTGTATACCGAGCATACCACGTGGGGCGATCGATGTCGACGAGATCCGTAGGATTGCGCAGCCGATCGACTGAAACCAGTTTTGATCGGTAATATGAGTGCGTGGAGATGTGAGGATTGCCGCCTCTGTTATCGTTTGGCAGAGTGGCGTTTTGAAAAAATAATTTTTTAACATTGCAGGGCGTGCAGTGTATTGGAAGATGATATGTCAGTATCGGCGTTTCCGAAAAGAAGCGATGAGGATATCGGGTCATTTATCGAATATAAGTACACGGAAATCGGAAGTCCGAGCAACCGTGGATCGATTTGTAAATGGAAAAAAAGATATAGTCTTTAGAAATTATTAATTTTTGGGATTTTTTACATTTTTTGACTATTACAAGATATAGTTGTTGAAAGAAAAATCTGTGACCGAATCGATCAGTTTTGAACAATAATTGGTGTGTGTGCGACGAAGGCGTGTGATATTTAGCTGTATTCCAGAACTCCAGGTACACCAGACATATTAAACTGAAGGGAGCACCGATGAACGGACATTTTTTTTTATCGTTTTTTATTTCGCGTGCGACCAATTTTCTGAGCAGAATATACTATAAGCAACTGTGCCGCAAAAACTTTTTCTAGCTTATATGTATAAATTGTAGAGATCGATCTTTCGGGGATTTGACCGAAAAATAAGGTGTACGCTGAACAGAGGTAGTTTTTTTCTAGGATTCAACCTATATTACTCGGTTTTTTGTTTTCCACGATTTCAAAGTAAATCGTTTCTATAGGTTTGTATTTTTTCATCAAGCCTGTATGCGTACGTGAACCTAAATAGGTAGATATAAAAAGTCATTCACCACCGGCATTTCGTATTTACGTTTTTCGTTTATTCTTCGTGCCGAAATCACGTTTTGTGTTCCTACTCTGTACCTCTATAATTATATTTGTCGATTGACCACTGACTCTTGACAACCTAATCGTCTGCGGCTAAGGTTCAGGATATACAACGTGATCAGTTTATAAGTGCCTATATACACTCAATATTTCGAAAAGTTCTAATTTTTCTGGAAATATTATTTTCACAATTTATTAAGTTTATTTTTTTTTAAAGACAACAGTGCAGAATATTTTTTTAAATATCTCGATACATAAAAATTGAATTACAGACTAGTAGTTAATTATTATATGTTTGAACTATAGGTATTTAAATTATCGATAAGCCGAGTAAAATGGCACACAGAGATACCCCGAATAATATTATGTTCTATCACCCCAACTGAAAATACCAAACTATAAAAATAACAATCAATGCAGACACTCAAATGGACCACGCCGTATATTCACACAATTTGAGGTCGGCCAGTCTCTGAAATATATTATTATAAAATGTACTCATGCGACGACAGGCCTGGACGCGAAAAATCGCTGTAGATTTGTGCCAAATATTAACACGTATGAGTTATATGACATTTACGCCGCAAAAACTACATGCATTTCGATCGGTGTAAAACCAATATTTCTCTGAAAAAATAATTAAAAACGTATTTATTACGGTTTGGAATAATTAATAAGGCCAATGACTGTACCGTGACTGTGTATATAATATTATATAATAAGCATTGTGTTGATTGTAAGTGTATTCAATGGGACTCGACGAAGAAATATCTATTGTAGAGGCTATTTAAGTCATTAACGAAGAAATAATTATTCCATAACCATTGTACGGCATAGCGGTGAATATCCGTAATAATAATATTATTATCGAACGTTTCTTTCCCTACAAATAAAATTGATTTTGATATTCAGCACGATTACGAATGAAGCAATTTCGCCTCGTGTAATAAAATAACAATATTTAAATTATTCGTTGCTGTGCACAAATACAATAATTAACTCGCCACTAAAAACTCAATGAATTTAGGTGTTCGATTTTAAGAATATCTATTATATATAATTATATTATATTATTTACCAAATTATTTTTATGATTTTTTCTGTTCTTCATATTATTGATATATTTTAACGCAAAAAGTCGAAAACTTACAACATTTTTTTAAAATTAAATTCGTATTCAAACGATACGAAATAGATAACCGTCTAAAGGACGTCTAGGTACGAAAAAGGAACACACGAATATTAATTTGCGATAAAAATATTTTGCATTTGAAAGTTATTTTAATTTTTTTTAATTAATTCGAAAAAAAATTGTAAGAACCTACCGATACATAAATTATTATTATTATTAATATAATTATTTTTTATATAAAACATTAACAATATTACTATTTACTGTATTGTTTAATTTTTATTTTTTTAGTTTGTATTGGAAAATTATATCTAAATAATTCAATAGAAATATATTTATAATTACTAACAAATATGAATAAAAATGTTGATTAATCCAAATCATTTTAGATTCTGAGTGGAACGATGAATGTATTGATTTTACAATGATGTGTGTTTTTATGTTTTTTTTTTTTTTTTTTTTTTGTGTCTGTGTACACGATAAGTAGTCGAAATAATGCTTTTCGATTGGAAAGTGAATATCGTTGGTGCATTGGGGAGGTCAAAATTTAAAATTTCCAGTAATTTTCAAAAGCGCCAAGAAAAACAAAAGAAAAATTAAGGAAAAACGGGAATTTTTACGAAAAATCGATTTTTCACAAAATTGAATTTGGTTTTTGTTGTAACTTTAAAACAAATGATCGTAGATACATGAAATTTTCACTGGTTGTTTATATTTCCATTTTCCAAATATTTTGACTTATTTTGAGCTGTTTCCATTTTTTTTAGTTTTTTTTTCTATAAATATCAATTAAATTTTATCTGTTAAGTAAAAAAGCTTGGAAATTTAATAGAAGGCTCCTAGGTTATTGTTTCAAAGGCAGATGAAAAAAATTAAAAATCCTTAGTCACAGTTTTTATTTATAAGCATTTAAAGTTCAAATCTTGACAAAATACGGAAAAATCACGAAAATTAGCAAATTATTTTGAGTTGAGAATTCATAAAAATTTTTCTTTTTAAATCTAAGATTTGAAAATGTAATACAAGATTACCCATAAGTTTGTCTACTTTTATCTAAAAAAAAAATGTCTACAAGAAAGTAAAATTAAATTTTTATGAGCGTTTGAAATTCATATTTTTACAACATTTGATATTCACTCGATTTCTCATGTAACGATTTTCTTATTTTGTTGTCATTAAAAAACGAATGACTGTAGACACTTGAAAATTTCACTCTGAGTGTTTATATTAGCATTTTCTATACACGATAAAATTTTGAAAATAATTTGACTCTTTTTGAGCTATTTACGGACATTGCCAGTTTTCAATTTTTTTAGTTTTTTTTTCTATAAATATCAATAAAATTGTATTTGTTGGGAAATAAAGCGTGAAAATTTAATACAAGGCTTCTGATATATTTTTACAATAGCAGTTGAAAAATATTAAAAATACATAGGCACAATTTTTTTTATTAGCATTTAAAGTTCAATTTTGACAAAATTTATAAAATTTATAATTTAATAATTATTTTGTAGTTAAAAATTTATAAAATGTTCAACTTTTATAGCTAAGGATTGAACATTTAAAACAAGGCTCCACGTAAATAGATTATATATAAATTACTTTATTCACAATTATATCATCAAATATAATTAGTAACATCATAGTCTGACTGACCGTTTTCGCTCAGAATCGTTTTTCTTATACAATGATATTATATCATTGAATTCAAATTTAACACCATCCATTACAGTGACCTACTTGTAACCTACTATACAGCAAAGCGACATCCACTTACCCACCTTTTTACTTATAAATCTATTTAGTAATATAAAAATTAAAAAGCAGGAGAGTATGGTAAATGTCTTAATATTGGGATGAAATATTTAAGCGAGCACAGAAAAATTATAATCCTTAGGACTTAAGACAATTAATTGATATTATAATGATTAATAATTGTAATTTAAAAAATGTTTCTAGCGATTTAGATTTTTGAGGTTTAATATGCGTAACAAAGTTTCCATTAATGAAAGTCAAAGAAACAAAAGTTGTTGTGACTTAGAAAGTATTTTAATTAAACTCTATGTAAAATCTCTTTGTTCCTTTATATTATTAAAACTCTTATTTCGTAATAATAATAATAATAATAATTCTACATTTATGTGCATAATATATTGATAAGATTATATATTGTACATAATGTAAATCATTATTTAGCTTAATACAAGGTGTTAATACAATTTAAGCAAAATATAGGTCATTTGTCATTTAACATTAATGACTATTTAACCATTCATTAATATTGCACAGAGTTCATAATTTTTAATTGCAAAAACAATCAAAGTTTTATAAAACATCATTAATCAAAAATAAATTAAATGATGCTGCTGGGTATCATATATATACGCTATCTATAAAAAAAAATAACACGAAAAGTCAGTTAACTTGAGTTCGAGTAAAAAAAAAAACGCATAAAAGTTGATGTTATAAAATAAAATATACCTATTTTTTACAATCAAATTAACTATAAACGATTACTATTAATCATTTACTGATTTTTCCTATAGAGACAATATTAATATTACACTTTATGTTTTATTTATTTTATGAGACCCCGTCGAACACATCCGTGTTTTATTGGCTATTCAAAATAAGTAATATTATATAATATGAGCATACATTCAGTTTCATATTCTCAACAATTATAGTTTTTTTTCAAATCATAAGTACCATTAATATTACTATCCTACCATTGCATTTTTTTAATTTAATAGAATAAAAAGTATACGCAAATACGCAATGTTACAACACGGGATATAATAAAAACTCATCAATCATGGAAATAAAGAATGAACCTATCGACTACAATAAAAAAAAACCAGCATATATTAATTAATATTTATATTTTAATTATACGAAACACAACACCACGATTATGGTCCTGAAAAAAAATTTTGTTATACTAAGAACATAATATTATGGTTGACGATTACTTTGTACAAGGTATATTCACAAAGTCTCGTATATATATTTTGCTTACGTTTTATGTTTTTTAACAAAACACATTGCAATCGTTGTACGGTATGAGATTTAATACAAACGTCTTCGAATAACACGGAAACTGCACCATACAAATTGCGAACAAAAACAAAATATTACTGGGCCTGTACACTTTAATATGCTTTTTTAATTGGATTTTCAGTTATTGTATTTTTAGGGATTAAATTCCTGCAAAGAAAATGTAACAATAATGAAGGATAATAATAATATAAAAATGAATATAATGGATTAATTTTAGCTGGAAAAAGTTGTAATTAATAAAAATTTTAGACAAACACGCTGTAGGTAATTAATTTTAATATTAGTAACACAATTTTTACCAAATTGAAAGTATGTTGTTTGAACTATGTTTTATAGAGCATGATGAAATTAAAATAATATTTATACAGGTTATAACCTCTTATTTAATCGTTATAGAACTTCTGGATACATATACTCCGGAGAGAAGTCATGTACAGTCATATTCGGAAATATGAAATAAACAAATTTAACCATTATGTCTATTATTCTGTATTATGATTATGAAATTATATAAGTTAATTGTTTTTAATTTGAAAAACTCAAATTTTGTTTTTTTGTACAGTTTGCTTTAATGTTGGTAAAAGTAATTTTATTATTATTATGGTGTCATCAAATGTAATTTAACGTTTAGTTCTTTTTTTTTCATTACTATAACATTTAAGTTCTCGGTAAGTCGTAATAAATGTAAAATAGGGTCGAGATGAAAAAACTTTACTTTGAATAAACAAACCGATGTATATTATATACATCTGAGCTTTTTCCGTCTCAATATAATTTTCGATAGGTTTATTTTTAAACACAAACGTACAAGCATCGATGTTTATATAATAAATGAAAACATTTTAGCGTGTCTGACCATTGCAATATTATTGTCGTCGGGCAAAGTATTGCGTTGAACTTGATTGAATCGATACGAAGTACTTACATCTATGTAAAAGCGACGTATTATCATCATTTGAATTTCACCGACAATGACACATGACGCACACGCGAATAAAATATACTATTCGTCGATGTCATTTTCAATAATATGTCGGACTTAGAGTCCACGCGAAAACCATATGTATCGTTCGACCACGTATTATTGTTGAAATGAAATTTCAATACATAGAATATTTAAGCTGAGTTATTGTTTTGATCTCGCTGTCCACATTTACGACGGCAACCGTCCAAAAAATGTGATGAGTAGGTGTAGGTAACTACCCATTTTTTTTATCCAACATTGTAATAACTTTTTACGACATTAAACTACCCGACCTGCAAGAAAACGCAATGAAAAAATTGCTGCACATTATACAAGCACGGTTATTATACTATGCATCAGCTATGTTAAAAATGTGTATCGGGTAAAAAAAATCTATTAAATAAATTAAATTAAATAAATAATTAAACCGATTAAATAATAAACATTTGCAAATAATTTTCAGTGTCGGATTTTGAGCGGAGCGATTAATGTTACGCCTGTGCGCAATGACATGTATTATTTTTCTTTCATCAGCCTTTTGGATGCTTTGATATTGAACTTTGAGGGTGGTCTCTGGTAGAAAATTGGACCTAGTAAGTTAATCAAATCCCCAATATTTTTCCAAAATATAAAACTGAAAATAAAAAAAGGTTTTTTGTTGTAATGCAAAAACAAATAACTATAGTAGACTTGATTTAAATAACTGAACGTGCATCTTCTAGAATTGATATAATTTTTAAATTATTTCGACCATTTTTGAGCAATTTATAGGAATTTAACATTTTAATCTCTTTAGTTTTTTACGACAATACCGTTGTCGAATCCTAACTTTGTTCCGTTCGACTTAAATTGCTGAATTTGTCCAATCGATAACTCGTACGACTACACCGACTTGAGTAGTATAATTACTACAAATAATACTTTGACATTAAACAGAATAAAAGATACGAGGTAACATTAAACGTATAATACGATACATATCCCTACTCGTTATATAACCACAGTTATCCAGATAACCATGGTTATAAATATTTAATACCACGATAAGAGATACCCGAGAACAGCACATTAAAACGATATCGTTGCACTTGTTTATGTGCTTTTTAATAAACCGGCGTAACAGTGAATATTTATTATACACTTTTGTCTCCTCTAAAATGATCAATATTTTCCGGTAAACGCGATGTATTCTAGTTTGTTTTAAAAACATCTCAACTATAAAATATGTTGTAATATGCTGCACTATATTATAATATCATACATAGTACATATTATATGTGTATAATAATATATCAGCCACTGAAATTTTTATACGGCGAATATAGTTTGTTATTTGTATGTTTTTTTTTTTCAAATTTATCATTCTACTTCGTTATAAACTTGCACATCGACGCATCACACTCGTATTATCGTCGTGTAAAATTTGTAGGATTTCCCAATAGCCATTGAATATTTCAAACACAGATATCGTATATAAAATAGAATGGTTTGACTGCTGCGCGCGCATAAACCTCGATATTGAATTATCAAAATAATTAACCGTTAATAATTATGAAGAAAATTTTAAGTTGAGGCGAACAGTGTTGAAAAATAATAAACATTAAGCCAGAATTAGATTTATGTGTGTTGAAAGTTTTTAGTGGAACATTTTCAGTTGAAATATTTAAAGGAAAAAAACAGTATACGTATAGTTCGCCTTTAAGAATCATAAGTCGACGTTTTTTTTTCAATTCATAAAAAGAGGGGAAACTTTTTAAAATTAATGCCAAAAAATACTTTTAGTTTTAAACATTATATATATTGAGTTTTAAACACTATACTTATTATTAGATAAATAAAACGTTTGGGCATAATAACAAAATTAATTGCCATAGTACATTTATATTAGCATAAATATTTTAGGAAATAATAAGATGATAATATTTTTCTTTCTGAAAAAAAAAACGATATACAGAGTGTATTTATGTCAATGAATATAATTTTAAATTTTAAACGAAAACTGTGAACATAGATAAAAAAAAACTCACAAATATTTATAGTTTCTTTCAAACAACTTTTTCTTTTACATGCAAATTATAAATTTTCACAACGCTCCATCAAAAACTTGTGAAAATCCACTTATTTTTCAAAGGTAAAGCCCTATGTTTAAAAATAGATCCTCGTAGTTTTTTCACTTATAAATTGGTAGAGCGAGACCGAAGTTTTTCAGTTCGTTATTTCGTATGTATTAGCGTTATTTGAGTACACACCATTTATTTGACATTATAGTTCATTACTTCACAAGCCATGACTGTTAAAAGTTTGTTATGCAGATTAATGACTTTAATTAAAATAACTAGACTAAAATCTACTTAATCAACGTTTCGTTTTTTTTTTTTTTTTTGCTACTATCCGATATTCAACATAATATAACTCAATGACCCACCAACGAAATTCCAGTTTTCGTTGGCTCTTGAAGGTAAACGTCTAATCGAGTAAATATATATTTTTTAAGGAAACCTTTTGAGTGAAATAAATACTTTGATCATCTCTGAAATACGCTGTCCAGGAGTTCGCAGTTTTACTAGCTATGAATGACGCTAAAAATCGCACACAATTAGACAAAGAAAATAATCAGTCCGACGACGGATTACACGACTTCAGTCCGGGATTACCTAACGCACAGACGCGTTCTCCCCTGTCATTTATTGGCTACATCGTGAATTTTCCAGCAAACGGATTGGACGTTGCGGACCCGCATTGGACGTCCTGCCAGTCGTGATTACATCACTAGAATTTTTTTTCATATTACTGTCGTACAGAACCCGCAATTTAGTTTATTATAGCTGAAAGACTACCAACTCGACTGGACACTGGAAATGTCAAAATATGTTTATTCAAGTAGATAATATGACAAGCGTACAACAACGATCCGACAAAATTATTTGGATATGAACATTATTATACTTGCAAATTAATATAATTACGTCGTTTTTCCGTGCATTGATGTGTACCTAAATTGCCTACACACTTCGCCGTCTTACACATTTTGCTAATGAATATTAACGTCGATCAGAAAACGAGGACCGTGGTCGAGTCGTTATATTATTATTTGTAATGCACTCTATTTTATACCTACTTATATGTTAAACAAAATAATCTGTTTTTTTTTCTAAATCTATTTGTTTCCTATGAACAAAGTGCGGAATAATTATACGGCACTAATGTTTTGTCCTTGCATAATGGTAGAATAATTATAGAGCAACGAATTGAATTGAATTGCAAATATGACAGTAGATTTTCCCATTAAATGCTGATACTCCGACTTGAATAATTGAAAATGTAAAAACCACCGGTCGATACTCAATACCCAACTCAGTAGTTATATTACTCGAATACACTTGATTTGATAAAGGTAAAATTAGCATACGTCTAATTATTCATATTTGTTCGATAACCGAATCATATTGATTTTACTGTCAAAAGAGACTGCAGAATATTATAATACCGCGCTTAGTTATAAGCTAGGTAATACTAACAATGATTCATTTAAATGTTAAACTATAATTCATTCTACCACAGTAGTATAAATACTAAAAAAAAACTTTATCAAATTATATAGAATTGTCGCGGGGTTACCTACGAAAATAATATTATCATAAATTATATGACAAAACACGTTTCAGAATCATAGTGCATACCAAAATTCATGTGAGTTAATATGCAGTAAAAATGTATAATGTATATAATATTATATTGTATTATTTATAATTTTTACAATTAGACTTTTTTGAATTAGTGCAAAAATAATCGAAAGCCAAATTTATCATAAAAAAAACGTGTTATTAAACTTTTTGAAAAACCAAAGAAATATCTTACCCAAAATCGCAATCATATACAAATAAATATACTCTTCCAAAACCATGTAAAATAGCATGGATTTAAAACAATTAATTCAATTTTAAGCAGCACATATTTTAAAAGAACGTTAATCCGGCGGTTCTCAAACCGTACGACATCCGAATTAAATTATGATTTGAGTTTTTTTCTTTACTTAAAATTAACAATCCTGCTTTTGGGACCTTAAATTTTTATCAATTCATGTGCATGGGCAAGAAAAAAACATTTAGAGCACAGCTACTCTTCTGATCAAATATTTCTATATGTATATAGGTACTATGGTAAATAATATAATATTTAGGAGGTGTCATTATATTACCATGATATTTTATCAGCGTTGAAATTGTTTAAATTCGCGAGCTGCTGCCAATCCAACGTCGGTACACCATCAAACGCACTCCGTAGTCATAATAACATATCAATGTAAAGGAGACGGTAGAAATGAAAATCGGTAGTCATAATATTATAATATTATATCAATAATGATTTATCGTGTTGAAACGTATCACGAACAGATTTAACAATATTATATCAGATGAAGTGGAAACCGCATGATTGTTACGAACGTCACGAAAGTTGAATAATATAATATTATTACGTAGTGAAACCTTTACACGGAGGACAGCCGTAGAGAATTAAAAAATGAACGCTTTATAAGAGTTTTCCGCTATATAGGAATAAATTAAGTATAAACTATGCACATATAAAAATAATAAGTGGTCGTACAAATCAAATTCGGTATATTTATTATAATTTATTTATGAAAAGTTACATATTAATATTACTAAATGTATTTAACATTTATCATAAAAGTGGTTATTAGTTATTTAAGAGATACTAGGTAGGTACAGTTAAAAAAATTTTTTTTTTTAATTGAATGTTTTCTGTTCGTCTTAAAGTATTTGCAGATTGCCTACCATGGATAACCCCGCAATCCCAACTTTTTAAATTATTTATTGTTTTCCAAACTTCTTCATGCATTTGAATGTATACAACGACTAATTCTACAAGTTTTAATTTATCAAATAGATATGATGGATAATGAAATAAGAACAAAATGTATAAATTGTTTAAACATAAAGTCAATAGTTTTATTACTTGATAGCTGTATAACACGACTTCGCTCTTGAAAAAATTAACAAGTATAAAATACGGAGTGGCGCGCAATATAGGTGCAAAAACATATTCGATTTCAGTTTGCAAAAACAAAATCCCCGTGTAAAACCCGCTTTAAAATGAGAATTTTGAAAATCCTTTCTCAATGCACCCCGACATTGTGGTACGAAGGGGCCATGGAAATTTCAAGTCTATATAGCTATCATAGTTCTGGCTGTACGTCGATTCTCCGTCATTCGGGACAAAGCCGTTATGTACATAGAGAAAATTAATATTTTCCATGGTCAAGTTCATATTATATTATTATATCCGGTCATGAGAGGTGATTCATAATTTTGTTACCAGTTTTAGTTACTGTTCTCTGCACATCACGAACCGACAAAAACAAAAAAGAGCCACTACATCGTGGTGTATGCAAATTAACCATACGCAAGGTAAAAAAAGATTCACCCGCTGGTATTTTTTTCGTTAAGACGGGCAGAAAAAAAAATTGCCTGTTATTTTAATAATACTATAATATATTATACGGTACCTTCATACCTTTATTCGTACTGTCTGCTTCAATAGTTCGCGGTACGCAGAGAATATATATTATATCGCAGGGAATGAACCCGGCAGTAATCTCCTAAAACAAAAATGCGCAATAAAATGTATAAATGTCTTGGGCAAACAATTTAATGACGCATAAATAAAAATATATATCTTTTCGCGAATAACGTATGTAACGCATTTGTATAATGTAATATATGTGAAGTATCCTAAATAATATATTTGTTAAGGGATGTAAAACAAATTCAAAATCGCAGAAAATAAAATCGTTTTCGAATGGCCACCACTTACAAATTTAAGACCAGGGCCGTGCACCCTAATTGACCGGAATCGATAACACCCATATAAAACCCTTAAAAATTAAAAGCCCAAAACTTATATACAACGCGAATGATTTTTTTTCAGGACATCCGAATAAAACATTCCGGGTTAAACCCGAAACCCCAAATAATTTTTTTTTCGAATTTCACGTAATATGTTGTTTTGTACCTATTTAGTTTTTGAGGTCAGTTCCACTTTTGTCTCACATTATGAATCATTATCATTATTTTATGATGATTATCTAAAAAAATTGTTTAGGTGGAAATTCAATGAAATTATTTTAAACGGCTTTAAAATTTAAAAAAATCAGAAAAAAAACCGTTGTTTGGATCTCCTGTAAAATTTAAAAATGTCGCTTACGCCTTTTTTCCTTTCCACCGTCGATATACGTATAAAAATATACAGTAAATATTTTTTTTTAATAATATTATTATAGAATATACATAATACTGATAACAATACAATCTGAATGAGCGCCACTGAGCAAGGTTGACGAGGATTCTAAATGGTAAAACTATATTCTTAAATAGAACATTCTAGAGAAAAATATAAAATTACTAAGCGAATAGGAGGAATCCAAATCCACGGAGAGCTTTATTACACATCGTTCTTCTCGTGAAATCTCAGTGTTATTGGTTTTCTCGATGTACCTTGTTGATTCATTTTTTTGTTCATTGACCAAAGAGCATAAGAATTCAATAATATCAAATAAAAACCAAATATATTACATAACAATAATAACGTTTATTAGTGTAAATACTAAATGTACACAGGATTACGGCAATATAGCCATATTTATAATTTATATAGTTATCATTTTTTACATAAAGTTTTTTTTTGTTCATGGTTAGAATTCTGACCACCGTAACTTGAGCTCATCTTAAGCGATTAACAGAGA
The DNA here is from genome assembly GCA_008086715.1 of Sitobion miscanthi. NCBI lineage: Eukaryota > Metazoa > Arthropoda > Insecta > Hemiptera > Aphididae > Sitobion > Sitobion miscanthi. The sequence continues at coordinate 54,868,023 of CM017797.1, forward strand.
AATAACTGCAAAAATAACTGTTACTGCAGATCATTGACTATTTCCACAACGGCTATAATAGGCACAAGCAGGGCGATACCTCAAAGTCTAGAGGAAACTAGTATGACCGCAACGCGGCGCAAAACACGGCGAAGAGCCAAAGGCGGTGCTGGTACAGGAAACGGCTGCAAACAAGGGTAGAGAAAAATGTCTGACGGGCGAACGCCAAAAAAGGCTAGCCTAAACGGATTTGTTCAAAGTATCCGGCGAACAAAACGGCGTCCAGCCGGACACAAAAGAGTGAACTCGGGACAAAAGCGCACGGTAGCGTATTACACAGGCGCGATAAAGGCGAGCGGAGAGGGGGCAAAGACTGCAGCGATGTTTAAAAGCCACTGCCCAAAAACACTTCTCACAAAACGTCACATAATCTATACTTGGCGGTCTTTGTCGGGAACACAAAACATTCGCCGGACGAATCTCTTCACCCTTATCCACAGTGTTCGAGGTCTGAGTCGGACCGCGGATACTGTCGTGTCCGTTGCTGCAGCATCTCCACGTCCGTCTCGGGTAACCACATCCCGTAAATCACCAGTCGTCACGTGGTCCAGTGGTTTTTTCGATCCATTTTCCGACTCGGCATCACCGGTTAACTGCTTTTCCGTGTTCGGTATCGAACTTAACTGCTGCGCATCGGAATCGGCTGAACAGGTGGCAAAGTCGACGAGACGGGTAACAACGACTCGATATATCGCTAGCTCCTACAGCGGCAGGTGTCATCAATTCGCTGTTGGTCGATTCGGCCGACGGTGAATCCGTCAAAACTTGCATTTCCGTGGAAGCGACGGACGGAATCGCTTCTAGTGCATCGCCCGCGGAATTTGTTTCGAATGTCATGTTGGACATCGATTTGCATCGCATTTGCGCTTGCAAACTCTCGATATCGTTGAATTTCACAGCTATCGGACGATTTATCCGGAGATCACCAAATACTTGTTGCCATTAACTTTCGATACTTCTGTCAATGTCAATTATCATTATTATTTAATTACTATTCTGTTTTTCTTTTTTTTTCTTTACTCTTGTAATAGTTTCGTTAACTTTAAAAATCTTGTTAATTATATATTATTTGTGTAACTATAATATAGTAATATCTGAAGTCTCCCATTCTCATCACAAGTGTTCTTAAAGAGAGGGGTAATCAGCTCAGTTCATATAATTACTCATGTTATTTTGTTTTTTATGTAATCTACCTGAGTTTAATAAATTATTGTTATTATTTTTAAAGCGTTTGTGGACAGAGAGGCCTCGCCAACGGAAATTGACAGCAACGATGTGCGTTTTCAAACTGGTGAGAACACTCTCTTCCAACCCTTTAGGCCGATTTTCCCGGAGGTCTTCAAACATCTTGATCATGATTTCTGTTGCGGGCTGTAGATTAACATCGGACGAACTCTTCATGGCTTCGATAGTCGATATACTATCGATCTGATGTTTACGCACGGTCAATATATTATACAAAAATTACGTACGTAATAATTTTTTACTTTTATACGTGATGTTCATTTTTCATTGGAACAAATATAGGTACTGAGAACAGACTAACATGTCAAAACAAGGTTCCACGTAAATAGGTTATAAATTATAATATATAAATTACTTTATTCACAATAATATCACCAAATATACTTATTAATATAACATACGCTGACTGACCGTCTTCGCTCAGAATCGACTTTCGTATTCAATGATAATATAACAAAGTTATAAAAATATAACACCATACATTACAATAATCCACTTATAACCTACTGTGCCGCGGATCGACACCCACTTACCCACCTTTTTATAATTGTCCTCATAATTCATAGTTCATATACTTAAAATCAAAAGTATGCAAAACCAAAAGTCAATTTCGTACACACAATGTTTTACTATAGGTAGATACCTAACAATGTAAGACCAATGTCGATCGAAAGTAACTGTTTCTATGGAATCACAGAAAAAAAAACCTCAACCCCGTAGATAATATCTTTAAAGACACCAAAATCTATCGTTTTATGTTGTCGGATAAACAAACGGACGTCGTTTGGCCGATAGTTTATGTACGTTGTGAAGATGATAACATTATAATTATAAATGTTCTCCATGTTCGAACCTTAGACCTCGTGCCGAGTAGAAAAAAGTCATAATATTCTATTATAATGGCATATTGTATAATATTTAGGTACACTCGGCTTATCGGCAAATGGAAACGACGAAACGCGACGCGTATAAAACTGTTATATATTATGGCAATACAGCAAAAACAACCGTCGAAAACGAGAGGCAGACGATAACACGAAATGCAAATTTGTAACCCACTCGCGTATAATATGATACGTACCTACAGCGTGATCGGGCATTGCTGCTGCTTCAATAATTCTCAAATTAAATTATTGAAAGTAAAACAAAATACCTTTGTAATAAAATAGTTTGTAATATTCATAATGCGCGCTCAGCGTTACGTTAAAAAATTATAATAATTGTTTAATATTTTTTGCCACCGCGGTGGTTTACAAAGTTTTTTAATCAGCTCAATCGCGACCAATAGCATTATTAGTTTCGCGATCAGAATACTTTTTGCGTCATCATACTTTTCGAAAAGTGTCGGCGTGTATAAATATTAAATACTGCAGAGTAAATGGTTTTCGTTATTAATAAGCATTTTAATAGTTTAGACGAGCGGCGATGAGTCCAGTGGACCGCACGTCTTACGGAATGAAACGACAATGGCCACTCCGCAATATCATAAAATTATTAAAATATCATATTTTATCGTCATAATATGGTGCGCATCGTAAACGTTTGCAACCGCAGAAGAACGTTTTTCAAAAACACAGATAACACATATCGGCTCGCAAAAATGTAAAGCGTATTCTGTCAAGCGGATCGCTCCGTATACATCGCACGCCTATATTATTATGTATATATCATTGTATAAAACCCTCGTTCCTCGCACGTGGTGTTGTTTATAGGGCGTCCGTACGATTTAACCCGACCCGAAATCATCCGACGGCGTCCCGTGTCGTTTTTACGACGAGATATCGAAATTTTTATTCCGCACTTACGCCGGGGCCCCCGTATAATAATATTGTATTATATAAATATTCCGCACGAGAAAGGATATTATTCGCGACGTCGTCGTCCCCGTGATTGATACTCGGCGCGTATATATTATTTAAAACCGCCCAAAAGGTTACGCCGCGGGTCGCCCGTACATAATATATGTATACAAATCCGCCGGAAATACGTCTGTAAAGTTTTATGCGCCGTACGTGCACCACACTCGTGCGAAGTCCGTCTCGTCGGCGTAAATAGTATAAACTCCGTCGTGTGTATATAGGCGACCAAAGTGTGTTCGTATATGCTGTGGGTTAGGCGATAGTAATATTATATGCGGCGGCCACGTCGATTTTATGTCGCTCTCGAGTGATTTTCTCCGAGATTCGTTTTTCTCTTTTCCTTTCCGTACCTATATATGATATACCGTATGGACGGTACGCACCATCATAATATTAAATTGTTACGTCCCATCACCGTTCACCAGGCGTTTTTGTTTTTAGATTTCGTTCGGAAAAGCAGCTATACCCCCCCCCCCCACACACACACACACATCGCCCTTCCGCTGTATATGATAAGTCACGGGAGAGACGAGCCGCGCTCGACTTAATCGAGGACGGTCGTGACCGTGACACTTGAGATTCGGGTGCGCGGTGGCTTATCTGATTGCGGACGAATAAATGATGCGAAAGGTCTACGAACAAAAAACAGAGTTAATTAATATAATATGACTTTGAGGCAAAACGCTCAAGGCGGCCAAAAGACTCGACAACTGTAATATACTATGGATATAGGTAGGTATATACGAGTGGTATGCTAAAGCGGTCGTAATTGAATTTATCAAAAATGTGACCGTTCGACATCGACTGTGTATTGTTTCGTGGGATAAAATAACAAGACTTTTAATACGATATATCGACGCGGTTATATTACGAGTGTGTGTAATTTAATTCAAACTCGGTATTTCTATATTGTAAACGATTCACAGCTTTTACTGATATTTTTGAAAATTATTATACAACACCGATACAGGTGCCGAGCGAAACGTGTAAAAACGAGCGACCTCGTGTTGAAGTCAAATTTTCGCTTTTTGTAATTTATTTATTTCGCACGGACGTAAAAACCATAAACAATTCTGCACGAGTTCACATGAATACCACACATAATTGGATAGGAAGGGATATTCAAAAATCAGTGCGTGCACTGTATATATTCATTCGGTTCGATATATATAATATATACTATTTTTCGTTCGTATAATCCAAAAGGACTAGAGGTCAATATTTCATCGGAGTTTTCAAACTTTTCGCCGTCTATTTCGACAACAGCATAATATGCGAATCGAATAAACTGCGGTCTCTGACACGTTTATAATAATATGATATTGACATTTTAATTCGTTACCGTCACACCTTCCGACCATCGTATACGAGCCATACTATAATATATTACTATATGGATCGTTATTGTTACATTAATCTATGTGATTCCTAAGTGCACAACTGACCACCCCCCCCCCTCATCTTGGCAATTTGTTGATTCCTTTAGTGCGGGTACCTATGCAAATATCAAAAAAATTATAATTTATGAAATTATTAACAGTACGTAAATGATTACATTAACTACACTGTATCCCGTAAGCTTAATGTTTAATGCAGTCTTATTGTAAATTATTTTTTTCTTATATAATTTTTTGTATGTAAACGTGTATTGATTGCATCAAAATGGCTCTTTCTCGTCTTAATATTAATAAAAAAAATCATAAACTTTTAAATTAAACAACACGAATAAAAAATGTAAGCAACGCCGACGCTTGGACAGACTTCGGCACGAGGATGAAAACAATTAGTTTGTATTGATAGATACCTACTAAAATGTGCCTCTCCCCTTAAACTCTTCTCTAAATAATATCGAAACGGCAACTAGTTTACAGTTTACTGCAGTATATACATTTGCAGGTGTGTATACTTCGAGGGTATAAGGGTATGAGGGTCAATTATACTTCTAAAACGAAACCGTAACTCATAAGGACCGTATTTGTATTTTATGTACGAAATACTGTTTTTAATTTCGTGACATTCACGTAGACGTGAATATCGTAGCCGCATACCATATATTGCTATGAAAAGCACATGATATAGTTAGTTTCTCGGACAGACATTAATTCTACATCAAAGCGACCTTTTGTCCGTGTTTTTTCCACTCGCTCAAAGATATTATATAAACGTCGACGTGCAATTATACAGTACGGCAGTGGAAAATTATTTATTTACGTCTCTTGTGTTCGTAGGACGTGGGTACATCTACTTGTTATTCGAGCGTGACGTATTGCAAACATTTACGGTCGGCTAATGGTAAAACGTTCAGTTTTTCTGGTAACATAAACTAATTTGTACAGCCCGCAGGTATGCCGTGTGCGCGTCTAAACAAATGTTGCTTTATGCGCCCAACCGTCGCGTCGTGTTTAAACTAATATTCGAAACGTTTCGGGGCGCCTCGCTAATCTATTCACAATAATAATCCGAATTTCCAGTCGACTGTATATGAGCGCCAAGTACTAGCAACGAGATTACATTGTCGTATAATCACCGCGATCAAATCGCCGTACATCTTCCGAGTAAAATCTCGTAAATGGAACCAATGAGGTGGGCGTAAGTCGTTTTCAACCATACTATACGAACATTACATATGTATCTAGTAATCGTAAATAGCGCGCGTCTAACAATTATTTTTTCGTTCGAGGTAAAAAATATACGGACGATAAAATAAACGCTATTGTCCAAATGCCAAGAACGATATACCTAAATTAAATTCTTGTATTACTATAAGTAGATGCCAAAAAATATTTGGGATTATTATTTTCGTTAAAAGTTAAATTAATATGTTTTTATAGAGGTTGGAATTTTTAATAATATTCCGAAATTCTATTTATCGTATTTGCTTTTGTTAGTTTACATTGAAAAAACGTGCATAATTTATTAAGTAAATTTTAATTTATTAAAAACAAGCCATGACTAATGACTGTATGAAAGTATGAAGAAATTAATTTAAATAAAAATAACCAGTTAGTCTATTTTAGGTATTAAACGAAAATTATGACTTATTATCAGACCCATCGCTGCAGGTCATATATTATAATATTATTATCAGAACTGTGAATATTAATGCTCCCCAAAAAACACATGAAATATTATCATCCTTAAAAAATAACGACAGTTACTGTTGTTTTCATTCTAAACTTTTTCAAAATTTGATAAAATACTGTAGATCTGCATTTTAGTTAATAAATTACATTATTATAGAATCTTTATTAATTGTTTTATTTTATATACCTATCGGTTAGTGGCTACCAGTAAATTTTACTAATAAGTGATTTGTAAATAGGTCATTTTTATTTATTTTATTTTTATTTTATTTTTAGAATATACACGGGCTGAGACCTTTTAGGATAGTTTACAAGTCAAATAACATATGAATTACAAAAATAGAGAGGAGAAAAACATTTTTTTTTTTTTTTAAAAGCCATAAATATCAATTATGAAGTTTTAAGATAGAAAATAGAGTATTAACAAAAAAGGTAACAGTTTACAAATGATAAATATAACAAAAAGCTGACTTATGAAATTGAGGTGGATAAATAAGAAAAGTTGGGTCCAAATTGGCATTATAGACGTCGTGGAACTCTAAAATGTATAAAGAAGAGTAATGTCGGGGAGTTAACTCTACCAGCTAACAATCCTTTAAGAAGTTAGCACCCATAATGTGCGTACGCTCCGCTGATGAAGCTAAACAAAGTTGATTGGCAACTGGTCGTGAGGTAGACAATTGATACCTCTCTCTGAGAACCTACGCTGTACCCTTTCAACCTGGCAAGCATTATCGGCGGTATGAGGAGATCCCATATTATTGCACCACATTCAATAATTGGCCGTACTAATGAGCAGTATAAAACTTTAAATCAGGAATTAAGCTTATGATCCTTTGACGGCCTCATTATAGTGTCCAAAACTGTTAGGGCTTTACAACAAACCATCTCAATATGGAGCCCAGGTCAAGGTTACGGGAAAGCAAGGTCCATCACGAATCCATCACAACAAAAAATTGTAGAATCAAGAGAACATTAAGGGCGTGTGGATCCTATTATATGTCATGACTTCACATTTAGCTAAGTTCAGAGATAAATCTAAACTTTCGAAAAATGCAGCAAAATTATATAAATCACTCTGTAGTTTATGACAGTCGTCCATAGAGTGAATTTGCATAAAAAATGTTATGTCGTCACCAAAAAAAGAAAATGGCGATGATAAACGTCTTACCAAACGCTTTACCTAGACTGTTGATGAAAAGAGAAAATAATAATAGAGACAAGTTCCCATCTTGAGGTACACCAGAGGGGTATAATGAACACATTAGACTTACAATTTGATAATTTTTATATTTTTAACTGCTTTTGTAGAAGCATTTTTACTGTCCCACTGTCTTTGTGGTAAACACAAATAAAAAGAAAACACGTCACACATCATTGTAAAACCAACGCGTTAATCACTCCCCTCTAGGATCTAAAATATGGAAATATGGATCAAAAGTATTTAAAATTAACTGAAATTATAAAAAACTAAACCGAATAAATTTCACAATATTATGTTTACGGTTTGAGAGGTGACGGTAAAAAATATGCGTTCGTGTGCATATATTATAATGTACTGTGGTGAAAAAAGCTACACGAAAAACGAGAGAACTGTTGGCAAGAATTTTGGTGCGGCCCCACAAGAAACCTCGACAAACGTATCCGTGGAGGACGGTACCTGCCTATGTATAGATATATATCGTCATTATATGTATCTGCAAGAAACACATGCGAGAACTACAGTCGTGAGCTTCACGACAACTGGGGGGGGAGGGGGGGGGTGGAAATATACCGACGAAATATCGATCGGGGGGCGATGTAGGTTTATATAATAGTTTTCGACCCTGCAATATGGCACCGACGGGTGAGTCGCAGGAGACGGACGGACGGTGATCGGCACGCAAGACAAACGACCCATGCCAATCGCGCGAGCGGTTCAACCTCGCGGAGCATTAGAGAATATTCGGTGCACGTACCGCTCGCGAATGTGAAAGTCTTAAGGGCTTTTAAACGCGTATATAGCGACCGCCGGAAGTTTTTGATGGCGGCAGCTTAATCGGGATCGAAACGAACCAATTACCGACGTCTATACAAACGGCGGCGAAGAGTGTATTTATATATATATATATAACAACAAAGTCGCGTAACTATAATAGCAAACTCACTCTATATATTATTGTATACTATTACAGTTAGGTCGTACGTTGTTGTTTATATATCGGAGACGATCTGAAACGCGATCGTAAAAGGTCACATCGATCGGACGAAATCGTAAACTTTGGGTCGGTCGATATCGCGGGATAATAACATAATATAATATATTGTCGACGATGATCATTTGTTGCACGAGACACCGCTATAACGGGCGAACGATAAATATTCGGAATTTTCGAGCTCTGTTGTTGTAATTTTTTTCCACTCCCATTCTCATAAAAATGGGTAGTTTTTCAACACATAGGTGTGATTTAGAAAGCAGATTATGATCACCGCCGTTTTTTTCCATCAAGGTAAATGAATTTAATTGAATATTAACGCTTGGAATTTTTCAGTATACTCAATTAATAACTTATCATCAAATACTGGGATTTTTTATAGAGTTTAAGGAGTGTTCCGTAACGATACTAACTTTTTTTGAAATCCAAACGAGTTTTTTTTTTGTACTAAGGATAATAGGTTCGGAAGCAACGGGGGCCATTATGATTTGAAATTTTGAAAATCATAGTAATTTGATATTTATATCTATAAAAATTTTATACTTTATAAAAATTATATAAAATTGAGAATAATAAGTACTATATTAAATATTTTCTAATTTTGTATAACCTTTTTAAGGACTATTATCCTTAATAAATTAATTTTAACAGATTAAAAATTAAATACCCGTTTGTTTTAGGTACATTAACTTTTTTTTAAATATCATCTGTTTCATAATTTTTATTAAAAAGGTAGGTCTTGAGTTTTGGAAAAAAAAGAAGATTGTCTTAAATGGTGTGTAAGCACCCCCTAGCTTAAATGTCTAGTTGCGCCAATGAGGACGATACGATTATTTGAAAGTCAAAAAAGTTCAATATAAATAGATCGCTGCATAATAACAATGAATCACTCATAAGATAATATCAATAAAAACTACAAGTGAAGGTTGAATAATAATATGATCAACCCAAATATCATGCCCAGATAAAGAAGTGTCACCCGTGGCGATCGCCTCCTCTCAACCCATCAAATAGCCCACCCTTTAATACGTATCTGGATGCAAAGTCATTTTACTCTGAGAGTGTTGTATCGAAATCTATGTATTGCATAAAATATTACGTTATACGACCCGACATATATCACGCGCATTTTACAGTATACCGTATACCCTGAATTCGTATTTTAACAATATATATGTTGCCATCGGTCAAATCGAAATAATAAAACCCCAGATTCTATAGGTCTATAAACGTTTATACATCCAAGGTGAATTTTATGTTGTTTCGTTCCCATTGAGTTCATATAGTATAGACGAAAATATATTTTATAGGTGCCTAGACTCTAGAGGTACTTCTATTTTATGTCACAATTTTTTAGACCATTTTTTTTTTTACGATTACAAGTCACCGTAAGAGAGAAGAAGATTTGTCGAGCGCATATGTATAAAAAAAATTCAAACACATAAACAATTGAAGACTCGAAAACAATATTGCTCGATCGTCTAGGTATTAATTTAATATACGAGATTTAGATGATAAAACCATGATCGATATAATAATATAATATATTTAACCATATGTACGTAACATATGTAAGTGAATATGGATTTATATTTTATAGTCACCTTATTTTTTCAAAATTTATTTCGATAGAAATTATACCTTCATATTTCAGTATGAAATAAAAAAATTATAATTATCAGTGATAATATCTTAATAACTACCTATGATTTGTGATTTAGGCGCATACCTATGTCAATTGTGAACCCTTGTCCACAGACATTTGATAATAAAATTGTTTATTTGTTTATTGTATCTGCGAACTGCTAAACTAGACAAGGACATATAAACAAACTACAATAAAACAAAAATATCAACGTATTAGGAAGTCTAAACCAGTGATATTCAACTGGTGGGTCGCTACCCAATTTTGGGTCGTGCAACCTATAAAAATGAGTCGCGACAGGTCTTTTTTGCTAAAAAAAAATATAAATAAGTTTATAAAATGATAAGTTATGAATGGATTGAAGAATCATATTTTGCAGTAGATAAAATGACACTTAAAATATCTACCGACATGGAAAATCAATAAACTTAACTTTCTTTTGATCCCAAACTTAAACAAATGTTTATTGAAACTTTTTTGGAAATGTTTTGGGTACACTTAAAACACGGGCAATCGCTCAAAACTAGTAACTTAAGTCTTCTTTTCTTTCATGATCTACAAAGCTGACACGGGTCGTGAAAACATTGTTACAAAAACAGTGGGTCGCGAGTCAAAAAGTTTGAAACACCACTGGTCAAAACCATAGAAAAGATAGAAAATACTTTTTAAATTAAAAAATGTATAATTCATTAGGTAGGTTTATCATTGACAACAATTTAGATCCATTCCACATTTTAATAAAAAATATTCCGTCCCTCTGCACACCACCCCTCCCAATTCAACCACTTAGGTACTTAGTGCCGTCGTAGTTGTTATTGTTGTTGTTGTTGTTGTTCTGATAAAACACGACCGTTTCGAGGAAAAATTTACAATATTTAGACGCACACATAACCTATTTGTTTATTTCAGTCTAACTTTGAAGCGAACGTACGTCGGAAAAAATACGTGGTTCGTACTAATAAACAAGGATTTAGTATAATGATTAAAGTTTTAATGTGTTATTTCCGGTGTTTAGGGACGTGCTGTGGAATTTTAACGAGATTCGACCCTCGATATAGTGAAAAAAAAAACGCCGACCGACGCGCAAATTATAGTGTTGTTATTATTATTATTACAACGACGTTGAGGGGGGGGGGGTAGGGTAGGAGGGAAGAAACTCCATAACGTCGACTCGTTACTCGCGAATTAAGTCCACTTTTTCATCGCACCCAGTCGTCATCGTTCCGCCGCCGTCACATAGTCATTTGCAATTGTTGCATGTTTCTCTGCGATTTTCTGTTTTCCGTTATTTCTCGGCCTTGCGTCTTTTCCCCTCCTTATTACTTTATTCTATTTTATATACTTATAACTAGGGCTTGGAAGTTGTAGCACTAAAAATGTCACTTTTTAGCTCTTAAATATGCACTTAAAAACTCCAAAATATGTGCTATAAAAAGCACAAAAAATCAGAAAATATGAATTTAACTTAAAAAATGATAAATTTAATAGAAAAAAAATGAAAGGTCATTTTACAATTTTATAAAACTGTTGTGCTCATAGACGTTAGGGACCGTCTGGACTGGTTAAATTATTAACTTAAATATGTTTGTAAAAGTGTACTTATAAAGTATATTTATTTCCTAACCAAGTTAATTCAACATAATGTGATAATTTCCTATATAATGTATAATATGTATATATATATTATGTATACCATGAAAATATACCCAAAAATAGCACTAAAAACCCTAAATTTACAAAATAGCAATAAACACCTCAAATATGCAAGTATAATAGCAAAATTAAATTTCGTGTATGACATCAGACTCATCAGAGAAATGTGAAACATATTTGGATGTTCTAGGACGAACCAAGAAAAATATGCATTCGCTAGAACTTCCGAGCCCTGCTCATAATATTATGTTTCGTAGTTATTTATACATTTTATTTATTTATCTATTTTATTCGCAATTACTTTACATAGTAGGTACCTAATCCATTATGTAACACTTGTGCGCTAAATATATTAAAATACGCGAGCACGACAATGAACTAGATAGGACCTTTAAACCCAGAGGACACATACATATTATATTATATATATATACACCTACCCGCTCGAGTAATATATATTTATATATTATTTTTTAACCACCGCGGGAATTGCGAGCTGGGCTGAACCCATAACGACTTGGCACGCCAACTGCCGTGCCGTGAAAAATATTATTAATAGTGTGCCACCCACACTAAATTGTTTTCGTCTCCCTACCAACGCGTTACACGTTATATAATTATATTTCGGCAAATGCTATTGTTCGATTAAATCATTATTATATGAAATCTCGACTTTCGTCGGAAGAATAGTCGCAGCGACGCACCCCAAAGCGGTCGTCTCGACCCCGTTAAATTTTGATACTTTGGTAGTCGTCCAATTTCGCTGCCGAGTGCGGCAAATAATAAATATTATTACTATGGTTAACAGGTACCCCGGAAAATTCGTAACGAGGTAACTCCTATATGTGCAATAATGTCTCGGTAAGACATCATAACACAATCTAATATTATATTGTATACCATAGGTTCCCAACCTATGGTCCGCGAGACATTGTGAGGTGGTCCGCGAGCCATACTTACAAAATGTAAACATATTTTAATAATTGCATTTTCCTTTGAGGCATAACACTAATTATTGACAATCGTGTATAGTACACCGTTTATTTATAAATTTATATTACATAGTAAATGTATTATTATTGACGATAACATAATATACATGTTTATTGTTATTATTTCAACCGATAATTTAATTTTTTTTTTTTACATTGTTACATTAAGATTAGATTATATCGGCACAATTTAACAGATTATGTTCAAAGTTGAGTATAATATTGTTAGTTTTTGTCGTTAGTGTCTCCGTACCCGTATTCCGTAGTCGACGTTTGTGCTGTTTTTAATTTTTCGTGTGTTAGACGCCACTAAAGACTTGCGTGTAGCTTTGAGCAGCATCAACCCAAGAATATCTTTATTAGTGAACGAGACGCAAGCACAAAAATCGCATTAAAATGTTTTTATAATTTTTATAATTTACCTTAAATAACTATAATAATGTAATGTAAATTTTTTTAGAATATTAGTTTGTATTAAATTTTTAATTATTTAAAAACTTTAATGAAAAAAACAATCATAAGCATTATTAAAAGCCTCTTATAAAGAATTTCATTGTTTTTTATTTATTCATATAATAATAATCAAAATTCTAAAATATGTGAAAAAAATTGATTCTTATTTGTAAGAAAAATAAGGTATACAATTGAAGTGGTCCGTGACGTATCGAAAGTTCTCATAGTGGTCCGTAGTACCAAAAAGGTTGGGAACCACTGTTGTATACCTATGTTATATATATACGCAACGATTAAATAAATAGTATCGTGACAAAATGGTTTGCCGAAAATCGATGGTTTTAGTATGATAATGTCTCGTCTGCCATTGTCCATTAGGTTTCGTTGAAAAATATTACATCAAATAATCCACACAAGAAAAGAAAACACTTCGGGTTGGAGGCGTTTCAAATAACAACAAAATAATTTCTAGTATTATCTCAGAACAAAAATTTGTAACGGCATAAATTATAATATTATTTCAACCAGGTTTAAGGGGGGTAATCGACCTATCCAGTTGAAACAATCTCCACCGCGGGCGCATCGTTTAAGGTTATTTAATTAATTAATTTGTAGAAAAACATTCAGTTTCTCAAAAAGTTTTTCCATATCATATATTATATTTTCTAACGACTTTTTGTTTTATTCTTTTGTTCTAGCATACGAGAACAAGAGGTGGAGCTGATATGCGCTGCACTAGGAACACATTTCGCGTACAGGAGTGAAGAATGCCTGTTACCTTATTATTATTATCACTTTGTGTGTTTCTGAGATATTATTTTCATACATTGAAACTATAATTTTCGCGCGAACATATTGTAAGCATATGCATTAAAAGTTGAAATAATATTTCTCTTCGGGTGACAAGAGATTCTGTTGCCGCATTATTTATAAACTATATAATCTTGAAACTTTCGAGCTTACAATAATTCGCCATCACAGTAAATAATACGGCGTAATTTCCGACGTTCTATTTACATATTATTATACAGATAGGTATTTATCACGATAACGGCCCTATCCCGTTAACCGTGCATGACATACGAGTAAACGTTTACCGTATTCAAATAATTTTAAGAACACGCTCGAAGCCTGGTAAACTGACTTACCCACCCACATACGGATTCATTTGGAAGTCGTATTTTAATATTTATAAACCACGTCGAGCAATCGCATTGAATATTCATATAGTACACAATGTCGCTGTTGTTTTTAGAAAGTTTTCTAATACTTTTTATGATCGGCTTACTATCAATATAATCAAATTGTTGGTATCAAAACACAAGATTCGGCGTATTTTGAAAATACATTTTATGGTTAAAATAAATACAGACGAGTCGCTATAACCCGAAGTTGAAGCAGGATAAAAATTCACTTCGAGATAATATTATGTATAGTATCGAGATATCTAACTAATTAATAGGGGAACAATTTTCTAGGGGAATAAAACACAATTCGAGTTTTGTCAATTTTTTCGAGTTATCGCGACTCCACTGTACCTATATGAACGAATATTATAATCCACATATTTCAATACTGTAACTGTCGTTAAATATACACGTGCATTTTTAGAATTTTTTTTTTTTAAAACGCATATCGTTAAATTGGAACTTTCACGTCGTTTGTTATGAAATAAAAAATCCATTTAATTAATATATTGAATTTGCGCAGGGATGGGTAATTATAGTGATACGACCAAACGAGGATATAATTACTATAGAGTACCGGAATTTCCGGATGACCGGCTGACATGCACTTGGCTTGATATCATGTCGATGGGCCGATGCACTTACCGCCAAACAACCGAAGTGCACCTTTCATCAAATCGAATGGTTCGTGTTTCAAATTTCTAATACGGTTTCATTTAGCTCGTTTCATTACCTATATAATATAATTTACGTATAATGTGCATTCAATTTGTTTTACAAAAAAGTCTTATTTGTGCAATAGTGCATAATATAATTAAATGCATAATATAATTAAAATGTAGGCATATGTATAGTATAGGTGCGACTGCAATGACCTTTACCTTTGTACGGCCGTGCAGAGCGGGAAGCCATCGTATTATTATACAAACATAATTTTAAATGTGTAAATATTAATTACCATTAATTGCTTTCATATACTATGCCAAACCATATTTAAATTGTATTTATTCAGCCCTTATAATAAACAAACAGATGTTTGAAAAATCATAAATTCGTGAAATAATTCAGATCATTTTTGTACATAATAATATAACGTTACCGAGTAAATTTAAATATTATTTCCTAGCGGGCGTGTTTATCTTGTTTCGTGGAATGAGGAGAGGTACCAACGCTATCATAAATAATTATTATTCTAATCATATTATATTATAATATTATTGTAAAAATATCCGTCCAATTACCTACACAGTCCGAAAATGTGTTTTGTAACGGGCACGGGGTTACCGCGGTACCCTCTAGCTCTGTTCCATACCAACGCGATTCGCTGAGAACCAATGGCACAAGTACAGGAAAACACTGTCTATGAATGGAAAATCAACCGAGAAAAATAAACGCAAATGACGTACTTTCGCCGACGTTCCTAGAATATTATAACGAAACATAAAATGGAGGAATCGGAATGATTGTTCTCCTTTATAGTCGACGTGCACGTGTTAATCTGTTTCCAATAAGACCACCCTCTCCGCATATTTATTTTCCTAACCACGGAAATCGCGAATCAGACACTAAGTACGAAGGTCGTGCTAACTAAACCTACGCCGGAAAACTTCTCTGGGTTACGAAAATTGATGACGTCCCGATGACAGTTGATTATAATACGATCGGAAGTAATTCGGAACTCGAAATGGCACAAAGGACTTTACACTTATAAGTAGGTACTATTATAACTTATATAATATATAATGGTCGGGTACGATGAATTGAACATCGTAGAAATTGTTTTCGTCGATTCGCCATATTATTTTATACTATCCTCCGTCAAACGTGATAACTATTATATCCACCTAAATCTGATTTGATTCTCTCTCGTTCGACTGTCGGATGGCGATCCCGTGTCAGGACAGTCGAGACGCAAGTCCGATAATATAATATTACATTTTATACATTGTAACACGTTTACACGCTGATTATTGTTATTATTATTATTTATTTTTTTTATTTTAAATTTTAAATTGTATTTCGGAATCTGTTCGTAAAAATATCGAACAATAATCGAATGTTTCGAAAAAAGAAAATATAAATCACGGAATGAAGAATCCTACCATCGGATGAACTTCAGGAACTTCAAAATGATCACTACGATTATTATGTTCCGTGGATAAGATCCATCCGAAAACATTTAACGACGGTCGTCGAGTGGCGAGAAGGATTTCGCCGGGCATTGGACGAAATGAAAAATGATGGCGCAGATGAAATGGCACGTGACGGCCGGACGAGAAGGAGATCATCGTGATGCGTCCGCTGTGACGGACGTGTACAATTATAGGTAGCTTAGGGACGCCTAACGTATATATATATATATTATATAAATGGTTTCAGTCATTATTCGTGTCGAAAACTCACTGACAAGAGAAACTATATAATGATAATATCGTATACAGGGTGATCCATTATTTGCTGAGCACTAATTCTTCAAGTCAACATAATATGTAGTCGTGCAGAATTATGTGTTTTTCAAATAGCTCAAATTGAGTATTTATATCATTATATTCCTACTAATTTTTTTTTGTTTTCGTATAGTGATTTCTATGATCGGAGAGATGAGATGAGAACCACAACTTAAGTATTGTACATTTGTACCCCCTTTGACATTCTACTCCAAAATACCTCGAACTTTAAACATTTACTTACGAAATTGGTGTATTCAATTAAATGGATCACCCAGAATTGTTCAACATATATTTATACTGGCAATTTCTTAGACTTCGTATGATTGAATACAATGTTCCTCATTAATTCAATAACAAGGTACCCAGGAGAGTGACTCAATGGTTTTAATTTTTTTGTGAGTTTCGCTCTGTAGTTTTAGAAGCATTTAATTAAAAACAACTTTATATAGCTATAATGCAAAAATATTGATGTTTTTCAACGTTAAAACTACATTTTGAAACGCACTCGCAAAATGGTAAATTAATTTTAAACATTAACGTGGATTTTATGTACATAATATACTTCATTCTTGTTTATCACCACGCAAACTTTGTTTACAATAATACCTTTTAAGTACATACATATATATATATATATATTAGGTATAAAGGAATACTGGTTTAAGACCATTTAAACAAACATTAAGCTCTGACCAACATTCCGAATAGGGCCTATTTCAATCAATACACAAGTACACAACCGTACCTAACCGAACCTCCAACGTAATACGTAGATGGTATTCCACACATCGGTGTTTGTACTCATTAGAAATCATCGCTGTATGCTTATATACCTACATCCATCCTAACTTAAACACAAACAAACTCTGCTGATTTAACTTTTGAAAAAAATATCTACATTAATTAACTTACCAAAAATAATACCATGAATTATAACTGCAGCTGTAATAATAGGTACATTGTATTTTGATTTTTCTAGTATATACATAAGTGTAATGAATATGTATAAGTGGTCATAATTTTCCGAGTGCATATTTCAAAACTCTTGACTAGAAAAAAGTAATCGCATTCAAGTATGAATACTCTTTACATCAGATACGTACCTCGAGCGATATTTTCAGGATACTTGATCGACCTACAATGGTCCAAAATCCAAATGTAAAGATTATCGATACAATGTTTTAATTAATTGTCAACATATATTATAAAATGCATGTATAAATATATTAGTAACGGTTTTTTTGTGGGGGGAATTCTACTTCGACTCCGCCCGCTGCAACGTAAACGGCTCAATTTTATGTGACGCACTCGCTTTTCTATAAAAAGTAGATAAAAACTTCAGTTTGAAAACAAAAATTTGTTTAGTATTCCGAATCGCTTGGAAGATTTTTGCTCAACGGGTAGTAATAAAATATATAATGTAGGTCACAAGCCGCGCGTACACGCATGGGAGCGCTATTCGTTATAAGTTATAATACATTGAGTTTATCGAGAACGATTTTCACGTATCGATCTACATATTATATATAGGTAGTTTCCAACGTAATAAATCATAAAGTTTTCTCCAAAGGTGATCAGCAAGGTGGTCAAAGTTTCAAGGTTATCTTGCTGACTTTATAGTTTATTCTATACACGAAGTTGTCTATTTCATTGGCGTTCGTGCGGGAACCTATTGCCCGTGGCGTGAGGGTAATTAATAAAGGGCCCGGATGTTGATGACCTACAAAATCCAATACCTATAACTCTCTTAGAAAATGTATTTACTAAGCATACTAGGTTCCCGTTTACCCATGACAAGATACGACGAAAAAATAACATGAACTAAATTCATTGAAAAAAAAAACACTATTGTACCTAACTTTTAAGATCAAACACTAATGAAAATGTTTATATATATGAATAAAAAAAATTTTCATCCAGTTATTAAATCTCTTGTATTTTTATAAAATAAAAATAACGAATACAATAAATAGATAGCCTATAATATTGTATTCGTTATTTTAATTATCTGAAATGTATTTATTTTTCTTACTGAACAATAATTTATCAATACAATTTAAATAAATATTAGATTTATGGGGAAATTTCGTATGTTATGCAGTTGTCAATTCAAACACTCTAACACAAAATGACCAACGTATTGGTTTAAAATTAATTATTTTTTTTTTTTAATAATTCGCACTTTGTTTCAGGTTTAGTGTTCTTGGATAGTTGTGATATTTCAAGTGATTTAAAATTGCAGAACGCGAGCATGAGCTGCAATATAATAATATGTCTTCTGAAAAGTATAGTTTTTTCATTTTAAAATAGAGGTTTTGAAAATATTTTTAAAATAATCGTACCACGTTATTGTTTAATGTAAGAAACATTGACGAGCAAACAAACTGAAATTCACTTTTTTTTTTAATCGATAACAAACTTGAGCGTATTTTATTATTAACATCGTGTAGTCAAAACACATAATATGATAGAGTATATATACTGAGTATACTGAGTGCGTACGCAAACACCACTGAAACCAACCGCTTCACGTCGAGTCTTCGAGAGACGATATATTTACAATAGGTTACGTTAGTATTACAAATTTGCACTTCATTATAAAATACAACCAGTGAATATATTAAATGAAATAATAAATGAAGTTGCTACAACTTACAAGAATCCAAGTGAAAAATCAATGTTACTATGGACCCACACGAAATTGCTAAAGTCACGAGTACTATCTGGAAAAATTAAAAACAACCTTGTGCTGTTTTTAAAATAATGTTTTTCAGGAGAATTAATGGCTCAGTCTGAGATAATATAACGAAGGGACAATACGAAGAAAGAATATAGTGATTAGGACATGTTGAAAGTCATCAGAAGAGGAAGGTTGCGATGGGCTAGTCCTACTTGCAGGAGAAACCAAAATCCGCTTTGGAAGACCAAAAATGTGCTGGGAAGATTTCGTATGAAAAAAAGGATGTCGAAAGTTGGGAATGAGGCGGTTTGAATTAAAGGAACGTATGGACAGATAAGAATGGATGACTGGTTGTGAGGTGTAATGATCCTCGGAACCCAATAAGTCCTAACTCAAGGAGAAGAATGTACTATTGACTATTATATTATTATGTAAAGCGGTCGTCCTATTATACGAAAACAGTACCAACATTGACGACGAACATTGGGATAGGAGGTACGTAACAATATTATATTATGAATAAGACTTTTAGGCCTATACAGACAGATTTCAAAAGACGCCTCTGATCGCGCATATCAAATATTACCTACAATATACTGAGGTGAAGAGGATGCCTAAATAATTATCCGCACGCGCGTTTGACGATCAACGTCCAAGACTGACCACAGTATACCTTTATCTAGGTGCACGATAATATGACAGAATCGCGACGAGAAAATAGTATTGGTAACCACTAACCGCGTTTAATAACTCACGCGATCGAGACACATAAAGTCGTCGTCGCATACACTCTCGTGTATTATGTTCGTAGGTTCGTTCTGTGCTCGGACGATTTTTGGAGACCGATAGCAAAGTCTATGGGGCATAAACGGTGCTGATACGTCCTCGCCCCGCCACGATATTAACTTACCATCGTACTTTATCTGTTGCAGTACTTGTAATATATGTATACACACACCGCACAATGTACGCCATTATCCGCTCGTACTTTATTTCGCCAGTATCTTATGATTCGTTTTCGGCCAGGACAAACGGCGGCGAGGAGTGGAGAAAAAAGATTGCGGGTTTCTTCCGAGGAGAATCCGCTTTTCGCGTCGTTATCCTGATTCCGGAACTCCGTTAAATAATATAATATTATGTATATACGCGTAGAACAACAACATCGCCGCTGACGTCAAAAAGTCTGGTCGCACTGATTGCTAAAGCAAAGCCTGGCTGGTGCGTATTCGTACTCACCGACATGTCTAGGACATTTTTTGTAAACAATTTCTATAATTATATAAATGCGTATAGTTACATTGAGAACAGGTAACTGTTATTGACACGATACTTCAAGGACGGCATAAACTGGCACGCATATGCGCAAAAATGATAAAATACGAGTTGATTTTAAGTCTTAACATTTTTAGAAAATATTCTTACATAATTTCATGTCATTGTTACACCACTTCTTTGATGAAAAATTTCACTTTTTACAATGTTTTATCATTATTATTATTATATAAATTTTTATTTTTTTTTTAATGACAACATAATTTATTGTTTAAATTCAAAATCCGCAGCAGAATATTGTTCGAGGTATTTCGATATTATGTAGGTAATAAATTGAATTCCAAACGAGTTGTTAACTAGTCATAACTTATAAGTATATTTTAAACTTCAGATGAGCAAAATAATGGACTATTTATGGAACTACTTCACTCATCAAACTTGAAATACTTATAATTAATTGACTATGTTCGTTCTAAATTTATTTTTTATAAAGAAAAATATGAAATCAAAACTCAAAAGGTGGGTAAGTGGATGTCGCTCTGCTGTACAGTAGGTTACAAATGGGTCACTGTAATGGATGGTGTTAAATTTGAATTCAATGATATAATATCATAGTATAAGAAAAACGATTCTGAGCGAAAACGGTCAGTCAGGCTATGATGTTACTAAGTATATTTAAATGATATTATTGTGCATAAAGTAATTTATATATAACCTATTTACGTGGAACCTTGTTTTAAATGTTCAATCCTTAGCTATAAAAGTTGAACATTTTATATATTTTTAACTACAAAATAATTATTAAATTATAAATTTTATAAATTTTGTCGAAATTTGAACTTTAAATGCTTATAAAAAAAATTGTGCCTATGTATTTTTAATATTTTTCAACTGCTATTGTAAAAATATATCAGGAGCCTTGTATTAAATTTTCACGCTTTATTTCTCAACAAATAAAATTTTATTGATATTTATAGAAAAAAAAACTAAAAAAATTGAAAACTGGCAAAACTGTCCGTAAACAGCTCAAAAAGAGTCAAATTATTTTCAAAATTTTATCGTGTATAGAAAATGCTAATATAAACATTCAGTGAAATTTTCAAGTATCTACAGTCATTCGTTTTTTAATTACAATAAAATAAGAAAATCATTACATGAGAAATCAAGTGAATATCAAATGTTGTAAAAATATGAATTTCAAACGCTCATAAAAATTTAATTTGATTTGCTTGTAGACATTTTTTTTTGTGATAAAGGTAGACAAACTTATGGGTAATCTTGTATTACATTTTCAAATCTTAGATTTAAAAAGAAAAATTTTTATGAATTCTCAACTCAAAATAATTTGCTAATTTTCGTGATTTTTCCGTATTTTGTCAAGATTTGAACTTTAAATGCTTATAAATAAAAACTGTGACTAAGGATTTTTAATTTTTTTCATCTGCCTTTGAAACAATAATCTAGAAGCCTTCTATTAAATGTTCAAGCTATTTTACTTAACAGATAAAATTGAATTGATATTTATAGAAAAAAAAACTAAAAAAAATGGAAACAGCTCAAAATGAGTCATAATATTTGGAAAATGTTATGGTGTATAGAAAATGAAAATATAAACAACCAGTGAAAATTTCATATATCTATGGTCATTTGTTTTAAAGTTACAACAAAAACCAAATTCAATTTTGTGAAAAATCGATTTTTCGTAAAAATTCCTGTTTTTTTTACAGTATTATTTCGACTACTTATCGTGTAGACAGACACAAAAAAATATAAAAACACACATCATTGTAAAATCAATACATTCATCGTTCCACTCAGAATCTAAAATGTATGTTCTCATTCTTAACAAGTTGACTGCCTTGTGCATTATATATATATTATCTGATACACTCCAAACTTTAAGTTATTTCCCATCACATTTTACTTATAATTGCCAATTTTGTCTTGTGTACTTGACAAAATTGTTCAAGATTGTTTACTTATTTATTTAGATTTAGGGAAATTCCCATGCTAGAAACTTTTATAAAAACCCGAGTGTCATATAATATGATACTCAACAAGGGTTCATAAAACTACTGAATGCGTAATAATATATGATACTCAAAGCGTCCACGGTAAAATGAATGAAATTGGGAAAGCAGTCGACTTGTTAAAAATTTGTAATTTAAAACTTTCCAAAAACTCATAAAATTATACAGATAAAAAATTGTAAAAATATAGTTTTTATTTTCTTAAAAATATTATTTTGTAATGTGATCAAATATTATATAATAATATTATTTTTTTAAAAGTCAAAACTTTTCTAGGTTTAACACTTTAACTTAATAATTAGTGTAGCCGTGTAGACCCTTAGATGGATAACCTTGTTTATAGTACGACCCAGTGGGTGGCGTAGGTTCAGCAGTCGGAAATATTTCCTGGATGAAAACTAGGCCTGATGTAACGAGTCATCCTATTGGCAATCGGTTAATATGAATAATATGTAGAGATGTACCTAAACCTATAAGATACGTTTTATGACTGAGAACATTTCAATTTAAAGACTGCAGTACAAACAATAAAATATCTAATGAATGAAAATAATAATATATAGATATATTAATTAGAATACCAATATTTACCTATGATTCGAAAAATCGTGATTGAAACCGTTAGTTTATTCAATCATTCATCTTGGATCACGACACAGATGACTTCGAATAAGACAAAGAGAATACATGAGTATATCTAGACACCCCGATGTGTTTCTAAATAAAACGCGACGCTGAAAACTTTAATACACGGACGTCGCGTATTTTTTAAGTATATATAATAATCGCCTATCGCGTGATACTGGTCGCCGATCGCCGATTTTTAGCGAGCGTGCGCACTACAACACGCGTAGAGTGCAAAATGGAAATGTAAAATATGTGCACGCACTCACTGCTGTCTAACACGGATTAAAAAAAAAAACTTGTAGCTCAGACGAATACGACGAAATCGTCGGAAACATTTTTTATGACTTCTGCACCACTCCGGCAGTGATAGCCGCTGCAGCTTGAAAATAATATGCAGTAGCCGACGAAAATCAACGAATGACAATGGCTATATTATATTATTATTGTACGACTGCGGTACGGTGAACCAACAGCGTGTTTGAATAATATTATTATTAAGCGTACCGCAACGGTTGAAAACGAGACGTACCCATATCGTTTCGGACAATTTGTTTTTATAGTCTCGGTCGCCGTCGCGCCCCTCGTAATGATTGTTATGCGTGCACCTGTGTATTTGCAGACAAAAAAGTAATCAGCCATATTATTATATTAACATCGGCTGCAGTATAATAATTGAGCTCTCGGAATTTTCCGTCTCGCTTGAACATTTCGCTCGACACCGTATAATGCGCGAACGGATAATGTTATCGTCCTTCCGGCGGTCCCCTGCGACGGTATTGCGGTAAGAACTTCGACAGGAGCGCATACAGTTAAGAGCACACTCCCGCCGTGGGACCAATTGGTGTATATTGGTGAACGAGTCGGTTACCAATTACCGAATCGGTATCCGGGTATAGTATATATATATGTATACGCACACATTCGAATCGGTTCCCGGGCGGTTTACGTAGGTAACATGCGAATAATTATTCTGTCCGACGAACTTCTGTTTTAATAATCAGACCGCGTTAAAATCAACTCTGCCGCGATTGAAAGATTATTGAATATTCACCCCCACAACAGTCTCACACCAGACGTGTTGCTAATCGCGACCCATTGTATATATATACACGAAGGAGGTATAACACGATGTATACGTATTTGCCAATACTATAATAATAAAGCAGGTATACAATAATGGTCTAACCAAATATCAAATAAGACGATGGTTATTGAAATAAATATAATAAAAAAAGAAATTAATGTCGTATACAATATTATAACACACAGTTTTTACTGTTTTTCGTTTGACGGGTATCTTTTTCAATTGATAAATAAATTATTTGAGCGGGTGGAATAAAATTCTGAATTTTCCGTCAAACGATTCGCAACAATAACAATATGTAGTTTGAAGCAGATGAAAATTCAGCCCGTGTCTTTAGTGGAAAACTACAGTCATCAGATCTTAACAAAAATTCCTACTCGTACTTACGTGTATGGGAACCAAGGCGAACAGTCGTATTGACAATTTTTTTTATTTCTTGTACACGTGTTTTCGTTGTCCTCGTACCTATACTTTCCTACAAGTGGCCGTCACTGTAGCCATATTATTATATTTAAGCTAAATTTCGTATCGATACTAGAAAACGTACGTAACTAGACGAGGTATAATTTCTCGTATACTTATGAAAAGGTGATGGTGTTTGTACTCGGATACAGTGGCGTGGTGAACTGAAAAATTTCCAGAGGCAAGTTATAAATATCCCAAGTATTAATGCATAATAACTAATTATATTTCAGATCATTATTGACTACCTATTGAGTTACATTTACTAAGGGACCCACCGGATAACACCCCCCCCCCCTCTATTTAAGAAAAATCTCAGAGGCAGTTGCCGCTGATATTACCGTTCACCACGCCACTGCTCGGATACAACGCTGCTCTCTGTCGACCATATTATAACACCAGTAGCGTGGTTCTGTATTATTATTTTATCATTGGGGATACATATTTATTACGCCCATAAAAAATACTATATAACTATCTCAATCACAATACAAGTGAAATACTTTATTTGGTTTTTTTTTCAGTTTATTACACCAACAAAATATAAATATTTTAAATTACCTTCGTCGTTATCATTTTTATTACCTACAATTATTTCGACAATGACGTCTCTAATAATAGTGTAGCAACCGAATCAATAGCCGGATGATGACGATTTATTACGATAACTTAACTGTGCTATAACTAAAACTGTATTTCCGTTGTCACACAATTTAAAATCCGCGAAGTTTTATCGTAATTTGCTATTAAACAATGGTTGCGGTAGTAAAAATATATATTTTCTTCAAAACGAAGGAACATTTAGATGCACTGGTTAATCAGAAAATTGAACAACTTTTTTAATTTCATGTAGCTATATTATAGTGATTCTTTTGATTACAATATCCAGTGTGGCCACGGGTAATATTCGATAAAGCAATATGCTGATGTACCGACATTGCCTATACAACGCGCCGTCCAAAAGAAATAAAATATATTATAATATTTTTAATACTGAGCAAAGTTGAGATGGATGTATTTATTTTATTTATTTTGTTATAATTGAGACCTTTTCAATATTACCTATACATATATTAATATTTCCTATATAGATACCTATGGGTACAATAAGATTTAAAAAATGTACCAAAAGTAATATAAATAAATAATAATTTATTCTTAGAAACAAAGGCCGAGCGCTGAACACTCTGACAAATGTAATTAGACAACTAGGCAATAATTTTTGTTTTTATCATTATTTAGTCACTTTTATTTTAATTAGTTAGGTACCTATGTAATTAACAAATACTCGTTTGTTTATAAAATATTGATAAGAATAAAAGTTATTACGGTTAGTTAATTATATCTGTCAGTTCTTTCTGCCGCACTCTGTATATTATAATAACCGTACTCTATCGTAATATTATATTGAATTTTTAATTGTTGCACTCGAGTACGCAGCAAACGAACTATATCATAATATATGTGTGCAATAACCGCAGTCATACTATATACCGTGTGCACACGCAGCCAGCTATACATTTTTGACACTTTTTGAATCAAGTTAAATAAGTGGTCTGCCCGTGACAGTTTTCCACCATTGTATTGTTAAACCGTATATATATATTATGAAATATATCTTTATATTTATTCATATACATGTTTGCTTTATATATATATATATATATATTATGAATGTTTGTATGCGTTTGCCTTACGTTGGCGTTTAAAACTTAGATTATATTATATGGTCTAGTGAAAACGTCAAAAGTATACCAAACTGAGATTAATACGTCTCCCGTTGAACGAAAGTTTTCTCTATTGGTAAATTCAAAAAGATTTTTCTGTGCGAGTGTGTGAAAATGAAGTCTTAAACTCGTTTTAATTTTAATTCAAAATTCGTGCCATGGATCTTAGGACTTCTTTTAAAATATATTTTAAATAAACTTTTATTTATTTTAAATAAGAACAATCAACATACGGTTATTATAACCTATATAGTATCATATTTATATTAAAATGACATTTTTAGGTAGCTTTAGGTTTTTAACTTAACCCGTTGTGCCCGTTGTATCCGTCAGTCCATTAGTTAGCAGTACCTACACAGTTACGAATTTACAAATTAAGATATTTAATTTATTTATGTTTCCATACATAAGCATACTCAAGCTACCAAATGATTTTTAAATTAAACGTACAATAGAATTATATTTTATTAAATACCTACTAAATACGTTTAGAAATCGGGAATTTAGCACGCTCGATGAGTAAGCTTTCCTAACTTGATTACGGTATACAGTAGTTCATCTATAATATACAAAATATTTAGTGATTGTATTATGTTAATAAATAAAATATCTTTTTTTTTAAAAAATAAGGTCAGCGTTATTGCATAGAATCAGTGGAAAACAATGATATAATTAGTATGGTAAATACATTATTTTAATAAAAGATAATTTTTTTTTTTTTTTTGCTAAAAATATTACTTCAATTTCATATAGCTACTATTATTGGGATTTACTGTTTTTACAATTTTTACTTTAATACATATTATTTTTTTTTAATTACTTCGTTGAATTAAGTTTTTTAAGAATGTTAAAATGCTTTGACTGTTTTATGGATTAGGTCCCATTGCCACAACCAAGCCACCAAGGTGTTTGACCATTAAGATTCACAAGTTTCGCATATTGGTGGATCTTCTTTTTCATTAAAAATAATTAGCTCAACAATACAATTCCAAAAAGTTAAAAACAATACGCATATAAGTAGATTAAAGTAAAATGTATTTTATATTCAACAATTTAAATTAACATGAAAATTATAACAACTATACACTGCACGGATACCTAATTAACATTCGTAAGAAATAAATATGACTAACTACACAATAAAAAAAATTAATATTTTTGAAAATATTTTCAAATTCAATTTTCAACCAATACAAAAAAAAATAATTACATATAATGGAAAAGCTACAGAAACTGTAGGGTATGGACTTACTTCACTAATTCAGGTCCTCGTTAAATTTTTACCATTATTATATGCATTTAAAAATTATCAGTTCACGCAAAAAACGATGCTCACGTTTCGTTGTACGGTTGAAGTAGGGTGTAAATATAACAGTTAATCGCGCTTTAAAAAAAAAATAAGTCTAAATTAATACTTTTTAAAATAATAAAATTATATTATCATACAACAAAGAAAATCAATAAAGTCATCTGTTATGCATATTGTATTAAATATAATAATTATTATAAGAGAACACTTTCGATATTAAAATAATATAATTATCATTAATTATCTCTGCATTTTTATTAGATTATAAACTCTGTAATGGAAATTTACGATCAAAATCAAATGAGAACGTAAAACAATGAATGTTCAATGTACCTATAGTAACGCTGTAATTTGGTATACAAAAGCAATACGCGGAAAAACTGCATATGTATACGTCAATTATTGTGAAATTATAAAATTTAATTGTCATTTCATATAATATTGAATGTACAAACTACAAATTACGATTTACTCACTCGTGCATCTATGCTTAAACAAATATAAAGCCAAAATTGTAATTTAACTGTCCCTTATTATAGCATAAAATTACAATAAATGTATATAGTGTATACATTAGCGTATTATACATTGTTTCAGTATTAGGATAGTCGTAATAATTATTAAAATGTTATCTTAAGTTTTTTGCAATGCTAGCTACTTAATGCTAATTGTTTAACGACCGTAATAACTATTATCAATGACTATTGTTTTGTAAAAAATATTATATAGTTTTTACTTAATATTCAACGTCTGTTTTTCACATTAATGTGTTAATGTCATTGAATTGTCAAATTATCATTGCAAATAAAAATCATAAAATTTAAGTAATAATGAAAAATTTATATTATATTTTTTGAATAATAATAAACTCGTGAAAATCTTTTAAGAATTAATCGTAAATTCATAAATTTAAATTACCCAATATATCTTTAACATTTGTGAACTTTAAATGCTCATACGAAACGTGCTTGGCTTTACCCTTAAACTTTATTTTCAATTCCAGAGGAAAAATACTTATGAGGAATCTTGAAATTCAGTTTTTATGCCTTAGGTGTTAAATGTATGCATGAGAAATGCACTAATCGGAAATTGTATCAAAGTTCAAACAAAAAAAGAATGCTAGAAAAATTACGCCCACAAAGTTCTTTGTTCGACGTCCTAATGGATAAAAAAAAACTAAGTTATTTAATATCTTTGAACTGCAATTTAAGATTAACTTATATTATAATATTTGAGATCATTATATTATTATCAGTGAACCTAAATGTTCGTCACTATTTTTAAACGGAAAAACGCTAACAGAACATGTTAATTCGAAAACGTTCGAACTCATCGAAAACAAATAATCCAGTAACAATAATCTACATGAATTCCAATCTCCGGTTTCCACTACAACATACATACTTTTATAGTTTAATTTTTTTACTTTACAATACATATTATTATGCTAGTTGGCGCCAGAGTTCCTCTCACTATTTTTTTTTTATTTTTTTTTTTTTTATAATATACATAGTATCAAGTAAAATAATATCTTATTGATTGACCAGCGATCTCTCAGTGACATCTGAATAATGAATAATCATTAATGAAAATATGAAATTAATAGTTATTAATTTATTGGGTTTAAAAATCAGAATAAATTACATTCTCCGGCTTCCATTACAACATACTTTTATAGTTAATTTAATTTGTTTTGTTGCTTAAAAGGCTTTTGCCCGAGGGTGCCCGTTCCCTCTTACCAATTTTTTTTGTTATTATTATATACTCAAGGTAATAATTTAGGTATTTTATATACATATTTTCGTACTTTTTCAGCTATTCCCAAGTGACCTCTGAATAATCATACATTTATGAACTTGATAAACATAATATAGTTAATCATTTATTGGGATTAAAATTAGAACAGACTGCAGTCTCCGACTTATATACTAAAACCATGGATGAAATATACAAGGTTATTGCATATATACCGCCGCCCCTTCTCAATCAAATATTTGATCATAAAAACAAAAATGCCAGCGTAAAGGAACCAACAATAATCAAATTTAATATACGAGTATGTACAGAAATTTTGAATTTGTTAGCTTTTGTTAGCGTATTTTTGATGATAAGAAAAATTGATACTTGTGGCATCCTTTGCGCAGCCATTTTGTTTCTGATGATAACAATCCGAGTCAATGTGCAATAACCTGTATTTTTCAACTATGACTACAACATAATTTTATATTTACTTAAATTATTTCCTTTTTAAAATGCGTTTACCTTAGACCTCTTAATTATTTTTCCTGACACCGTTTTAATAAGATCATAATTATTTATTCAACCAAAACAATCGACTGTTGTTAGGTCACGGGCCGGGTCCTATTTAAATAGGTAAGTAAATACGTGAACCTCAATGATTGACATTCCCAATATCCCAGGAAGTTTCACCACTGATTGAATGTTTGTAGGACGCCGATTCGAGTATTTCGTCCTCTTAAGCCATGTTTACACTTTTACATACAGTAAACCATGATCCACTATGTAAATAATTCATAAAAATGTCTATAGATTTTAAAATTAAAATATAATTGTATTCGAGATTACTGTGTATATAGGACATAGGTATCCAGTAGGTATATTATTTATTTTATCCTGTTTAGAGTGTATAAAATATAATATGGGGACTGATGGCTAGCCGCAGTCACTAGTGTGTGCGGCGGGTAAGCATCGTCCGGCGTCGCTAGCTCCCGGATGGGTGACCACCCAAGGTTTTAGTGACAAATCCTCACCCCACGTACATATACGTGTTTCAAAAAACCAACAGTTACCCCCCTACAAAATTCTAATGGCCATAGTTGCCGATGCTTTAGTTCAATAAAAAATATATATATGTAACTTTTATGATTATGTTTATTGTGTATATTGTTGAACAATAATATAATACTTCTAATAAGGACTAAGACATAACATTTATTTGTATATCATTTAAGCCAAATAAAGATACACACATCATATTATAGGTAGCCAATGCACATATATGTATATAAGGTAATATGGATATAATATATAATTTAATAATAATTTTCCGTCACCCCACCCCTCAGAAATATTCCTATAATTACGCCACTGACTACACTAAAGGTACACACCTGGTATATTGTATATACTAGTAAATTAGTTTGTTAATCACTATTTTGTTTTTGTTCAACGTATAAAAATTGATGAGATGTAAATTTTTTTTCATTGTAAAACGGTTTGTAAGTTCATCGCTTTAATACTATATCGGTGTTATGGTAATTCCAATTCATGGAGCTATACTGCACGGTAATTTATGGGGAGTATGACGTTTGCTAGCTTACCTATCGTATTGTGTGTAAACTTTTTAGTGCATGTACCACGTAGTGTTATACCGTTGCATTTTTAAAAAAAAGCGCATTTTTGAAATTAAAAGATGTCGTAATACTTGCGAATTTTATAAAAAAAACCGAATTAGTGTCTGTTTTATATTAGGTATTTACATTAAAGTACACACGAATTTCACAATAAAAATGTGCAATACCCTATGGAGATAAATTATTTTTGGTACGTTTGTGTAACTGTTGAACAAATACTTTTGTTACGCAGTGCTTTCGATCAAAAGAACCAATTTTAATGGTAGGGTCGGGGGAATGGGATATTGTGAGAGAATAAAGAAAGAAGAAGAAGACCTTACGATTGATCTTCAAACGTTCTGCAGACTGCTGTAGATATACTGAACGCTAACAACGTGCCTATATCTACATCGATCATATGGCGGCCCTGCTCATACTTGCTATTGGTCTTTTGTGAACGAGTTCGAGTTTGCGGTTTAATGATTTATTGCCGTTTCTAATAAAAGGTATAGAACTTACTTGCTACTGCGTTTCGCTGAACTAAAATGTCTATTGCGTATTATGCCTATGCATGAGCGAACATTGAAATAATATAATACGACATTATACCTACCTGCAATGAAATACCTATTTATAAAACTGTCAATTACATATTATACTGTATTGATTTTAGCTAATGTACAGATTACAGAGCCCATGGGTTCAATAAAATACATATATGGGTTATATAACTATGTTATGTTATTGTATAAGAAACCAGAGTTGCTATTATATGGAATGTGTTGTTTTGTGAGATTGAACTGTAAATTGTAGAAATATTTATTTTTGAGGACCCCCAAACTTCATATTTCGCGCTATCACTCAATCGCGCATCGCGCATCACGCATTCACGGACGCGTGAAAATTAAATAATAAATATGTAAGTACTTAAAATCATTTTGATGATTTAAACGCAAAAGCGTTTTTTTTTTTTTTTTATTTAATTATAAAGTATTCCTGACATCTAACTTATTGATCACAGTTTTTTTAAATTAAACAGCTCAGACAACATTTTTAAACATATGACATCAGAATATAGTTAGACAGAAAGTCTTAACAGCCTTATAAAGGCTGAAGGAAAATGTTTAATGAGTATAATAATTTTCCACAATCAGTAATGGCCGGATCAAACATGCATGTACTTATGTTATGTACTTATGCACACTATACGTGGTTAAATTTCTCTGAAAAAAGGTTTCTATTGTGCGTAAATTGTGCGTAAATGAGTGGTAATTTTGTAACCTCCGAACCAATCTCGTTTCATCGCCTAAGGTGGGTTTCCACTATATACGTGTGCGTTTAAGTGCATATATTAACCAGATACGTTCGCTATGAACGGTCTCACAAACGTTTCCAGACGGTTAATATGGAAAATACAGTAAAGTCTTGACGATTTGAACCGCGATAACACGAATTTTTTTCTGGCATGCACCTAGAATAAGTGTTTTCAAGATTTTGTTAGAGGTACCTATATAACTCAAAAAATATAGAAGTCAATTCTATTTTTATTTCTCTTGAGATTCGAGTTACTGAGACTTCTACTACATTATATTATTATATTAACATTTTATTTCATTAACATTATATTACGTTCAATTATAAGCTACTAATTGTCTTGTCTAATCCATATTATTAATATTATTACCTAATTAATAATTATATCAAATCCTCTCATATCCCTCTGTTTAGTGTATTAATATGTGTCACTGATATACACCGTACTAGATATAGACAAGTAGACAACGCTTGAAGATAATGTTAAAATTGCCATGTACTCATGTATTTATTAGTTTAAAAATATAAAATATGTCAGGTTTCGTATACGTTAGAATACTTCTATTAAGTATTTAATTTTTACATAATCATTCTTCCATCTTTCAAAAGTGACCATTTATCAACGAGCATTGTCATATTAACATTATCCAAAATATCTTTATTCGAGTTCAGCAACATTAAATTTTGTAGGCGATCAGTCAACGTAGTAGATCTTAAATAATTCTTCACCATTTTTAGTTTGCTAAATGCCTGTTCAATAGATGCTGTACTAATGGGAGCTATAAATACCAATCGTGGCATCATCATCTGAGGTTTTTAATATTTCTAATAAATTTGACATGTCATTATTGCAATGATAAACTATAATGTCTATATTAAAAACTCGGAAAGAATTCCATCAGTCAGCTTAATTTGGATGCAAAACATCCTGGAGGAAATAGTTCATTATTTTTTTGACATTTTCTGCAATATAATTGGGTTTTAACAACATTATTTTCATTATTTTCAGAATATTTAAAAAATATATGACCACCATAGAGCCTCTTTTTTAGGTATTTTCGACTTCTGTGTCTAGAACTTTTTTAAATTCTGATCTATAAAATGTTTTCATATCAAAAATTGTTTGTGAATTTGAATTTGAATCCAATCTATTGGGTATTAATCGCCTTCTATGAACTCGATCAATCCCTAATGCACAATATGATATAATCAAAATATAATCTACAAGACTACAGCAATGGCTCGAAACCATAATAATATTTAAAATTCACAATTTTTTTAAAAATGATTTGTCTTGTATCAATAAATTATAAAATAGTATACCTAACTATTATATTTATTCTGCTTTTTATCTTCATTATTAAATTTGCCTTCTTCGTATAAAAATCATCCATTGCCAACTAATTTACATAAAAAAATCTAGTGGGGGTGCCATACCCCCCCCCACACCATTCACGCCGGCCCTGTCTCTGAATATAATACGACACGTAGCCGTTATAAATAATAAACATTAACAAATTACAAATAAAACTTTGTAATTAGTATTTCATTTTAATGACGCGTATTAAGCATAATTAATTATTTATACCTATTGTTGATTTAATATTTCTTTTTCAAATATTCATTTTAAAATAAAATACTGCTGCAGGCATCATTAACATATTGATATCATATTCCGCCGTTTTATAATACAGTCTCACGTAATACGATACCACAAGGCATAAAACATTAATTTGGTGCCACACAGCTAAAATATGATGATCTATTTTATCTTACTTTTATAAGTTATTTATTTTATAAAAGATAATATACAAATATAATAAGTCTTATTAATTAAATGATATCAAATTAATTTAGAAAAATATTTATTACAATATGAGTACTAAAGTACACATCGAAGTATGTTCAATAAATCAATGTCCATATTT
Source organism: Sitobion miscanthi (assembly GCA_008086715.1). Classification (NCBI taxonomy): domain Eukaryota; kingdom Metazoa; phylum Arthropoda; class Insecta; order Hemiptera; family Aphididae; genus Sitobion; species Sitobion miscanthi. The sequence continues at coordinate 54,902,610 of CM017797.1, forward strand.
TATACAGGATGATTCACCAAGCGACAAGCATGCTAACCCCTTTTTTTCTTCAATAACGCAGTTATTCAAAATCTGATTTTTGAAATTTTTAAATATACTTTAAGACCATATTTTCAAACTCTCGAGATTTTTTTTACTACTTAGTACTTAAAGAATTTAAGAATGTCATGTGGAGATATATAAACTTCTGTTTTTCAAATGGAACATCCCTTTTGAACAGTTAATTATACAGTGAATATTTTTCCTGAAATTTTTGGTACTTTTTCGTAAATAATTTATAAGATATGAGGGCTATGGTGATTTGAAAATTGTAGTTATTAATATAATCTATCAATATTAATAATTTGTAAAAATAGGCCAAGTATAATAAATACTAGATCCAGTTTTATATTTATGTAACACCATTTTTAAGACTATTATCCTTAACACAAACAAATGTTTATTAAAATTAATAACTAAGAAACTACTCATTCGAATTTTGAATTAGAAGATACATCAATTAGGTTTTCAAAAAAATTATCCACTATGTATTTTAAATTAAAAAAGGGGGAGTTCTCATTTGAAAAACAGAAGTCTGTATCACTTCAGAACATTCCTTAGGTAGTACTAAAAGTTCAAGTATTTAAAAATTCCAAAAATCAGAATTTAAATAAATTCATTGGAAAAAATGGGGGTGAGCATGCTTGGTGAATCACCCTGTATATTCTTAATGAAAACCAAAATCCTAAAATGTAATATAATAATTTAAGTGTATTTTTCAATTAGAAATGTGTTAAGAGTTAAAGCCTACTAATGTATGATGTACCTATACGTAGGTGATTATAAATCACAATAATATATATATAATATATTTACCCACTATTTAGTATTTATATAATAAAAATTATGATTACTAAACAAATAACGTATGCATTTTCTTCGTCTATGAACGTATGGCTGTCGAATATATTTTAATTATAATAATAATAATATAATATTAAAATAATGACAAAGTAAATAATATTATTTTATTTTCACAACGGTTCGTTGGGCCATCACGGGCCACGGCTGTAGTCATTGACGAGAATACAACGGATGTACAACCGGCCGTGGATCGTGTTTACCGTTGACGAATCTCTAATTTCTTGTTTCTAGATTATATTATATTATTATTTTCTATTATATTTAAATTTCAAATTATTAAATTATTCTGACGATAAGATGATGTTTTCAAATTCAAAAAGTGATACTAATGTTTAGCATGGAGGAAAAACAGCGAACAGTGTTCGTGACAGTGTTCACGGCACGTGTAATGTTTACGGTATTGTCTTCCATGACGGTGTACCGTAATTTGTAGGTTACGTTATCTCCTCCCGTTTCCCGAAGTTGTTGTCTCTTTTGAGTTTTCTTGCTTCTCTTTAGAAATCATTATTTTTGCACGGCGTATCCTTTGGGTTTACGTCGTTCGCTTGTGATTTTTCGTATTAATAATGGTAAGTAATCGAAATTATTCGTACCTAAGTATATTTGTTTTCAATCTAATACGTTTTACGCTTTACACTTTCGTGGATTCGACCGGATAAAATTGCTAACCACTCGCTTCACTTATACGCTGTCCGTCCACCCGGGACATTTTATAGCAACAATAGCATTATGTGTGTTAATAATAATATCGTTCAAACTTTCAGGGTTTCGTTAAAGTTGTTAAGAACAAACAGTACTTTAAACGTTACCAAGTCAAATTCAAGAGGCGTCGTGAAGGTAAAACTGACTACTATGCACGCAAACGTTTGATCGTTCAAGACAAGAACAAATATGATACACCCAAATACCGTTTAATCGTTCGTTTCTCTAACCGAGACATCACATGCCAGGTTCGTAAAAATTTGTTTTCAATGGTTGTAACATTTTTTTAATTAATATTCTCCGAACACTTAGGTTGCACACTCTCGCATTGAAGGAGACAAAATCGTATGCGCTGCCTACAGCCACGAACTGCCTAAATATGGTGTTAAAGTAGGATTAACCAACTATGCTGCAGCTTACTGCACTGGACTTTTAGTCGCCCGCAGGGTAAGTTATCCAAGTTAATTTGTGAGTTTGTAATGTTTTGTTTTAATTCCACATGTCTATTTTTAGTTATTGAAAAAACTTGGTTTGGACCGTTTGTACGAAGGATTGAAAGAAGCTAATGGTGAAGAATACTACGTTGAACCTGCCGATGAAGGTCCAAATGCTTTCCGTTGCAATCTAGATGTTGGTTTGATGAAGACCAGCACTGGTGCTAGAGTTTTTGGAGCAATGAAAGGAGCCGTCGATGGGGGTTTCAACATTCCTCACAGGTAATAAAAAATATCTGGCTTTTGTATAAACAATTTTTAAAACCTGTTTTTTATTGTTAGCGTGAAACGATTCCCAGGCTATGATGCTGAAGCTAAAGAATACAGTGCTGAGACTCATCGTAAACACATTTTGGGTTTGCACGTAGCTGAGTACATGCGAAAATTAGAAGAAGAGGATGAAGATAGTTACAATCGTCAGTTCTCTCAGTACATCAAATTAGGAATCGTCGCCGATGATGTAAGTCACTTTATTATTTAGCATTAAGTAATTCAAATTTATTAGAAACAAAAATGAACAAGTTCATAACAATAATATTGGTATTTGGTTAAAAATCTTGAATTTGAATTTTAAAATCAAGTATTAATTGTTTTTATCATAAATAACATATTAAAAATTCTAAATAGACTAATAGGTATTTATAAATACCTTTATACTCTTGCGATCAATGTAATCCCTGACATTAAGCATGTTTAGCGAAATTCTACACGCAACCCTCTTTTAAAATGTGCCGTGACCACAACTATAGTCAAGGTATATGACATTCCTTACAATAATTTTTAGAGATAGTCAAAAGTTATCTTTGTTTATAATTTTAACCTTTTGACTGCTACATTACTCAACCAATAGATGGAAGATTTCTATTCTGTAATGGCTCCTAGGTTATTGTTTTAAAGGCAAATGAAAAATATTATAAATCCTTAAGCACAGTTTTTATTTATAAGCATTTATAGTTCAAATCTTGACACATAACGGAAAAATCACGAAAATTAGCAAAATATTTTGAGTTGAAAATTCATAAAAAGTTTTCTCTTTAAATCTAAGATTTGAAAATGTAATACAAGATTATCCATAAGTTTGTCTACTATCAAAAAAAAAAAATGTCTACAAGAAAATCGAATTAAATTTTTACGAGCGTTTGAAATTCATATTTTTACAACATTTGTTATTCCTATTTCTCATGTAACGATTTTGCTATTTTGTTGTTATTCATAAACGAATAACTGGATACATGAAAATTTTACTGAATGTTAATATTTTCATTTTCTATACACCATACAATTTTGAAAATATTTTGACTTTTTTTGAGCTGTTGATGAACATTGTTTTTCAATTTTTTTAGTTTTTTTTTCTGTAAATATTAATAAATTTTTATTCGTTGAGTAAAAAAGCATGAAAATTTAATACAAGGCTCTTGATATATTGTTACAATAGCAGTTGAAAAATATTAAAAATACAAAAGCACAATTTTTTTATAAGCATTTAAAGTTCAAATTTTAACAAAATGTAATAATTATTTTGTAGTTATAAATGTATAAAATGTTCATCTTTTAAAGCTAAAGATTGAAAAATTTAAACAAGGCTCCTCGTTTTATATAAATTACTTTATTCACTTGGTAATATCATAAGCTAACTTGTTTTTCCTAAACAATAATATTTTATAATTGAATTCAAATTTAACATCAGCCATTACAGTGACCCACTTGTAACCTACTGTACAGCAGAGCGACATCCGCTTACCCACCTTTTTAATATTAAAAATTGTGGTCTTTTTTAATTGATCCTATCAAATTTTGTTACGTTAATAAAATGGTTAACGAGCTTAAACTCTATGGTGACATTGCTGGATCACTAAATAATCATGTTTATATGTAACTTATAAAATCATCAATAAATAGTTTCTTTTAAGGTTACCTCTAAATATTAAATAAATATTTTTTTGTTTTAGAATATAACATTTTAAACTTAGCAGGTTAAATTTGAACATACCTTTTGTTAAATGTATAAAATCATTATACCTGCCATTGAATAATTAATTCTTCTGAGATTGTATTTATAAATAGTTTGTATGCCTACCATTTTCCCTCTGAGCTTTATTAATGCCTTTTAATAAATGTGGTATTTAGGGTTGTGAGGGCCCAAGGATTTATTTAAGATTGACAATCTTACGGTAAAATGTACTTATTTTGTAGGGACCCTTTATTTATTTCAATTTATTCTTCAAGAAGAAAATGGGACCCACTGAACATGTTTGTGTGTGGGCCCATGAGTTTACAATTTAAAATATAAATTCATTAAATGGTTCATATAAATAAAATAATTACAGTTTGTAATATACATTTCTGACATAACCATAATATTCATATAAGTAAATACATATTTTCTTCTCTTTGTTTGTATAATATTATATTTCTATACATAATGTTATGTGAAAAACTGTGTAGTTAATAATACATTATGATATGGTAATATAAAACTAATAATGATAAATAATTTACTAATCCTATACGTTTGTTATAGGTCTGCCTATATTTTGTTCTTGTAATAGCCAAAGTGTAAATTTTTTTTAAGAATTTAATTTCTTTTAGAATATTGTGTTAAATTCTTGTGAATGGTTGGTACTTAGATATTAAATATTTGTCTAGTATAATGTCCGTGTTCAGTTATAAAAGTAAGGTTATTTTCAATTATTTTTTTTTTATTGGTAGTACGTTCATGTCATTGTATAAATATTTTGTGTGGTATCTTGAGTCTTTTTTAGGATAATTTTTAGTATTTTTTTAATTGATCTATAGTTGTATCATATGTACCTCCCCATATAGAAATACCATAATTAATTATGGATTCTATTAATGCTTGGTACGCGCTATTCTTCTAACTGTCTTGAGTTCTAAGATATCTGTAAAATTTTTAGATGCATACTTAAGTTTTCTATATTTATTTGTTACACATTTTATGCGGTCATTCCGTTTAAGATTATGACACTTTCTCTGCCTAAATATTTACAGTTTTTACCTATTTTTACAAAGATTTGGCATGAACATATATTTTGATTTCAACAGTCATTCTAATGTATACATAGATTTGTTTTATTTAGTTGATTCAAATTAACTATATAGTGTGGTAATGTGTAGGTATTTTCTAAGTTAAGGAATATATTATTTTCACATAGCCATTTTTGTCTTTTACTCATGTCGGATTGAACACTAGCAAATCCTTCATCCCAGGATTGGCCTTCAACAAAAAGTACTGTATCATTTGCGTGGCAAACAAGTTTTCCGTGTGTATTCAAGTAATTAATTTGGTTTATACGTATATTTAACAGTGAGGTGATAGAGTTGTTCCTTGAGGGTACACCACTTATAATTGAAGTTTCTTAGCTTAATTCATTGTTTATTCAAACGTGTTGTTTTTTTATTTTTAAAATATGAACTTAATAAATTCTGAGCCGTTCCACTGATAACAAGAGTGTTAATATTTTATGATCTATTTAATATCAAATGCTTTTGCTAGATCCAAGTAAACAGTTGGGCTTTTTTTTTTTTTAAGAATTTTTATTAATATAGCTTGATACTGTTGCAATTGCTTGTTCAGTACTTTTACCTGGTCTAAAGCCGAATTGTGTACATGATAGAGAAGATCTAGGTAATGGACTATATCTTTTTTCAAAAGATTTGGCAATTTTTGTGAGATTGGGCTATAATTTTCTATATTAGATTTGCCACCTTTTTTGTGTATTGGTGTTATTACTGAAATTTTAAAACATTCCAGAATGGTAGATGTTGCTATAGTAAAATTAAAAAGTGTGTGATAATAAATAAATGTTAAATCAATGAATGTAAATTTAATTTGTGAACTTTTACTGAAATTCCATATAATTCTATAGAAAAATCATCTTTTAAAGTTTTATTGCTTTTATAATTTCTTCATCATTAATTACGCTAAATTTATTTTAATTACATCTGTAGTATAAGAGGTTAGTATATGTACATTCTATGTTATGTTTATTTTGTCTTTTGAGTTTCATTTGGTTAAACATGTTTTGTGCTGCATTTGTAAAGTACTCATTAAAATAATTCAAAATTTCTTCTGATTTTTCACCAAATTTGTCATTAATAGTTTGAATAAAAAAATTTGTTTTAGAATGGTTTTTCGCGTTTATTAATTTACCAATTTAGTTTTGATTCATTTCCAGTTATTTCTAATTCAGATTTATAAAATTTAGTTTAAGCTTCGTTTATCGTGTTAGTTTACATACTCTTATATTTTAAATAGTACTGTTTAAGTTCTTCGTTTAATGGATGCTATTTTAAAATTAGATGTAATTAGTCTCTATGACGAATTGATATAATAATTGCGGTTGTTGCCCAAGGTTTATTTTTTTTTGGTTTTTGATGATATTTCAGATTCTAATGGATGCGTATTGATTTTACAATGATGTGGTTTTTTTGTGTCTGTCATCACCTTATAGGACAAAGTGCTTAGATTTTCTTCAACAGTATCTTTTCTGATAAGAAAGTGAATCTAGTTGGTCCTTTGAGGGGTCAAAAGTTAAAATTTCCCAATAGTTTTTAAAAGCGCCGTGAAAAACAAAAGAAAAATTAGGAGAAACAGGAATTTTTACGCAAAATCTGTTTATGAAATAATTGGTTTTTTGTGCAACTCTTAAACAAATGACCGTAGGTAATTTTATATTTTGACTGAATGTTTATATTAGCGTTTCTATACACCTGAACATTTTCCAAATATTTTGAGCTGTTTACGGACATTTTCAGTTTCCATTTTTTAAATTTTTTTTCCTTTAAATACCAATAACATTTTTGGTTATAAAAGCTTGAAAATTTAATAGAAGGCTCCTAGTATATTGTTTCAAAAGCAGATGAAAAAAAAATTAGAAATCCATAGTCACAGTTTTTTTTATAAGCATTTAAATTGTTCAAATGGTGACAAAATTTATCACATTTAAAATGTAATAATTATTTTGTAGTTAAAAATTTATAAAATGATTTTTGGATTTGGTGGCTGTTCTTGTTGAAGACTAGGTTGCTTATATTGGTGACTATTGAGTAATCAGTTAAAGAAGTATGGGCAAAAAACGTTTTAACATTTGTTAATGTATTACATTTTAAAAGTACATAATCTAAACAGGATCCTCCTTATTCTTTTATTCTAGTTACAAAGAGATTAATAATGCCATATTCATTTATTAAATTGAGGTATTTGTTACTATCTGTACCATTATTGATTATATCTATAATTAAGTCACCTTTTATTATTAATTGAATCTTGTTGGGGGGCGCCCCCTCCCCCTAAATCTAGCCCTGTCTATTACTGTGATTGTATTAAATATAGTTACAATGATTTGAGTATCACCATTACAAAGCTTGTTTAACAATTTATATGCTTTAAAAATAATTATCATGTAACATCTATGTTTGAAAAGAAGCATAAATGTTTTTTACAAATGTATAGTTAATCTATCATTAAACTAATGACAGTTAATTATTATTTTGTGTTAAAAAGTCCATGTCACATGAAAAAACAACACTTAACAATTCCAAAATGTTGATACGAATTTGAAATAAAAATATACATTAATCATACTAATTTACAGCTCAGGGAAAGAGATTAAGTGAAATGCCATAAATACATTTAAATGTATAGTTTATTTTATACTATGAATTTAGGTATCCTTTTTGCACACCCCATGTGTTGCAACATAAAAACATTGTTTTTTTATTATTTTTTAGTTGGAAAATATGTACAAGAAAGCTCATGAAAATATCAGGAGTGACCCGAAACGAGATAGGAAGCCGAAGAAGGAAGTTTCAAAGGAACCTAAACGCTGGAACGCTAAGAAATTAACCAATGCTGAGCGCAAACAACGTGTTGTAGAAGCCAAAGCTGCGTATCTTAAAGAGTTACAAGGCGAAGAGATGGAATCCTAAACCGTTTTATGTGCTGAGTGTGTTATTTCAATAAAACATATAAAACTTACTAAAAGTTTTTTTAATTTAGTATTCCACGTTTTCCTCAACTAAGTAGTCAATAGTCAGTGTAGTTAAGAATATAATAATTTTTGAAAAACAATGTTTTGGCATTGATAGTATACCTACACCCAACACTCGGTATTAAAAAACTAAAGAAAATCACGTGGTGATTGATATCTACTAAATAAACAAATATGGACTGGCAACGTACATGTGTGGTAACGTTGGTCTAGTGTTGGAGAAGTACTGTCACTGACTGCGGCGGCCATATATTTTGCTTATAACTGAAAATTATGAAAGCATGTAGCCCATGACTTTCTTGATCTGTTAATACCTCATTCTTACTATTTGGTTTTTTCATTAGGCCTGTAAACATAGATAAATATTTACACTGTTTAAATGAACGTGTGGGGGACCGAGTAGCAAAGTGGAATAGGCGTCGGTTGCAATGTATATCGTCACCAGTTTGAACCTCTGTCTTGGGCAGCACTTCACTTTAGGCAGTCACATTTGGTGTCTGAAGAGAGAGGCCGCCATCCACCGCCTAGGCCATAGCGAATACCTACAGGTGCCCACTTGACGATTCTGCCAAACTAAAACACATGTTTACTAAACCTACAGTACCCTCCCCCACATTTAAAAATCATCCAATGGCCTAAGTTTCCGCGGGTACAAATCAAAGGTGTCGTGAAGGTAAAACTAACTATTATGCACAAAAACGTTTGATAGTCCAACACAAGAACAAATATATTACATCCAAGTACTGTTTAATCATTCATTTCTCTAATCGAGACATCACATGCCAGGTTCGTGAATGGTTAGGTAAGGTTAATGGTATTAGAGTAGGAGTAACCTACTGCAATGGACTTATAGTCGCCCGCAGGGTAAGTTATCCAAGTTAATTTGTGAATTTGTAATGTTTTGTTTTAATTACACATATCTATTTTTAGTTATTGAAAAAACTTGGTTTAGACCGTTTGAAAGAAGCTAATGGTGAAGAGTACTACGTTGAACCTGCCAATGAAAGTCCAAATGCTTTCTGTTGCAATCTAAATGTTAGGTTTGATGAAGACCAGCATTGGTGCTAGAGTTTTTGTTCGATGGAGGTTTCTACATTCCTCAAAGGCAAATAAAAAATACCTCGCTTTTAAAGTATATAATTTAAAGCAATGTATTTTTTATTTTTAGAATGAAACAATTCCCATGTATGATGCTGTGCTAGAGTTTTTTTGAACAATGAAGAGTTTCGTCGATAAAGATTTCAACATTTAACAAAGGCAAATAAAAAATATCTCTCTTTTAAAGTATATAATTTAAAGCAATATATTTATATACTTTAAAAGCGAGGTATTTTTTTTTTGAAACGATTGCCGGATTGATGTTTCAAAATATGTACAAGAAGGCTCCAGAAGTGACCTGAATGAGATAGGAAGGCGAAGAAGGAGGTCTCTACATTCCTCAAAGGCAAATAAAAAATACCTCGCTTTTAAAGTATATAATTTAAAGCAATGTATTTTTTATTTTTAGAACGAAACGATTCCCATGTATGATGCTGTGCTAGAATTTTTTTTGAACAATGGAGAGTTTCGTCGATAAAGATTTCAACATTTCACACAGGCAAATAAAAAATACCTCGCTTTTAAAGTATATAATTTAAAGCAATGTATTTTTTATTTTTAGAATGAAACGATTGCCGGATTGATGTTTCAAAATATGTACAAGAAGGCTCCAGAAGTAACCTGAATGAGATAGGAAGGCGAAGAAGGAGGTCTCAACATTCCTCAAAGGCAAATAAAAAATACCTCGCTTTTAAAGTATAAAATTTAAAGCAATGTATTTTTTATTTTTAGAATGAAACGATTCCCATGTATGATGCTGTGCTAGAATTTTTAAACTATGAAGAGTTTTGTCGATGGAGATTTCAACATTTCTCACAGGCAAATAAAAAATACCTCGCTTTTAAAGTATATAATTTAAAGCAATGTATTTTTTATTTTTAGAACGAAACGATTCCCATGTATGATGCTGTGCTAGAATTTTTTTTGAACAATGGAGAGTTTCGTCGATAAAGATTTCAACATTTAACACAGGCAAATAAAAAATACCTCGCTTTTAAAGTATATAATTTAAAGCAATGTATTTTTTATTTTTAGAATGAAACGATTGCCGGACTGATATTGAAAATATGTTTGAGACGGCTCATGAAAATATCAGAATTGCCTGAATGAGATAGGAAGGCGAAGAAGGAAGTCTCTATATTCCTCAAAGGCAAATAAAAAATACCTCGCTTTTAAAGTATATAATTTAAAGCAATGTATTTTTTATTTTTAGAATGAAACGATTGCCGGACTGATGTTTCAAAATATGTACAAGAAGGCTCCAGAAGTGACCTGAATGAGATAGGAAGGCGAAGAAGGAGGTCTCTACATTCCTCAAAGGCAAATAAAAAATACCTCGCTTTTAAAGTATAAATTTAAAGCAATGTATTTTTTATTTTTAGAATGAAACGATTCCTGTATGATGCTGTGCTAGAGTTTTTGAACAATGAAGAGTTTCGTCGATGGAGATTTCAACATTTCTCACAGGCAAATAAAAAATACCTCGCTTTTAAAGTATATAATTTAAAGCAATGTATTTTTTATTTTTAGAATGAAACGATTCCTATGTATAATGTTGTACTAGAATTTTTTTTTGACAATGAAGAGTTTCGTCGATAAAGATTTCAACATTAAACACAGGCAAATAAAAAATACCTCGCTTTTAAAGTATATAATTTAAAGCAATGTATTTTTTATTTTTAGAATGAAACGATTCCCATGTATGATGCCGTGCTAGAGTTTTTGGAACAATGAAGATTTTCGTCGATGGAGGTCTCAACATTCCTCACAGGCAAATAAAAAATACCTCGCTTTTAAAGTATATAATTTAAAGCAATGTATTTTTTATTTTTAGAACGAAACGATTCCCATGTATAATGTTGTACTAGAATTTTTTTTTGACAATGAAGAGTTTCGTCGATAAAGATTTCAACATTAAACACAGGCAAATAAAAAATACCTCGCTTTTAAAGTATAAAATTTAAAGCAATGTATTTTTTATTTTTAGAATGAAACGATTCCCATGTATGATGCTGTGCTAGAGTTTTTGGAACAATGAAGAGTTTCGTCGATGGAGATTTCAACATTTCTCACAGGCAAATAAAAAATACCTCGCTTTTAAAGTATATAATTTAAAGCAATGTATTTTTTATTTTTAGAACGAAACGATTCCCATGTATAATGTTGTACTAGAATTTTTTTTTGACAATGAAGAGTTTCGTCGATAAAGATTTCAACATTAAACACAGGCAAATAAAAAATACCTCGCTTTTAAAGTATATAATTTAAAGCAATGTATTTTTTATTTTTAGAATGAAACGATTGCCCAACTGATGTTTCAAAATATGTACAAGAAGGCTCCAGAAGTGACCTGAATGAGATAGGAAGGCGAAGAAGGAGGTCTCAACATTCCTCAAAGCAAATAAAAAATACCCCGCTTTTAAAGTATAAAATTTAAAGCAATGTATTTTTTATTTTTAGAATGAAACGATTCCCATGTATGATGCTGTGCTAGAGTTTTTGGAACAATGAAGAGTTTCGTCGATGGAGATTTCAACATTTCTCACAGGCAAATAAAAAATACCTCGCTTTTAAAGTATATAATTTAAAGCAATGTATTTTTTATTTTTAGAATGAAACGATTGCCGGACTGATATTGAAAATATGTTTGAGACGGCTCATGAAAATATCAGAATTGCCTGAATGAGATAGGAAGGCGAAGAAGGAAGTCTCTATATTCCTCAAAGGCAAATAAAAAATACCTCGCTTTTAAAGTATATAATTTAAAGCAATGTATTTTTTATTTTTAGAATGAAACGATTGCCGGACTGATGTTTCAAAATATGTACAAGAAGGCTCCAGAAGTGACCTGAATGAGATAGGAAGGCGAAGAAGGAGGTCTCTACATTCCTCAAAGGCAAATAAAAAATACCTCGCTTTTAAAGTATAAAATTTAAAGCAATGTATTTTTTATTTTTAGAATGAAACGATTCCCATGTATGATGCTGTGCTAGAGTTTTTGGAACAATGAAGAGTTTCGTCGATGGAGATTTCAACATTTCTCACAGGCAAATAAAAAATACCTCGCTTTTAAAGTATATAATTTAAAGCAATGTATTTTTTATTTTTAGAATGAAACGATTCCTATGTATAATGTTGTACTAGAATTTTTTTTTGACAATGAAGAGTTTCGTCGTTAAAGATTTCAACATTAAACACAGGCAAATAAAGAATACCTCGCTTTTAAAGTATATAATTTAAAGCAATGTATTTTTTATTTTTAGAATGAAACGATTGCCCAACTGATGTTTCAAAATATGTACAAGACGGCTCCAGAAAATATAAGAAGTGACCTGAATGAGATAGAAAGCCGAAGAAGGAGGTCTCAACATTCCTCACAGGCAAATAAAAAATACCTCGCTTTTAAAGTATATAATTTAAAGCAATGTATTTTTTATTTTTAGGATGATACATTTCCCTGGCGGTAACGTTGAAAAAATATACAAGAAAGCTCATGAAAATATCAGGAATGTCAAAAACGAGATAGGAAGATAAAAGTTTCCAAGAAACCTGAACGCTTAGAATTTAACCAATGGTGATCGCAAACAACGTGGAGTTGGATCTAACGTGACCAAAGCTGCGTGTCTTAAGGAGTTACTAGGCGAAGAGATGTAATCCTAAACCGTTTTGTGTTTTGAGTGTGTTATTTCAATAAAACATTATAAAACTTATTAAAATTTTTTTTTAATCTTATATTCTACATTTTTCTCAATTAAATGATCAATAGTCTGTGTGGTTTAGAATATAATAATTTTTAAAAAAACTATGTTTTGGCATTGACAGTGTCCCTACCCCCCAACACTCTGTATAAACAAACTAAATACAAAATACATTATAATAATTCCTTTAAAATATGTCATACAAAGTCAAATCTAAGTAAATGGTCTAATGTATCAAATATATTTAATAGTATAAAATACCCAAATTTAATATTTTAACTGAAACTAGTCTAATTAAATTTACTTTAATATTACTCCAAAGTTGTGCATGAAACTCAGAACATGGTCGGACGCGAAATCGATACCTACATCATAAATAGGTATACAATCGATATGTTATATGGATCACCATTCACTGGTACATATTCAAACACATACTATTGGTTTATTTTTTTTTAAATAAGTCTATACCAAGTTTTTATTATTATAATTAATCAATTTATTCCTTTATATTTTGTAAGTCATTCTGTAACTTCTCGTTTATACACAGCATATACTGTCCCTCTATTAATCATATTTTATCATTCATCTTCGTTTTTTTCTATTATCTATAAATATTTCTCTCTGTCAAAAATTTAATAAAAGGTTCCTCGTAAGTCGTTTATATTGAAATTAAAATATTAAATCAACCTACAATAATATTAAAATTTAAATGAATAACTAGGTAATGACAATTTAAATATTTTATAAATGTAAATTTACTTTGTAATATTAACTAATGTCTCCTCTTAGAATCTTTCATTTGTTATAATTTATAATGATATACTTAGTGTAACAGAAGGAACCGCCTAATGCAATGACTTAATATAATCAATATTTATAAAATAAAATTTTATAAGTCAATTGGCAATATATAAATCTGATAAACAACAATTTTTGATAGTAAAAACATTTATTTAAGTCGAGTAGTTTTTTTTTAGAATTTTTTTAAATATTTAAACTTTTGAACTAATTGAATTATTTGACTTTTCTTAAATTGTTCATATTATATCCTATGTGCTGATATAATTATAATGTACTGATTAAACTATTACATACTCGTAAGAATTTATAAGTCACTAAAATCAGCAGTTTACAATAACCCTTATATATTGATGTAGAAAACTGTTTAGTATGGTTTTTATTAGATATCTAAACATTCTAGTTGAGTCAATTAGGTAAGTAGATATGTGCTTTAAAATTCTATGGGTAATTTATTAGATTAGTCACTTGTGATTGTATATAGGTGAACCATATATCGTATTATCATTGATACTGGTATATTGTAAAAAAATTACCTCTCACTAGGATATAATTATTATACCATAAATATTATTATTTGCTTATAAGTAAGTTGCATAAACCGTTTAAATAATTGAACATAACTTATTATTGTAGTAAAATATAGGTACCTATCTAATAATCAACATTGTAATAGCTTTTTACACTATTATATTAAATACCTATATTGTATGTATACACCATTACCAAAAATTAATGGTTTTGATGTAGCTATAGTATTCTTACAAAAAGAAAGATAGGTATTAGTGTAATGCCTCAATACCTACGTTTTTAATTTTTGATTCATCTACCAATTTATATTCCTTAGTAGGTATATTTAGTCTTATAGAAACTTATACAATAATAATACGTATACAAAAACTCATAGGTGACTATTAGATTTAACAGTGTTTCTCAACCTTTTTACTGACCTTTTTTAATTTAAATTTTTTGCGACTCCCTACATGTGTATTTTTTTTATATACTCTCATAGAATATAGATTTTCATTATTAATCAACAGTAAAAGTACTATACATTGTACACAACATAAAATACATATAATATTATAATTTTTTTAATTAAAAAAACGTATTAAACGTTGAATTTTAATTGATATGCGACCCTAAATAATAAATTTCTCAAGTTGAGAAACACTGTTAGAACATATTATTTAATAATATATTATACCTATAAGTTATTACTTCTTATACTTTTTAAAAGTATTTTTAACAAAATTTAAATACTATAGCTAGGTAGTCGGTTTTTACATAAATTTGATTATCAATATTATAAAAATAATACCTATTGTTTTCATTGAAACTATTTTAGCAATTTAATCATAATAATTCTCTATAGTTGCTTTAGATACTTCTGAGAATAATTTATTGTACCTATTCCGCATTGAAATTTTGAAAAAAGTAACAATATTGTATAGTATGTCTAGACATAGTTTCACAGAAAATAATTTATAAATACCAAATAAGTTATTAGTTATTACTTATTAGGAAGATATCTATAATATTAATATTATTCTGTATAACTAGTAATAACTAATAAGATATTAGATAATGTTTACTGTATTTTATATATTTTACAGTTGGTAATATTTTTCTTTTAATAGTTATTTATTGTTTAATTTTACTTGTATAAATGTAAAATAATAAACAATTTATACTTGTGTTAATAAGTGTTATTTATAAAGTACAATTATGCTAAATTATGCGTTGATAGTTATAGCGCGAGGAATTGCGTTAGGTACCTATAGTTTTTGTGAAATTATTTAAATTGTTTAAGTAATAGGTACCGGTACCAAACATAATAATCAATAGGTATACTGATATGCGTATAATAAATTATATAGTATTGCTACGATTAAAATAAAATACTTGTATTTGTGTATTTAGTGAGTATTCTTAAAATACGTTTTTATTATAGTCTTTTAAAAGTATTTTTAATACTTTTTTAATCGAATACTAGTATTAGTATCTAAATAATTTTTTAAAAGTATTTTTTACAAGACTGCCCCCAAGGCCCAAGCTATAATTCAGCACCACCCGGCCACTGTTATTAAACGCCAAAAATAATCTGAGAAAAGAGCGATTTCTTTATTTTATGTAAGATTTTTGTTTATTCGACGTTTTTACGGAGAAAAAAAAACCAGTTCAACAAAGAGATTTTCCAAAAACAAAAAAATTATTTCAAAATGTTCTGTAGCAAGTGAACGGAGTTTTTCAAGCATACAACAAATAAAAATAATAAATAAGCCCTCGTGGTTTAGTGAGATAAGTACTCATAGTTTGTACATCATTTTAGCACTCCCTAAAACTTACTACTCTATAGTTGCGCTTATGTTGTTATACTTCAGTAGTCATTGCAGTTATATAATCATTGGTCAATATTGACGATAATTTAATTCCTGATTGACCATCCTAGGAAGGTTTATGTGTTGTGAGGGTAGTCATATTTACGATTTACACTCAGTGTTAATTAAATGTTAATCCTTGTTGTTTAAACGTTAATTCTGTTATCAATATTATTTATTACTATTGTTGTTTTATCATTATACTTTATCACTCTCAATTTGTTCGATTGACCTAGTGCGGTTACAACGAGATATGTGAGGTTATGTTATTATCTTTTAGTCATGTATTGTGCCCTGTACGTTTTCGTAATACTTTTTTATACATTATTCAATACAGTCCGCTGATGCCGCAAAGAGCAAAAGCACGTTTTCTACATTACTATAATGCGTTTTTACTTTTTACCTAATTGCCCAACATTTTTGGTCCTAACGGGCTCGGATCACAGTATCATAAGTTCATTGATATAACGCGTCGCGTACGTTGTGCGTCGCGTTCGTATTCTCAGTAAAATCGTCATAGTGCGTTGCGTTACATCGTTCGTCGCGTCCGTATCCGTTGCCGAAACATCATAGTGCAAAATGGATAAATTACAAAGACAGCTCCTCAACAAGAAGAAGTTAATCGAAAAGAAACGAAGTACACATACTAAAGATCTGATCGAAACATTAAGTGAATTCATCATAAAAACACAATTAGCTCTGCTTGAAGAGGCGTTTACATCATACACGAGTACTTATGAGGAGTTGAGCGCTCTAGATGAAGATGATAAACAACAAGGGCACATGGATGAGCTAATTGAAGTGTCTGATACATATGTTACATTGAAAGCCGATTTTTTGGAATCATTGTCTAATAGAACGGTCGATGAAAACAAACAAAACATTCAACAGAACATTCGACTACCACCAATCAACTTACCACAATTTGGAGGTAGTTTTGAAGAATGGTATTCATTCAAAGATCAATTTGAAACGATGGTACATAAGAACAAACACATAAACAACACCGAGAAAATGTACTATCTGAAGACAAGTTTAGTAGGACAAGCTGCTACAGTGATATCATCACTGTCGTCGGATGCAACTAATTACATAGAAGCTTGGAAGTCTGTAATAAGTAGATATGACAACAAGTATTTGGTGTTTCAAATACACATGCATCATTTGTTCTCGCAACCAGCTGCTCAGCAGGAGTCTGCAATTGCATTAAAAAACCTAATTGACTGCACCAAGAAACATGTAAGAGCGTTACACGCATTGGGACGCCCTACCATGTATTGGGATGACGTACTCGTTCATCTTGTGTCTACAAAGCTGCCACCTGAGATGAGGAAAACATGGGAAATTGAGTCAACCAGCTATTCTAATTTTCCCACGTGGCACAATTTGAGTGAGTTCATAGAGAATCGAGTTCATGCTCTTGAGGTCATGCAGTTTAGGCATGGTTCTGGTAAGCCAAAGACAACATCAAAAACTGTTTCACATGCTACTGTGGTGAGACAACAGGATCACAAGCAATCTTGTCAAGTATGTTCAGCGCCACATAGCATATACAAATGTTCTATGTTTATGAAAGCTAGTGTCGAAGAACGACGATCATTAGCTCAAAAGTTATCACTTTGTTGGAACTGTCTGCGTCCTGGTCATCAGAAAAAACAATGTACTATGGATAAAGTGTGTAAGGTGTGTCAAGCCAAACACCATACGTTGTTACATTTACTTGAATCCACAGTAGACGATAGTGACGTGAACACACCTTCGGTACCATCATCTACTGTTGAAACAATAGCAGCCCATGGAACATCACGTTCATTGGCTCTGTCATCAGTACTTTTGTCCACTGCATTGGTGCGTGTCCATGGAGCTAACGGACTAAGTGAGCTGTGTCGTGCGCTGTTGGACTCTGCTTCACAATCCCACTTTATTACCCACTCGTTAGCTGCCCGATTGGGTCTAGAACGACGTAGCTCTACCATTGTAGTGGGAGGGATCTCCAATGCCAAGACTCAGGTAACTGAAGTAACGTCATTTCGCATATCATCTCGCCTCACTGATATTGACTATACGTTAGATGCACTCATTGCCCCGTGTGTCACTGTGGATTTACCTACCACCAAGTTGAACGTGGATCAAT
This sequence comes from Sitobion miscanthi, assembly GCA_008086715.1. Taxonomy (NCBI): domain Eukaryota; kingdom Metazoa; phylum Arthropoda; class Insecta; order Hemiptera; family Aphididae; genus Sitobion; species Sitobion miscanthi. Next base: position 54,920,832 of record CM017797.1, read on the forward strand.
GGTCACACATACAAAACGTCGCGCTGGCTGATCCACAATTCCATACACCTGGAAAGATTGATCTACTCATTGGTGCTGAGTTCTTTATGGATATTGTACAAGATGGTAAGATACGTGGACCGATCGACGGCAGTCCTATGTTACAAAACTCCACCCTTGGTTGGATCGTGTGTGGTGGTCACTTTTCACGACCCAACTGCCATTTAAGTGTCAAGCAGTCAAGCAGTGCTCCTTGTTATGTTGTGTCCTGCCATTCATCTACATCATTGGAAACAACAATCAAAAACTTTTGGGAACTTGAAGAAGTTCCACGACTTACTGTTATGTCACCTGATGAACAGGCATGCGAAGACCATTATGTCGGTACTCATGCCAGAAACGCAGATGGTCGTTACGTACTGCGTTTGCCATTCAAAAACCCAGTCGTAACCAACAACTCATACTGGCTTGCACTTCAGCGCTTAAAGAAGGTTGAATGTTTTTTGTCAAAAAACCCAAATATCGCAGGACAGTATCGTGACTTTATGCTGGACTACGAACAGTCGCATCATATGGAGAAGGTACTACCTCAGGATGAACAGCAGCCACTTGTGTTCATTCCACACCATCACATATGTCGACCATCAAGCACCACAACAAAGCTACGGGTAGTTTTTGACGGATCGAGTGTTATGAGCCACGGTCGGTCACTCAACGACCATCTACATAAGGGTCAAAAATTACAACGCAATATTGTGAGTGTCCTCATAAACTTTAGATTTTCACGATTTGTCTTCAGCGCCGATATCAAACAAATGTTCAGGCAAATTCTGGTGCACCCTGACGACAGGAAGTATCAGTGTATACTATGGCGTGCTGACCCATCTGATCCGATTCAACAATATCGACTCAATACTATCACCTATGGCCTCGTGACATCACCCTATCAAGCCATCCGGACACTACGTCAGCTAGCTGATGACGAGGCGGCTTCACATCCCACAGCATCACACGTTCTACGTCACGACTTTTATGTTGATGAGGTCATGACTGGACGTGATTCTGCAGACGCGTTAGTCGAGCTACAACAGGAACTCATAAGTCTATTAAATCGAGGTGGACTATCGCTACGAAAGTGGGCTAGTAATTGTTCTTCCGTGTTACAGGGCGTTCCAGCCGAACATTGTGTCATGCGACTGCCATTGCAGGACCACCTGGAGATGGACATTAAGCTCTTGGGTGTGTCATACAATGCGACAAAGGATACGTTTTCCATTCAGACAGACGCGACCAAGGCAGCACAACAGCTAACCAAAAGACAACTCCTAGGTGAGGTAGCCCGTGTTTACGATCCTTGTGGGTGGTTGGCCCCCTTGGTGGTCGTGTCAAAACTCATATTACAAATGTTGTGGAAAGAAAAAGTTGCGTGGGATGAAAAGGTTTCGGGAGACTTGACCTCCATGTGGAATGCACACCGTCTGTCATACACCCACTTGGACACATTCGACATACCACGCTACATCAACCTCTCATCACTGCCGGTCATCTCGTACACCTTGCACGGGTTTTGTGATAGCTCTGAACTTGCGTATGCCGCCGTTGTCTATGTCAGTGCCACAGCTGACATCTGCACTACTACGCTGTTGGCGTCCAAAACACGAGTGGCTCCACTAAAAAAAATATCAGTTCCTCGACTCGAACTGTGTGGTGCTCTCCTACTCGCTCAACTTGTCCACGAGCTAGTGCCAACGCTGCACGTTCAATTCACCCGTGTGTACTTGTGGAGTGACTCCACCATTGCGCTCCATTGGATCGCCAGCGAACCGTATAGATGGACCACATTTGTAGCAAATCGCGTCACTCAGATACAGCAGCTCGTACCAGATGCCACTTGGAAACACGTTCGATCTGGTGACAACCCTGCAGACGTCGCGTCAAGAGGCTTGACAGGTGACCAACTAATCCAATGTGACCTGTGGTGGCACGGACCGACCTGGCTGCCTGATCAAGATAGTTGGCCCAACAGTACTCCTCTGCTGACTACATCAACTGTGCCAGAGGAACGTTCAGTGTCTACTACTGCCGCACCAACTGTCGTGACCTCTGATATTATAACCAGGTACTCCGACTATGATCGTTTATTACGCATCACCTCTTATCTCTTACGGTTCATGAAAAACTGCCGAACGAGCGCTGAGAACCGGGTCCACGGATTCATCAGTGTGCCTGAGATGAAACAGGCATTGCAATATTGGCTCAGATCTGCGCAGGAACTAGAATTCTCTGCTGAGCTGAATGATCTACGCCAGAACACCGTGTTGAAATCCACCAGTACATTAAAAAGTCTAAATCCGTTTCTAGATTCAGCCGGTCTTCTTCGAGTTGGTGGTCGCTTGAGTCAGTCTGATCTACCATATGACCATAAACACCCCCTCATCCTACCCAAGAGGCATCATCTAACACTGTTGATTGTCAGGCGCGAGCACATCCTCAACCTACACTCTGGTCTGAACGTAACCATGGCTGTTCTACGTGGACGTTATTGGATCATACATGGACGTAGTACCATCAAACGGATCATCCATCAATGTGTACGCTGCTATCGCTTTCGGCCACTCAAAAGCGAACAGATGATGGCTGATCTACCACCCTCACGCATCACCGTATCAAAACCCTTCAGACAATGTGGAGTTGACTATGCTGGGCCGTTTACTACGCGCTTGCCGCGAGGCCGCACGCGTGTTTACACCAAGAGCTACCTAGCACTCTTCATCTGCCTTGTTACAAAGGCTGTTCATCTCGAGGTGGTAAGTGATTTAAGTACAGAGGCATTTCTTGCCACATTGCGCCGATTTGTATCCCGACGTGGGTACCCTTCCATCATAATGAGTGACAATGGGACAAACTTTGTTGGTGCCAACAACACACTGCGTGAACTGTACACATTCCTTCGGTCTACAAATGTACAAGACAAGGTAAGCGGTTACTGTTTACAGCGTGAGATGACCTGGCAGTTCCTACCACCAGCTGCCCCACATATTGGTGGCATATGGGAGGCCAATATCAAGTCCTGCAAGTCTATCCTGAAGCGCATCACTGGCCATCAGGTCTACACGCACGAAGAACTTGAGACACTGTTCTGCCAGATTGAGGCGATCCTGAATTCCAGACCACTGTGTGCTATGTCGATGGACTCTAGTGATTACTCTGCACTTACACCTGGACACTTCTTGATTGGAGAACCTTTGCTTGCTGTGCCCAGTCTTGATTATCTCACCACACCCTGTAACCGTCTGAACCGCTGGAAGTTACTCCAACAGCAGCAACAGCAATTCTGGCGACAGTGGTCTTCCGAATACCTCAACACTCTACAACAACGCTCAAATGGCGTACACCACAGTCTAACCTGCAAGTGGACGATCTTGTCGTTGTCAAGGACGACAACACCTCACCTCTTCAATGGACACTGGCTAGAGTCATCGCCACACATCCAAGCACACATGACAACCTGGTGAGAGTTGTCACCATCCGCACTGCAGCTTCCACTTACAAGAGGCCCATTACCAAACTTCTCAAGTTACCTCTAGAATCTTAGTTAATCCTAGTTACCTGAACATTTTCTCTCTTTTTTTTGAGACTGACGCTCAAGGTGGGCGGTGTTAATTAAATGTTAATCCTTGTTGTTTAAACGTTAATTCTGTTATCAATATTATTTATTACTATTGTTGTTTTATCATTATACTTTATCACTCTCAATTTGTTCGATTGACCTAGTGCGGTTACAACGAGATATGTGAGGTTATGTTATTATCTTTTAGTCATGTATTGTGCCCTGTACGTTTTCGTAATACTTTTTTATACATTATTCAATACAGTCCGCTGATGCCGCAAAGAGCAAAAGCACGTTTTCTACATTACTATAATGCGTTTTTACTTTTTACCTAATTGCCCAACACTCAGATATATATACATACGTATGTTTATATATCTGTGGATTTACCTCAGTGACAGAGTATTATACCTGTTCTATGGTTATACGCAGACCAGTACCAGTGTTTGGCAAGTTCCTTATAAAAAGGAATTCGTTCCTTTGGAAAACGAACGAGTTCCTTTTTTAGTTCCAAATAAAATAAAAATTCTTATTTAATCACTTATGTTTTTTTTTTCATGTGCATACTTCTTTAATTTTTTATTATAATATAATAAACTACAAGTTTGTACATATTTTATAATTCTATTTTTAGATTTTCTTCAAAATCAAATTGTTGGCCAATGTAAGTCGATTGTCTTAACTTCGATACTCGATAACGATCACTAATTAGCAATATACGTTATACACATTAAAAAAAATATATTTTAATTTCAATTATTTACATAATTGTCTGTGTAAATTATTGGAACTAGAAAGGAACGAACAGTTTTGTTATTTTTCCTTGAAAAAAAAAACCAGTTCATTTCCTCGTTCTTTTTTTTATAAAAAGGAATTCGTTCATCGTGCCGTTCTTTAATAAGGAATTCGCTCCAGAAATCCGTTCCTTCCAAACACTGACCAGTACTCACTGCACAGCAGGTGGGTGTAAGTACAGGCCGCAGCCATAGGGGGAAATTAGGGGTGATTGAGAGGGCTGAGCCCCCCCTCCCCCACATGAAATTTTAATGGATTTCCGCTTACGACTACAGGCCGTACAAAAAAAAGTACTTTATTTCACATAGGTATACAATCAAGGTCTGGTAAGTGCGGTAACCGTATTGAAATAATAATCATAACACTCATAAGTCATAATAGTTAATGACCATTCGGTCATCACTCATCATGATTTATGTTGGTTTCGTGTAAACGACGTCCACGGCAATTGACATTCTTTTACGGCTTTACGTGCGTCGACAGCAACTGTACAGTCGTGTGAACACAATTTTTTTCCCAGAAGTCACACGGTTGGAGACAAATACGCACGTTTTAGCCGACAGTATATTATGATATTATATATTATATTAAGCGATATATAATATTATGAGATATGCGTTGACGTGTTGTACGCACGATATTTAAGATAATATTAATAAAAATTATATATGATATTGTTGTCGTACGCGGTAATGTGGTATGCTATATTTTTTTAAACTGTTTTATACGTATAATCGATGGTCATAGGTATTATATTGATGTACAAGGTGATCAGAGAATTACTGTAATCAGTTCGACTGGCTACATTAGATGGATAATTTTGGTAGAATTCGAAAAAAAAACGTGATGTTTGACGGGGTTTTTAGTTTTTACAAGGAAAAATCTAATATTTTATTTCAGCATGTTTTTATTCGAAACCAGAAATGAAATGTACATATTACGTTCAAACCGAAACAAATGCAAATAGTTTGGTCTGAAAGCAAACAATGAAGGCTTTAGGAAAAAAAAATGTTATAGCGTGAATTTATTTAAAAAACTAAAAATAAAAACGGCCTAGAATTGTGATGTAGGGTCATTGAACCCCCGTTCCGTCAAACCGTCCCGTCCTGTATACTTGTACCTCCCCTCTCTATTATATACATTTTTACTATAGATTGTACCTATATAAATATTCTTAACTTGTTCTAAAAATAAAAAAAAAGTGATCCTTCTCGATTTAGTATCTTCTTTATTTTCGCGTTATTATTTGACCGACATGAATTTTTTTCTAAAGTTCGGTTTGTCTATTGTCTTCATACATCTCCAGGATTCGTCACGCATATATAGTGATAATATATCACTATAATATAAACAATTTATGATTTTTTTTTTTTTTGATGTTACACAGTATCTACGAGGGGGGATATGTGGGGTAATACCCCCCCCACGGGAGACCGTATTTTGTACACGATATACAACATGTATATAATAATATGCATACAACATGACGTATTTTACATATATTTATTACATTGTGTATACCGTAAACTGAATGTCTATTAAAAATTGTATATCCCCCTGAATAACCCCTAAATCCGCTACTGATATTACGATGTGCATATATAAAAACGGTTTTTCTGCATTTTTTTTTTTATCAAAAACTCAAAAATGCTGTCGGTCGAAAAACACTCAGACACAATAATATTGTACCACCTATATAATATACCTACGCGATAACGTAATGTAAACGATCACCATATGCGCAAATAGTGCTTAGCCCCCCCCCCCCAAAAAAAAAAACTAATGATTTCACTTCTATAATTTAAAGTATCAAGTATAGACCCGATCTACAGCCCCCCCCCATATTTCAAACACATTTACGCCTATGACGATCACCTCGTGGCTTGTATAATAAACACGAATGTGTGTCATATTATACGCGCACATTAAACGAAAAAAAATGTTCGTAAATATTTTCATTCGGCGGTGGACCGCGACCGGTCGTCGCATCGCAGCCGGTAAAATATTATATCATTATGTCGTGCCCCCGCGTGCGCAAAATATTCGAATCGAGGTCGGCCGATCGGGTGGACGCGTCTCGTTCTCGTCGCTCGCTCCAATTGATAATCCAATAAATCGCACCGTTGTTCGCGAGCCCCCACCGCGTGCGGATCCACATGACAGAGCATCACGCGCATCGTTGTCGTCGTCGTAGTAATTTTGTATTTATCGGCGAAAATACGGATCGCCGCATCAGTCGTCCTCCGATATCGCTGCACAACGGCCGGTCGTGCGCGTCGCTGCGCGTTCCGACAATCGCATGTCATAGTGTCGAATATAATGGTAACAGCATACGATCCTGGACAGGAAACGTTTAAAGTTTTCGCGTCGTCGTATGATAAACAATAATAATATAATATATTATTTTATGAAAGAAAAACCGGATCGCTGCAGCGTTCGATCTATATGATATATTATATTTATACCGTCGCAGGTACGTACCACCACGTCGTTATATCACAGTTGTTAAAATCAAAAATATAATATTACTAAAACGCATCCCCGACGCGGCGGTTGATTTTCGAACGGGGGCGGCGCGCTCCTTCGAACAAAATGGCCGGGTAACGTCGTGCCTCCATAGCACCCCCGTGTCGATAACCTCAAAATAAAAAAAAATAATAATAATAATAAAAAGGCAGTGCGCGAAAAAGAAAAAGAAAAAAAAAGGGAAAACAGTATAGGGGAAAAAACCGATTTTGCCCGATTCGCGTACGATACTATTTAGGTCGACCGCGCGCGCGGTTGTTTGTTCGATAAAAACGATTTCGTCGCTCAACACCGTTCGCGTTAAGCGGTCATCGTCGTCTCGCATGCGTCCCGCCGTCCCCCGCAGCCGCCTGCAGTGGTGGTGGTGACGACGAGCTGTCGCCTGTCCGTCGTCCGTTCGGTGGTGCCGCTGCCTCGTCCGTGATTCCTGATCGTCAGTGGAAGTGGTGCGGCGGCTCTCCCGGCCCGCGTGAAAACCCGATCACTCCGTGTTCCGGCGTGGACGATCCGATGGCCGCGTCCACCGTCCCGGCGGCTTCCGTGGCCGCGCTACTGGCGGTGCTGCTGCTGGTGGTGCTGCTGCCCCCGCCGCCGGCGGCCGCGACGTCCGGGCAGCCGCCGGGCCGGTGCGCCAAGTCCGAGCTGAGCGCGTGCTACTGCGGCCGGACGACGTACGACCGACAGGAACTGTACGCCGTCAACTGCACGGGAACGGGGCTGAACATGCAACAGAGCATCGAAGTGTTCCTGAACCTGCCTAGCGAGACCGAGGTAAGTGATCGGCTATCGCTTGCAGTCCGTAGGCGGCATTTGGTGGTTCAGAAATTGGATATTTTAAAAAATGGCAATGCACATTTCAAAAACTGACATCGGTAAACCTAAAAAATTGCCTTGGAATATAGCCCATAGGTATTAGGTAGGTGGTACCTACGTTCATGAATCGTTCGTTTTTCTGTTGCCGCCTCACCCCGTTTTCTGGTATTGGGAGGGGCCACAGTATTGTTTAGCCCCCTTACTCCGGTGAGGCAATCTCACCCGCATGACCCTCCCCTCACCCCGATTAAATGCTGCCTATGACTTGGACTGTCGATAGGCAATTATAATATTTTATATTGCTGTGATTAGCGTATGGTAGACGAAGACCCGCCGCTCCGGTGCTTTGCCGCCATACCTTTACCAAACCTTGTGTCTCTGATCGCAGGTGCTGATATTTACCGGCAACACTATGCCCGAGCTGCCAACAAATATATTTGGCGTCAACAGCACCATGGACAAACTGCGATTCCTGGACATGTCCAACAACGGCATAAAAGAGATCAAAGGAAAGAGTTATCATCACGTTTCAAACGTCGAACGGCTGATACTCAACGACAACAAAATCGGGTTGAATGGCATTGGGTTACATCATCCTAGGTGAGTTTCAAACATTTTTTTTTTGTTTACATCCAAGTACCTAAATATTACCTGAGATAATATAAATTTCATAATTGAATTTACGTCATAGTGATAATGACCTTTTGTTTTTAACTCAATCGATAACTCTTGTTAAAATAAAATATATATCAACATAAATGTGTTGGTTTAAACTCTGGGATATGATAAAACATTGCTGCCATTACTAATTTTAAACATATTTTCAAATTTAAGCTTAAAAATTGTTTTTTTTTTTTTTAACAATTAAAGTGTTATAATAGGTGGTTTAGTGTTATTCATCTCTAATGAATATTAAGTAAGCTATTATATAAATTTGTGAGGTCACTATCTTGGTATTCATTTGAAATAATAATTACTCACTAGTGTGTGATCTCATCGTGTTGTTTGCTTGCCACACCTAGTAGGACCACCTACTGATTGAATTATTCAGCAGCGGAATGTCTATATAAGGATTGATTAATGCATTTATTTTAAATAATGTCTCTGTATGTAATTTAAGTATAAAATAAAATTGATATTCCTTTCTTTTTTTTTAATTTACATAAAATCAAATTTAATCAAACAAAATATGCATTTATTTTAATATTAATATTACGGTTTATGCAAAAAAATCTAGGTATAAAATTATTATTATTTTTAAATTGAATAAATAATATTTAGTCTATAATGCCCGTAGAAATTTCATTTTATTTAATAGTTCCTCCCAGCTCCTGATATAATATAGGTAGCATAATAATAAAATATCTCCATTTATATTGTAAATTGTATATTATAAATATTATTTTCTATTTTTTTTTTTTTTTAACAACATTGAATTTTATTTTATAGAGTATTTTCAAACTTTGAAAGTTTGATAGAACTTCATCTCACTAATGCTTTTGCTGATGAAGGTGTTGTGAACATAACTGCTGACTTGCATGAAGTATTCGTTTACAGTAATTTAAGTCGCTTGGCCAAACTTCATCTTGAACAGAATAAAATGAGTGTCATATTAGAACCTGATGTCTTCTGCTCATTGCCTCGTCTCCTCGACTTACATCTCAGCAACAATCTACTCACAGGCATTGATTTTAATATTAAGTGTATGCCACATTTGCGTTTCATTGACTTAGAAGATAATCTTATACGTGGACTCTCTGAAGAACAATTCTCCGCCTTAGATGATGTACAGAAAAATAGATCTTTGGCCATCGACTTGTCCAATAACCCCTTTTCGTGTGGCTGTAACATTGAAAACCTATATAGTTGGTTGCGTACCACTAAGGTAAGTGTTCGCAACACTGATTCTATTAGATGTAGCCAAGATTTGCCAAAAAATCCTCTTGACCCATATGCTGCCTATCGCAACGATTGTCCAACTCCAATACGCACCACATTAATTGATAGTGGTCACGGGGGACACAAATTGGTAATGCTGTTTGTGTTTTGTGCTGTAGTTGCATTTTTGGGTGTTGTAGTATATGTATCTAGATTTGGATTGAAACGATTGAGACCTGAATTTAATACTTCTTCGAGAAAGATACACTACACAACTATTGGAAAATGTGAAGAACAAGAAATACATGTATGATAATATGACAAATGATTAGTGGTGTTAACAGTATGGTATGTGGAAATTCCGACTCATGCTTTAGGGAAAGACTGATAAACGTTTTTTTTTTTTTTTTAAATCAATTTAATTAAATAATTTAAAGAGTATTTTTATGAATTGTTACTCTTTTGTATAGTTATGTTACAAACATTTTGAATGAACAATTTTAAAAGAAAACATTTTAATTTTTGATTGATGCAAGTTTTTTATTATTTTTATTAACGACATTAAAAAAATGACTGTTATTTAACATTTAATATTTATTATTTTTTTAAATGATTTTTATTGTCGATTTGTCATATATATATTGTTGATCTCTAATATCTCTTGTTCCTTTGAAGTATCTCTATTTGTAGGGTGAAAGTATGGCCAGTCGGACTTTCCACATCTGTTAATACCTACTCCCCTTAGTAGCTAAATAAAACATGTCGCTTTGTGTTCATTCACGTCATGTATCTGTTATAAAGGAAACTTAAAGTTGACTTTACCTAGTATCTGATTAAGTATTATGAATTTTTAAAAATCCTAGTGAGATGTTACAAAAATACACCGTCCCAATTTGTTTTTATTTTTTGTTGCTAAGTGTTAACATTATATAATTTTTAAATGAATGAGCTTTTACATATGTATTTATGTACTTACAAAATTACGCTAGTTATTTTTGACTAGCGCATGTTTTCAACATACTATTTTAGCCCATTTTTCCTAATTTTAAATTATTTATTACTTTCTTGATATTAAAATTTAGAACATACTTGAGTTTAAGACGTTTAGGCAAATTGTGTCATAACGTATAGTAATCATAGGCGCAACTAGACCTACATTTTTTGGGGTGCTAATATAATAGATATTGGGTTAGTGTTCAGTGAACATTATAGAAAGCCATTAAATATCTAACTAAAATTATAAAATAAAAAACAAAGAATATGGTTAAATCATTTTGTGGTGCTGAAGTTGTCCTAGCATCCCCCTAGTTGCGCATATGTTCACATTTCTTGTCACCAATATTATTATGTAACATTTATGTAGTATACCTTTGTTATTTTATTATCTGTACTAACTTATGCCTTATGGATATTGTATTCTTGTTAGACAATCAAGAAACTCGAGATGAACACCAATGGCTTTTTCACGATATATTTGCTATAATAATGATTAATATTTATTTTACATTTGTGGTAAACCATAATTTTAATATACATTATTACATTAAACAATGTACTCAAATTTCGTCTTATGTTACATCTATAAACATTCTCAAGTTTCTTGAATTACAATATTTCTTGTGATTTATGTTATATGTACATATAAATGCTTAGGATATTTAACTTATTTTTAGAAGTATACATTACACGTAATAATTTATTTATCTATACTTGGCTAAAATTTAATTCTTAATTATATGCAATTTACAGTGTACATTTTTATACCATTGTTAAAACTTGTTTCTTATAGATTTAAGTATAGCAAAGTAAATACTTCACATTTCTCATTACTCTTCACTTGTAATCATAACTTATACTTAACTGCTTATTAAATACTTAGGCAATTGTTGACAATCCAAAGTTGCATATCTTGGATTTTAATGTTATCGTAATAATAATAATTAACATCACACTGTAAACAAACCTTCATTAAAAACTTGAAAAGACAACAAAATAATGTTTAGGCAGCTTTTACTTGTCTCGTATTACATGATTGTTATAAAGGTAACGTCGTCGGAATATTAAAAATGTTTCATAAAAAATGAAAAAAGAAAAAAAAATTGTTAATTGTACTTAACAAATTTGTTGATGTTTTGTTTTGAATCTCGGATTTTATAACGTTGTTTATAATGTGTATATATTATGATGAGTTGTGAAGACGCACTTAACACTTTGCGCTCCGTTGTCAGTTAAACGTTTTCTAATAACACCGTTTTAGCTAAGTAAATAGAAGACTTGAAAACCCGTCGGTATGATTTTTGCTGGCTATTTATCGTACGTGCTGCCGACGTATTTCCATTTTGCAGTGCAAATCCAAGTACGCGTTTATTGTTACTATTATTATATTATTAAATTGGAGCGCAAAGAGTTGAAACGTTTTTTTTTTTATTATTATTATTATTATAAAATATTATATAAAAGAAAAAACAAATAATAAAAAAAATATATATGTAACAACGCCTTCTTAGTTTTTAAATTAAAGAAATCCGTTTTAATAAACATTATGTATTACATACATATATACTGATATTTTGCCGCAAACAAAAAAAGAAATGTTTATTTTATAAACAATAATGATTATAATTGATAATTTTTTGTTCAGTTCACCGAGGGACGTGCCCGTCGTAGAATCCTATTTCGTAGACCCCTCTATACCTACGCTTAAAGTAACGTCGAGTATTAAAATATTGCGTCGCCACCGTCTATTCTCTAAAATTTTATCGAACTGATCGATATTCTCCCCTGCAGAGCGACGAGTGCACGGCGAGCCAATTTATTTCATCGGAGCGGCGAAGCTCCCGCGTGTGCGACGTACCTATTATATTATGTGTCCAATGTGTATAATGCGTAATTGAATTATCGACACGGTAAAACTATAGTACCCACTTGACACTATGTGCCTGTGCAATTTAAAATTCCGATTATAAACGGAAGTGCGTAGAATTTCAAATGCAATCGAATGATATAATAATGCGCTGTCGGCACTACGCGTATCGGTTCCCACATCTATGTTTCTATATTGATTGAAACGATTCGAGAAGACGAGAACAATCGCCCGATGTCTTTGTACAGTTGTACGTATAACAATATATATTTTATAGGCAGGACCCCCACGAGGGGGGGGGAGCTGTTGGACTTGGAGTACAGGGGCCCGTTGAAATGTATGTTATTTTGGAAATTTTGATAGTAATACTTCAAATACTTATTATATAGCAATTTTATTATTTTAAGCTGTAGGTCAACCATTTGTTACCCAGAAGTCCATGAATCGTGTATGGGTCGCTTTTAACGCGGTTGTATTTTTTTGGCAGTTTGTATGAGGCACACAAAAAAATTTAGTACAAGGACTTGTTTTTAGGTAACCTATTTTTTAGGCAAATTTTCATTTCGAATCGTCGGCGGCTGTACGATATCGGGCGTACCTATATAGTAAACTACCTACCTATATATTATAATAAAATTTAGGTATAGGTATGAGATGTTTGCTGACACTCGATTACGAATTAGAAATGGACAATAATAACAGTATGATACAAGAGTGGACCCCCCTCCCCTTTGCTAATGGCATACCTATAGTAGTTTTTAATTTTTTAAAGATTCCCTGACATTGTCTTAAAAACTTGAGATCTTATATATTAAACAATTGTGTTTAAATCAATAAAAATGATGTACATACTTCGGAAAGGAACAAAAAAACTGTAATTGAAAAAAATGTTCGAACCCCTCCCTTGAATAATTTGGCATCCGTGCATTTTCGGTTTTACGGACAACCGATTTTGCACAAATCGAACAATAAAAAACCGCATTGTGTGTATAATAGCCAATATATGTAGGTCAGTTGTCACACGTCTCGTATGTATTTACGATATAGGTTACCTATATAAAATACTTGAATTATGAAAAAATTAGAAAGATAATTTGCAAAAGTGTAAAAATTAATGTGCGTGGGTATACATCAATATTTAAATGTCTATTTTTACCGATAATTTTAGATTGTTACATATTTTTATTACGTTCGCATTTTAATATTTTATAAATCTCTCTATTTCACGTCGTAGGTATTAATATTTCAAAAAAATGTATACAATATGAAACGGCATTTCACTCTGTATATGTATTTTGTATATACATTATATACATCAGTATTAAATCATATATGACGATGGCATACAATATTTTCAACCACTTTAAATATGGAAAACGTCAATATCTAACCTAAATTTATAAATTGCGTTAGGTACATATACATAATATACATAAGTTATTAAAGTAGTGCGCTTATTCATTTTTAAACGTAATAACCAATAACCATATACCTAGGCACACGACGTACGTCATGCCTTTGTAGTTTTGACAATCGGACGAATCGAAATTGTAGTCGCCGTCGATTGGTTTAATATGTGTCACGCCGTTTTGGTGCAGTGTGTCATACTCATCGATTTTAAGAACGACACATTTACATCGCGTTAATGCGCTTTTCCCATGTCTATACCTCAATAAGTACACAAATTATTATTGGTCGATTTATATAATTGTAATAATGGAACATACCTGTATTTTATAGGGACCGCATTTGGACATTGTATGCCCAATGATGGCGCAATCAATGGAGAGCTTGGAGCCTTGGATGGGCTTAGCCTCTAGTCTACCGAGCCCCTCCCCGTTTTTTCAATCATATTTTATTTTAAAATATAAATTATCAGGGCCTGTGCTGCTGATTCAGTTTAAGCCCTCCTCCCCCCCCCCCCAGAAAAAGTCCCTAGTTTTCGCCTACGTGCCCAGTGTGAGACATATTTACCTACAAACCACCTCTCCCCAATCAAACTATAATTCTAGAGTCAATACAACATGATATAGGTATGTATTTTTTTTTTATGCGAGGGGCGTTTTTTTCTTTAATTATGCGATTATGAATCAGTGGTCTAGTTTATAGGTAGTAATTAATAATTAATTCTAGTAAATGAAAATAATAAAAGCACTATCTTTTTCAGCAAACTTGTCCACAAAGTCTTGGATCTGAAGTTTTTCTTAAATTACCGAATTTCGCAAAGAATTTCTTGTCAAGAGTTAATTTTCAAAGAAGATTGGGGGGGGGGCAATCGCCCCTCCCCCCCCCTCCTCCCGTAGCTACGTCACTGTTATGTATATAATATTAAGCCATTTTTAGTAGGTATCTTTCATGAAATTATATATAAATAGGTTTTATTTGATACAAGTACTTATATAATACCGTTGCCACCTATTATTATGATTCGACATGATGATATATTATTATCACATATATGGCCACATCCGTTATAATAATTATGACCAGTGGGGCACACTGCACATGGTGGGAGGAGGGTTAAAGGGTCACCCTCCGAAATGTCTTCCTTCGTGAAAACGATTTGTCCAAGTCTTACAGTTTTTATACTTACAGTATTACTTTATACCGATGATTTTTTAAGCACAACCAGTCCCCCCCCCACCGTTTCCTGGACTAACTGAAAATTAAAACTTTAAAAATTTACCCATCCCCTACAGCTCTACTAATACAAAATACGCGGTCCTGTCGGTATTATAATACACGCTATTTGCATATTAGATATGCATTTTTTGCCAACAAATAATTATTTAAATTTTTTTACGATATATATATAGGTATTAGCTATGTTTATCACGCAGTTATAAACACACAACACTATAACATATACTGATGTACCTAGGTACCGGCTACACTATATTTAGTCAGGTGTTCGTGCATACTGCAATACTGCATACCTATGTACCGTCGTTGTATTTTTTGTAAATAATATCAAATTGTTTGTATTTTTTTTTTAAACCAAATTCCTATATTATGAATCATCGTTTACTCCTGCCCGGTTTGAACACAGAATAAATTATTTATTCTGCGGTATAAACCGCTACGACGATTTTATTATTATGTTACCTATACTATACTGAATATAGGTAGGTATTAGGTATACATAATGTCGTGGACCGGTGTTTCGACTACCCACCTAAATGGCTAGATAATATTATTACCTATTGTTCGTCTCAATCATTATAGGCCTACTCGTATTAATATTTACCTATACCGAGTAGATGATGATGAGGCTCGGTCGTTTTGTTCATTTTGTTCAACTGTATTTATGTTGTGCCGTGTAAACGTAAAACGCTCGCCTTTATTTATTTAAACAATATACATATACCATGATATTATATTATAAGTGTAAACATTTCGAGGATTATAGCTTTTTGTTGTTGCGCTGCTGTGTGCTGAAACAGCGGACACGCCATAGGCGCAAATTGGCTAAATTTTTTTGGGGGGACTCGAGCCCCCCTCCTCATAGGCCATATTGCTTAGTACCACGGAATATAAAAATTAGTATTAACTGCTAGATTTTTAACTGGGGGGACTTGATCGACATTAGGAGCGGACTTAGTCCCCCAAGCACCCCCCCCCCCCTATTTGCGCCAATGGGACACACGATATAATCATTAAGGCATTGTGTAGGTACCTACCAATTTATACCAACGCCGGGTCTTTCGTATTTAATATTGACATTTCATTGTGACCAACACAATATATAGGTACCTATATACCTACGAGGTTGTAAAACTTTTCTCGGTCGGACATCAAATATAATATTTTAATATATATATAGGTTTTTTGCATAATAGGTTATTTTATTTATATTATTATATGTTATTTACATGCTTTTGTGTACCCATGTAAAAAACTGAATAAAGTTCCGTGTAGGTAAATGCAGTACCTATATAATTATAAACGCAATATTAAGATATTTATATAAGTATAGGTATATGCATTTAAAATCATCGACGCTGAAAAGCTGGATAGACCGGGCCAAATAATGTTTGAACCTACCTAATAATAATTTATCAATTTTGTCCATTTGAATTTTCTAGCGTCATTCATAACCACACATTTGACACCGTTCAATACCGCACAGAGTTTTTCTATTGCTAAAAAAATGGAAATATAAAAGGTCGACCATTCAAAACCACACACATTTGATTGACGGTTAAAAATTAAACATTTATTCATTATTTCTATAAAAAAAAATCGTCGTCAAAATAATGAATTGTATTTAAAAATAATTCAAAATATAGATAATACGATTAAGTAAAGTATGTTTATGTATAGTACAAATACCTATGTATAGTAGACATCAATTATAGATTAGAATAAATTTACACATCCTGGTGCTTTCAAAATATATTCTATTAAACTATTGTAAAAAAAAAAATCGTATAAATTTCAAATAGTATAAAATATGTGATAGTGATTTTCGTTTAACGGCACATATTATACAGAATTTCTTTTCAATAGGTTTCAATTTCTTCGTTTCTGTGGTCATGTTCACTATTATTTCACGTGATTTCGATCGGTTATGATCAACTGGTGTGCGGTTCTAACCGATAATAATGCGGTTTTAGATAAATGTGCGAGTTATTGGTACGTATATATCAGTGTGCGCTGATGTACCTTTAAAAGTGTGCGGATGATGACCTTTTGTTGAAAGCGTGTGCGACGATCGTCGGAATTTTCTACGGAATATTCTATCTATCTATATATATACAGTAGACGCCGCTTATAAGACTCACGGATATAAGGTTCAGTCGCTTATTAGACTCAAAATCGTCTGGAACGGTCCGGACGTATCCAAATACATTAAAAAAAAATCGGTTATAAGACTCAACACTTCGGTTATAAGACTCAAATTTCGTAAAATAAATAGTAGAAAATAAAATTTTTTGGTTATAATTTAGAAATAAATTGGTATTGAAAAATTAAATAATATTCGTGTTGATTATTTCTAGTTTCTGTTCATACCTTATAACGTATAATAATTTTTAAGTTCACATTTATCGCAACGATTATCGTTATTATAGTGTACCTGGCGGCTGCACAGTTATCGTAATTACGGCGGTACATAAATACACATTTTCGGATATTTTCGGAATATTAGAACAAAATAAAAAACAAAATAAAATTACAAATTTTTTTCAAAATAAATAATAAATACATTATAGGTACATACATCCTTTATAATTTTTTATTAATGTATAATTTTTATAATATTTTTATATGTAATATTTACCTATTATAATTTTAGTATTTTTATAAGGATTATTAAATTTATTCAATAATCAAGTATGTAATATGTAATATGTGTTTAAGTATTAAAATCAAAGCAAAATATGTAGTAAAATAAAATTTATAAATACGTAATTAATTTTTTTTTTTCAATTCGCTTATAAGATTCATTCGGTTATAAGACTCACTTTGTGCTGGTCCCAAAGTGAGTCTTATAAGCGGCGTCTACTGTATATATATTAATTGTCCAGTCGTATCGGAGATCACCGGAAACTGATCGGCGCGCATGTCCCATCAGATATTATTATTATTATTATTATTATAAATATTCTACATCCGCATATTTGTGCGAAGATATTATAGTGAATCGAGAAGGA
This sequence comes from Sitobion miscanthi, assembly GCA_008086715.1. Lineage (NCBI taxonomy): Eukaryota > Metazoa > Arthropoda > Insecta > Hemiptera > Aphididae > Sitobion > Sitobion miscanthi. Next base: position 54,938,950 of record CM017797.1, read on the forward strand.
CACCGCGGGCAACTACTGCCATGACGACATAATACGACATGTAATAATATGATATACCAATTTGTAAATATATAATAGTGACGTTAGTAACTCCTAACAAGGAATCGCATTACAACTTGCGTCTTTTTTATACGTGCTTATAATATATTATATATATGTATATAGTTAGCGACCGCAGGTTATGCGGCGCCGATAAATTCCATATTTAAATATATAGGATATTAATAATATATTGATTCGCCGAGCGCGTAAAGTGGTAGAAAAACTTCTCAAAATCAACATTACAATACAATTCCTTTTCGACGAAATATATTGGCACCCCCTGTGAAAAGCGTTTTCGCGCTCGGAATTGGCACGATAAAAATTTTTACACTCACACATCGTACGTGTATAAAATTGGTATATATTATATTATGATTCGGTGCTGGCCGAAATTTTATTTTTACCGATCCGGTGGAAAGGCGATATATTATGATATAAATCATGTCTCCGATGTATATAATATATAGGTGCGCCACTACACAGCAGTATATATCCATCTATATATATATATTTAAAAAAAAAACACTTGCACGCGTGCGGGGTGTAAAAAACATAAAAAAAAACATAATATTATATATATATAATAATAATGCCGACGAAGCGTTCGTATCCGATTAAAAACAACACTTTGGCACGGCATCAACGACGACCGAGGTCGACGTGGAACGAATAATATGGTATATACGTAATATAATATTAAATTCTGGCCAAAGTAAATACCCTGCAGTGTTGCGCATATTATTATGTAGAGGCGAATCGAAATGAAATATTTGTCAAAACACTAATATCTATATATGCGCCCAAATATATAGAAGTCTGTATATGTAGGTACCCGTAATACAGTTGTTTTTTATGCATACGTTTAATAACCTATAACCTGCAACCACACCGTGTACCATCTTATACCACGACTATATATATAGAGGGTGGATATGGGAAAACACGACCTTTTAGGGATTAAATATTTTTTGCTCAATAAATCGGTAGGTCTATATATTATTTGCATAATATCACAAGTACAAGTAAATATACAAAAGTTGTAGCTGGTTTCCCGCCATGTCTCATTCTAGCCTATAATGTACTCGCGTTGGTGTTTTTCGATATTTTAAAATTCTCATGTATACCTATACACATACGTACAATTTACTGCTTTGCGTTCAATTTTAAAGTTTTTTGAATGTGTATTGTTTGTATCAACAATATAGAAAAGAAATTCTAAAATTTCAAATTCCTGTGCCTATATAAATACGGAAATACCTTAAAATTGGTCAAAATATTTTGAATATTTCATTGAGTGGATACGAAGACTTATAGGAAATAATTATTTAAGTAACAATGAAATGTTTCAAGTTTCCATAACTAATATCAGTAATATCTGTTGCTATATAAATAAACTAACGGTAGTCGATGATGGATTTATCGTAGTTATACGTTTGGATAGTCGATGTAGTCGAAAAGTATTTGGATACATAAAAGTTTTTTTTAAATTCTGATAGAAAAAATTATACAAGGAATCTAGTAGCCAATTTTAAAGATTTATAGGTGCTATAAATTATAATTATGCATAAAATATGACGAATCGAAAATGTTTGAAACGAAAAACTGTTGTCGGAACGCCAAAAGTTTTTATTGAACACGTAAACGGACAAACAACTAAATTATTTAATAGAAAAAGTATGAGCTCGAAAAAGAAACAATCGGCTGTCAAACTATATCGTTCAACCACCATAGGTACCAGCTAGGTAACCTACCTATCTATATTATTTTTAATTCCGTTCCTATATGGTAAATGAATCAGAATATTTTCATGAACTTGATAAATATTATTGACGAATACATATTGTACACATATACATCTAGGTACCACACCTACTTAAATATTTATATAAAACGTGTCAAATCAAAAGTTTTTAATTTATTTAAAAGCACATTAAATTGTGCTTACACTATAATCGGATACATAATAATATCATTACAATAACTCGAAATTTAAATCACTAAAAATAAAACACATTATATTTCGTTCAATATTCTATATACTTATTATAATAAATTGTACTGTGCGGGTACCTATACAATCTATATCAGTGGTTCTTAAATTGGCGTGTTTAGCCGATATTTTCAATTATTTAAATACTGCGAATACTAGTATGCAAGGTAAAAATGAAAAGATTTTAACGTCCACGGATAAACCATCAGCATTTCGAAAAAAAAAATATCCTTTTGGAGAATGCGTATAGTTAAAAAAAAAACGGTAGACATGTTGCCTTCGGTCCAAAATAATATGAATGAAATCATTCCAATTATAACGCAACATTTAAAATTATTAGCAGAAAAAATTACGAAATATTTTCCCGCATTTAATATTAAAAAATATGATTGGATACGAAATCCATTTTCTACGATCAATACATTAATTTATGAGTTCACGTTACAAGAAGAGGAGGAATTTATTACGTTGTCAACGATCGTATACTCAAAATTAAATTTTCCGAAATAACAGTTGAAGAATTTTGGAATTCTATTCAAACAGAAAAAGCGATTTCAATTTTATTACAATTTTCAACATCATACTTATGCGAGCATGGATTTTCAACATTAACAAATATTAAGACAAAAAAACGTGAAAAGCTAACTAATATAGAAGAGGAAATGAGAGTAGCACTTTCACATATAAGACCAAATATTGAAAATATATGCAACAGTCATCAGACCCAAATATCTGCACATTAAATAATCTAAAAATTTCTTTAAAAATTGTATTTATTTTATATCATTTACCAATTTTATTAAATTATTTCATCGACTATAAATACGAGTATCATTATATATGTAATTTTATTTAAAAAAAAAATGTAAGTATTGTTTTATTTTGCGACCTAGTGCTCCGCAAAAATCTTATACAATAATAAGTGTTCCGTAGTGGTTCTAAAAATGTTAAGAACCACTGATCTACAACATTATGAGAAATATAACTGCAGCTTTGGATAATAATCGAATGGGTACCGGCCGCCTTACCGCTATGTTGGATTGATAAAACGTTTAATTGGTCATAAAATCTATTGTGTATATAGGTATAATTTATCTTACTAATTACTTGTATGCATAATGCATACATAGGTGCTACTCGATGTACGGCTACACAAAACACGTAAGTAATGTCTTTAGAAAAAATGTTTATACAATAATATATAATAATATTATGTACACTATATAATTGTATCAAAAGTTCCGAAATCGTACCTAACCGACGACGATCGTTCGTTTTGCCGCTGTCGCGACTTCGTATAATATATTATTATAATATACCTTTACGACCATATACTTATATACTCACGTGTCTCGGCAATACGAAATAAATATTTATATACACCGCGTTTATATATTATGGTTGCAGTGTTCTGTGTTATACATAATACATATTATAGATTATAGGTATATGTCTGCGTACCAATGAATTATGTATAATATAGTTAGATAACCTATGGGTTATTTATTTACGTGTATAAACGAATAGCTTGGTATATAGGAGTAGTATATATATATATATACACGGAGTGATTTGCTGAGCACGCTCGCCTCTTTAATGCCTAATGAATTTATTCAATTTTTGGTGATTTTTAAGCCGCAGTGTACCTATTAAAATGCCATATTTTAAATTATTTAGATTTTTCATACTATTTAATATACGGTGTGTCTTATTGTAGCGCTACAACGAATTTAGTTTTTTAAGTTAAAGCCACCCTTTTAGCTGTACATTTTTTAGCAGATGATTTCCTCACGAAATTTCGATGCATAAATTCCGTTTATAATTCTATTTATTTTTCATTTGTAGGTTGAAATTCGTACGAGTAGTTTCCGAGGTAATGAACGTTATGTGTACCATTTACTATACTATATGTAGGTACTATACACAAAGTACTAATACCTATATACCTACTAAGGATAATAGACGATTGTGAGTAGCGACTACTGAATAGTCCTATATGGTTATATGGGTTTAAGGGTCCCGGTGCCAGTTTTTCAAATTTTCCACATTTCAATACAATTTGAAAATTATATTTTATATTTTAGTTGCCGCCTCAATTATAAGACTTTTCCACTAATCTACTGCCCGATACCTATTTAGGGGGTATGGGGAGGGGGGTTGATAGGGTGTATTATATCGAAAAAAATGACTCAACGGGAATAACTCTCAAGTTGTGTAGTATTGTCGGATTTTGATGACTATTTTTTTATCCGAAAGAAGAAGACTTCCTGCAGCCCGCAAAAAATGTGTAAAAAAATGCTTTTTATCTTGTATTTTTTAGACTTATAAAGTTTGAGAATAAATATAGATTAAATATTACGTACGTATTTTAAATTTTTGTAAAGCCATTTGTAAGGACTATATTATCCTTAGTGTAAACATTTTATTAACTCGGAAACTATACTTGTTCAAATTTCGTTTTATAGTTCCCTAAATCAACATTTACAAAAGATCTACATTACACGCAACACTTTACAGTCGAAAATTCCAAAAATCAGAATTTGAATAATTAATGCATTATTAAAGGGTAAAAGAGCGGTGAGCATGCTTGGTGAATCATCCTGTATACAATATATATATTATGTATAACCGTTCAGGTATGGGTAACGTGCAGTGCAGTGTGTATGCGTATTTTCGTTGGGCGGCTGTCGGACGTACTGTATAAATATTATAAATTTTAATAACAAGGCGAAACGGTCTCTTTTTTCTCGTCGACAACTTAAACGGATATTGGATAGTATATTGTATTCAAGAAATATTTATAATTTATATACGTATTAGGCGCATGCTATTTTATTTTGTTTTTCGGTCATGACTCATTATTTATATCATAATAAGTAATAACTGTACCCATAATGACGACTAGAAATGTTCTCCTAGTATATTTATATTCGCATTTTCAATAGCATCAATAACATTTGAAAAATATTTTGATTATTTTCGTGCTGTACCTGAATATTTGAAAATTTTTTTTTTAATTTATTTATGATACATTATTCTTTGTAAGTAAAAAGCTAAAATATTTAAAACAAGGTATTCCTCATAAGTTGCACACTTGCAGGTGCCTCTACTTACATATGTGTTATAAAATATCAAAATATAAAATATAATTTTTGTTTTATGTTTTATCCATTAGGTAACTAAATGCCTAGGTATTATAAAAAGATAACATTGTGAAATAAGTGATCGGCTAAAAAGTACATTTTCAAAGGAAGTGATGGTAGATGAAGCGAAAATAGCATCACATTATATTATGGAATCTGTAAGAAAAAAACACTGATCAGAAAAAAATATAAAATTATAAAAGTATGTACAAAAATAAGTAATAATGACTAATGAGTGGGCTTGTCGGCCGGGATTCGGACACTGAACAAAATCATAAACCATAGAGTAAATAATATACACAAACAACATAAAAAACTCAACTCTCGCATCCATTGATTTCACCCTATATAGGTACTATATCTAAAGAGTTAAAAATAAATTACTAATCTAATTTATCATGATAAATAAATCGTAAGACCAGTATGGTCACATGGAATTCACATTTGTGACCCTTCTAAACCCGTGAACCCTTCTAGGGCGTTGAATCCTTCCAGTCAATCACTTTTAAGACTAATCGGAGGTGGTGCCCCGTGATGCATAACAAATGCATACCTCCACAACGGCCTAAAATAAATTACGAACTTGGTTAAAGTCACTACAACAAATGCCATTCTGAATTAATCAACCACATACCACATACTCTTTCATTAAATGTATATATATCTTCTCAGTTTTCTCACATTGCCACAAAATATTTCACGTCGTTTAAAACAAAACAATAAATTCTGAGGTTTCTGTTGCTGAATTGACTCCTGTTCGTGTGTTTCATGTCATTTATCTTTCATCTTCAGTCACAGCGTCATCTAAGTTACTATTTTTTTATTTGTGTCTTATGTATAAAAGATTGTGGTAATATTTTTTAAAAAAAAAATGGATATCAGACTGTGTACAAAATGTATCGAAAATACAAAAATGTATAAATTGGTTATTATTAATGCTTCCGTTTAGTTTTTAACTGTCTGAACCTTAAATATGTTATACAAGATTTCGCTTAATAGCTGTTGTTTTATTGTGATTTAAAAAAAGTTTACCTGCGGCTTTAAGTCACGCGGAGTTTTGGAGTTGTAAGAGGAGACCAGCGAATAATAGTAGAGATATACCTATTAGTTCAAAATAAAATGCATTCTACCCATAGACCATATAGTACATTTATTTATAATGGTGTGCCATTTTTTTTCTTTGTAAGTAAGTGTTCTGGTAAACATTACCTAAAATTAATTCATAACTATAACTACCTACTATTGTATTTTTAAAATGAATTTTCTTGTGACACTCTCCTTAGTAGGTACACGATATGATTTTTTACCTGCAGATTAAATCAGATGTAATTTTCTTATTATTATTTACGTATTTGGCCAAAATTACCGAGGGTGAATTTACAACAATATAAATGTAATCCCCCTGGTGCTATCCATTTCCAATATTTACTCAATTCTTTAAACTTGGTTAACCTATAACAGAACTAAGAAAATTACCAAATTGCAGCATACCTATAGTAAACGGATTATCTACATGTGGTAATAGGAAAAAAGACTAATTAAATAAATAAATGTAAAGTATCTGTTATCAATTAATTTATTTTATTTTATATAATTTCAAACGGGCCAGGCCCAATTACATGAGTAGTATAACTAGTATACAAAATACAATCGTTGAATGTTGAATGTTAAATGTAAATATTAAGAAAAATAACTTAGTAATATAGCAATGACATATTATTAAATATAAAATTATAATAAGTTCTGAACAAATGAAAGTTTGGTGAGACAAAAAAATCAATACTTAATTCATTAGTAAATCACATTATTCTGTTACTGGGACAGTTGTTAGCATAGTTAGTTTGTTACTTCCAAATTTATAATATAAAACGTATTTCTAGTTCGAGCGCTGCAGCGTGTAGAGGAACGTGAAAGAAAAAAGGATAATCAATTATTGTTCCCGAGAAAAGTTTGTACGTAAAGTATAAGTCTAATCGCAATCGACGAAGTTCCAGAGTTTCGAGGTGGAGAACAGACAAGATATAGGGAAATATTAAGAGTGCGGATCCATATAGGTATAGTGCATGTGTGTGAAATGATAATGAAGGTAATGAAATTGTGTTAATCATTTAAAGGATTTGGATTTTGGAAATTTTGAACTCATAGGCCATTGAAAATAATAAATAAAAAAAATTACAGGGTCTTCCGATTTTTGTTTAACAAAAATGGTGCGGATTGGTTAGGTTATATGCGCGATGCTTACCATTTATTTATTTTGTTTACAGACTCAGAAGAGATATTGGCCTTATCGATGAATATACTTATGACGGACGAATGAAGGAACAAATTAATAATCAGTGGATTGATATCGAATTTAAATTTAAAATGAAACGCGGTGAAATATATTACAGATGGTCATTTTCTGAAGGCGAATTTTAATTTTTGGTCGAGTAATGTAAAAGTTATATATTATTGAAGTTGTATTATGCTGCTACAGTGCTACATAATAATTATATAACGCCGTCTGTTGAAATGGCGTCGCCGGTGAGCATTATTTGACGCCTGCAGTGTTAAGGTCTGTGTTGTTGTCGTCTTCACAGACTACAGATTATTGGAGATAAATGTATTATATTATTGTAAGATGATACAATATAACACAATGAGTATTATAGTTATCATCACAAAGACACATGCGATTCGAAAAAGTACAGACTCAAATGTATATATAGTGAATAGACTGCAGATGGAGGCAGAACCTCAATGTTCAAGTGTAATTTGGGTTAGGCGCCTTTTTGTCCCTCTGCCATGGATTCGTGGTATACGACAACAGTCAATAATATAATATAAATTTCCGTAGGCATTATTATTTTTTTGCCACCCGCCTAAGGGTATAACCTTATTATGGCTTTACAGCCTTACCTTTGGCAAGTATAAGTACACGTCTTGTCGACGAAAATCGCTTAAGGACGCGGCTGGTCGTATATATATATATATAAGTCGCCTATTCATAAATATCATAATACAATGCTTATAATATGGTCTGTCGATTTTCGTGACAACTGAAGACGACGGGTCCTATAATACCTATCACAAATAAAACGTATATTTATATATTAAATTATTATATGTTTTATACCTATATATATACATTGTGGCATTGTGTATATGTACATATAACCTATATATATACATATAATAGTAGCACAATGATACAATAGGTATATATGTTTACTGTACGGGTCCGCCTCCACACTTATATGTACTCATATACAGCACCTAAAGCTACGACCTACACACACTGCTGCTATATATTATGTATATATAAGTTGTACCCATACAATTTTAGGTTTATATCGTTATTGTTGTGCAGGACTTTGTGGGTGGTGTCATTGTGATATTGTGCGTCGCAGAACCGTTCTTCTACAGCGCGGAGCCTACACAATATACGGTCTGGGGGGGTGCGAGACAAAAACTATATCATGCGATAACATCGGCTCGCGGGGGTAAAATATTAATTTTTTTGTTCGGTCGACGTCTGTATAATACGGCACAGCGTATGGAACTGGCGTCAGTTTGAAGGCGGTTAAGACCTCGGCGGTCCGCATACGTCCAGACCTAAATATACAATATTATAAATCATCATAAATCAGGAAGGACTATAATAGCAGTATATGTATGTACCACACTCTATTCAAGTTAAATTTACCCGCACGTGACTATATATTATACTGCTTCAGTGAGCCAATATATAACCGTGAAAACGAATAAGCGATCACACGGCTGCTGCTCGCCGTCACTGGCGAATATACAGGCTGGAGATACCTATATGCATGTATATAATATACACCTCCAAAAGTGGGTAAATTCAAGTCGAAAGTCGAAATTGAGTATAACGTCATATGTGTTATGTAGCCATCATAGCTTATTAGCGCGTGTAACAACCATAATATATGTTCCTATTTTCTATATAGTATGTCATATATAATAATATAATATACTGGTTACTAGGTTAGGTTTACAGGGTGTGAATGTGCGTTATAAATTTTATAATAATATTATTACAATTTACAACCGAATGTAATAAAAAAAAAAAAAACTGGTTTGATATAATTATATACATAATACATATAATGCATAGGCCATGTACCTATCAGTCTATGTACGATATACCTAAGTCGATACGCACATTGCATGTATATATATAGGTAATACACTAATACGTTATATTTATAGATACATAGGTGTATATAACTATATGGATTGCTCGCAATGTTAAGCGGATATTATACAGGTAATACATTATCATCGTCATCGATTATACCTACCCATACTTATTAGGTATATTTTATAATCATTAATCAGTGATAGGTATTATAGAACATGATGTATGTATAGGCTTTAGGTATATAATGTTTGTATAGTGACGATATAGTTGCATTAGTAATTATTAATTAGTATAGCCATTACAGTCTGCAGGTATCAGGTATCTACCCATATATGTTTGCGAGGGTATACTTAATAATATACCCATTTATCATTACTCAATAGGTAGGTACCCGGTACATATATGTAGAGACTAGATGTAGTGTATTAATATTATAACCATATTTATATACATTTAGTACGTCATAAGTCAAAACCTACAAGACGTGTACGATTATGTACTGCAATTAACGGTTATGATTGATACGAACAATTTATATCAATTATTATATTGCACTTTAAATTATCAATAGAAATAGCCTTTAGCCAATAAGCACAAACTATATTAAATTGTATGTTTTGGCGATTTGTATACTCCTCGAAATAGATACTATTTCATACAGAATATGAAATAATCGTTTTTAAATTTCGTACTTATTCGTATATGATGCTAATGCTATGTTAAATTATAATTATATATCTATAATATATTATTATACATTTAACTCTAAAATCTGTACTCTGTAGAAAAAAAAATTACTATTAAAAAGTATACCTACATTGATCAAATTAATAATAATTATTATACCTTTACATATTATATTAGTTCGTGGTGTCGATAGTCTATAGATTATAAATTGTAATGGCAGGGGAAAAAAAATCCACCCACAAAAATTGAAATATAAATATGAACACATATGTATACATAATATATTGGGTTATAAGTTATAAATATAAATTATAAATTATTTTATTTAATTGAGCCATTGGGTGTTCATTATTGATATATAGTAGTACAGTGCCAGTGGCGTAAATACGGGGGGGGGGGGTTTTGGGCGCTGTATATCCCCATTGACTTTTTTTTTAAACTAGCAAATCATTTATGTATATTTATTTAGTTATATAAATATTGTTATTTATAGGTTCTATTGTACTAATTTAGTATATTTTATAAAAAAAAACAAATAAATACTCAAATCTCCTTTATATAGTAGCTGTCACTAAGATAATATTAAATACTTCGTGATAAACACTAATCACTATTGCAATATTGCACAAATATATTAAAATAATGCAATTTACCGCGATTTTTGGGATTTTTTTCCGGAAACCTTTTGGTATATTTCAACGAGTTAAGCACAATGGTGCTATTCAAATTTTTTTCTGGTCTTTTTTTTGCGATTCATTATAAAATATATATCCTTCATTATATTATAATTTCTTTATAAGGTATCGTTGTTAGAGTGCTTTAACGAAAATATAAAATTACTCCTAATAAAATAGTCAATAAACAATAATCACTGTTAAGTGCTAACATTTAGCCGGAGCCCTGGATCTATATATTGTCATACTGACCTATGTACACGAGTATGCCTATTATCATTATAGAGTAAACAATTCGATATAAATATTAAATCGACTATAATATTATATCCGAAAGGAACATTATAATTATCAATTGAGAATAGTACATTTATGCTGGAGTCTCTTCCTATTCGATATCCTTCCCAGTCCCCCACAGCGATTCTCAAACATCTTACATGTATACGTATTCAACAATAGGATTATCCAAATTTGATTTACGTGTCGACAGGTTAGTCGTCATGACGAGAACTTATATGTAAGTGCATGATAATCTCGATCTATAATTTTGAAACGCAAACCGTTAAGCATATTATGTGCAGTGCTTGGTGTGTTTTTCAGACACTATATAGAATATGGGTATTGGGTGTATACAGACAAGAGGATTTTACGGGTTCAACCCCCCCTCCCCGAAATTTCAGGTAAATTATTAAACAAAATGTTTTTGTAGAGTAACAGTGGAAAAATATATAACCTACTTCCCACCCAAAAAAAAAAAAAAAAATTGTGTAGTTAACCTAAATATAATATACTCTAAAAATTGTTTAGCCATGTCACTATATAGCATTTATGGATGATAAAATTGGAAACTATACATATATAAGTACCTATATACGGCTTTACATAATTATGTTATGTATACTTATAGGGATCACATCCGAGGAGACACGCAAAAATGTGTCGAGAACCTTTTTTTTTCTAGTTGTCACGTAAATGTACTTCAGATCCTTTTGAAATACAACGAATACGCCATGCAGTCATGCAGGTGCCCCGCGTACCCTCTCAAGTACTTATCTATAATAAGTTTGAATAATATATGTTATAAGCCTTGTACCTATTTTAACGGTTTGGTTTTTTTCTAGGTGTTTTACTGTTTTGGCCGTAGGTATATGCGTACACGAGAGTTTTTAGCCTCGTCTGAGATGCATTATGTTTGTCGTAATGGTACAAGTATTGTGAATACCAATGCATACCAATGTATACCATAGAAACGATGATATAATAATCTATTGTAGTCATAATATTGAAATTATAAGAAGAGACCGATATAAGGCTATAATCAATACACCTAGGTGGCAGGTGCCTACAGTAAAGCAACAACTATAGTTAAATACCTACCTACATATATAATGAATATTTATTTTTTGATGTTTAATTCACGCGTCTCAAATGAAATAAACAGGTATTTTCGATTTTGAATATTGTTAGAAATAATAATGATGATAAAATATGACGCAGGGCACCTACCTACAGAGCCTATATTGTATTTTTATTCCCACCAATTCATTTTTTTCATCCTTAAGACAATAATTGGTCTCTTTAGTGTTAAAACATTTTTGCTGTACATAGGTCGTAGGTGCCTATTATAACATAAATTAATACATATTTTTTTAATTCATCTAAATATTTATAGGTAATTAGTTGAGTAATATTCGTCTGTGCTGTATTATGTATTTTAAATCGACAATATATGTACCTATACATTTATACTTATTTACAACATAGGTATTATTTTATAAATTACATTATACTGTTTATTTATTACTATATTATACAGGTACGCTGAAACATCAAATTTTATATTGAATAGGTACCTACCAAACTGGCTGTACCGCATTGTAAATAGTATTAGTTTTTGGCCCGAGATTCACATATAAATATATAATGGCAAATAAAATATTACCCTATTATAATTTATAGGTATTAGGACATTAGGTGTTAAGTATTGTAACTAGAATAGGTAATATAGGGATTATAATTGTATTGTTAGTTGTTAATTTTATCAGCGTTTAGGTACTGATTAAAACGAAAAGTTCAAAAGTGCATAATATTATAAAACCATCAATAAAAACAATTCTTGCATAGTATTTTTATTTTCATTCCACTTGACGTAGGTAGGTACCTAATTAGTATAATGTTAGCAGTAATAACGATGTCGGAACGAGTATCCTATCGGAAATTATTAAATGATATAAACGGCATTAGCCATCATCAGGTCAATGTCCAACAATAGTACTACAGACCACGGTGTGAAATACGCATATTATGATGTTGTAAAATACCGTCCGATTGTTATTATTTAATTAATATGGGACTAAGAATTTTATACTTTTATGTACCTACTACATAACCAGGGTGTATAACTATCAAGATTAGATGTTATTTAAAAATGAAAATGTTTTCTGTAATTGTTCCAACAGATCGATCGCTGCAGATGATTCGTAAAACACCATAGGTACCTATTAATTTTTATTGTACATAATACATAATTTATTAATTTATAACACCGTTTGAATAGTTTGACGTAGATAGAGCAGCTTGATTACACCTAATACATATAAAAATAAAAACTAAACTATCGCCAACACCTGTTGATACCCATTGATATTGTTATCAATTATTTCATTTTTAACGTGACTGCAGCCTGCTCTTCAACGACATTCAGGATTCACAATTTTAGATCTTACAATTTACATCAGTGATTACTGAATATAATATTATCTTTTTATTTTTTCAATAGCTACACCATACACGTATTTATTTTAGTAATCGTTTTGACTGAAGAGTGCCATTTAGAAATTGGTTAGAATTTGTATCAGTGAGGATCAAAGGTAAGTTATATCAAATGTTCTGCTGCACGTATCTACTTTTTACAGTAATATTGTATTCAACCATTTTTGTTTTTTTTTTTAGAAACGCCAAAATGAGGTCCAGAGTAATTAATCTAATGGATACATTGAATTCAGTATCCTGCAGATGTCCCTCTCACTCAAATTTAGCGTCTCTACCTTCAAGGCTCAGTACTAGTGTGGATCAAAAGGAGTACGCTTTTGAAATGGCATGCTCTACTATTCGGTACGGCCCTGGAGTCACCAAAGAGCTGGGTATGGACATGGTTAATATGCAAGCTAAACGCGTGTGTGTCATGACTGATTCAAACTTAGTGAACTTGTCGCCAGTGAAGGCTGTTCTGGACTCGCTCACCAAAAACGGTATAAAATATGATCTTTATGATAAAGTCCGAGTGGAGCCTAACGAGAAAAGTCTTGAAGCCGCAACAAACTTTGTGCGTAATTTGGAGTTTGATGCATTCATAGCGGTAGGAGGTGGTTCTGTCATGGACACCTGTAAGGCAGCCAACTTGTACTATTCTGATCCAGAAGCTGAGCTATTGGATTATGTGAATCCTCCCATTGGAAAAGGAAAACCAGTCACTGTGCCATTAAAACCGTTGATTGCTGTTCCAACCACTACTGGTACTGGAAGTGAGACTACTGGTGTTTGTATTTTTGATTATGAAAAGTTGAAGGCTAAAACTGGTATTGCAAATCGAGCATTAAGACCTACGTTAGGTATTGTTGATCCCTTGCATGCATTATGTCAGCCAGAAAGAGTTTGTGCTTTTAGTGGTTTTGACGTATTTGGCCATGCATTAGAATCGTTCACAGCTGTGCCATACAATGAGAGGTCTCCACGTCCAACCAATCCAATTTTAAGACCTGCATACCAGGGTCGTAATCCTATTTCAGATGTTTGGGCTCGGTATGCATTGGATGTCATTAGGAAGTACTTCAAAAGAGCTGTATTTGACCCTGAAGACTTTGAAGCACGTTCTAGCATGCACTTAGCCTCTACAATGGCCGGTGTAGGTTTTGGTAATGCAGGTGTCCATTTGTGTCATGCACTGTCTTATCCAATCTCAGGAAATGTAAAACAATATCAAGCCACAGACTACATTACCGATCATCCAATTATTCCTCACGGGTTAAGTGTCATTATGTCTGGGCCAGCAGTGTTTGAGTTCACATCTCCGGCCAGTCCAGAACGTCACATTGAAGGTGCTAAACTTCTGGGTGCTGATGTCAGTGGTGTTAAAAATGCGGATGCTGGGAAATTATTGGCTGATGTCATTCGAGGATACATGCAAGACATGAAAATTGATAACGGTTTGTCGGCTCTTGGTTATACTAAAGACGATATACCAGGGTTGGTGAAGGGTACATTACCACAGCACAGAATTACAAAGCTTGCTCCAAGAGAACAATCAGAAGAAGATTTAAGTCTGTTGTTTGAAAATTCGTTAACCGTTTATTAAGAACTAATGTTATTTTTGAATACTTTAATTATTGTTGAAGTTTAAAATGTTTAAACAATTTAGTTAATTATTGTACTGCCATTAATCGTTGTCGTTTGTTGTTTGTGTACAAGATTTATTAGTAAACTGTTATGAAATATATTTTTACTCCATCTACTTATTATATTATACATCTGATTTTTGTTTTGTTACAGATATTTATATTACAGACATTAACTAGTTAAGTTTGAAAAGTTTATATTATAATATATTAGTATAGTACCTACATACATTTTTATTTTACCATTTTGATGACTTTTGTTGAAATAATGAAAATATAAATACATATAAGAATAATATAAGTACAAAATATAAAAAGACCTAACTACAATGTTTAACAAATTAATAACATTCACTAAATAATTAGACGGGTAAATTAATAATTTAATTTATAGTATACATAACTACCTAAGAGAAGGTATCTAAGAGTTAAAATTTGTTAATTTTGATTACATGTTTAATATTTTTGTTATTCAGCAAGAATGCAATTTGCCATGTACCTACAAGGAGTTAAATAATATTGAACCGTTTAAAGTTACTATTTACGACCGTTGTAACATGTAGAAAAGTCATAAGACATTAATTCCTGATCCGCTTATTATGTTGTCTCCGCTTTGCTAACGCATAATATACCAAAACCAAAATGCAAGTCTAGTTTTTCCAGTTTTGTATTGTTTAAATATTGGAGTTGACCTACTATCAAAGTTAAATGTAAGAACACTATCATTGTTCCCTCGTTGGTTTTTTAACATATTTTAATTTTTAAGCGAGTTATGAGTACTTATGTAAAATATTAATATTTGAAAACGCCCATAATTCACTTCAAAACTAAAATATCGTCAAAAATCAAAGAGAGAAAAGATACCTATAATGTAATGTTCTTACTTTGAAGTTTAGTAATAGGTCACTCAAATATTTAAGCTAACAATACAAAACTGGAACTGCTGGAGGACGTACATTTTGATTTTATATTATGTACTATATTGTACTTGTATGAACTCTCTCCTCCAGCACAGACTTTGGCTTTGGAGGTGACCCGACAGAAATATGTTTATTATTATTAAACTTTGTGGATATTACTTGTCGGAGAATTAATAAAATATTATTATTATGCATTAGCGAGACGGAAACAACACATTCAGGTACGACGTCCTTAATCCATATTCATTAGAAACCATAATATAATATTTGACATTTAATCTTTACAATCCACAACATCAGTCCTTAGCATGGATAAGTACATTAAATTTACTAGTACTCCTGAAGTCATTATTCTAATTAATTACGAACCATGAATAATACATCATACAATATATCATAATTCATAACGAGTAAATAACAATTTATCCGTGAAAATAACACACATGGAAAACTGATGAATTATAATTTCCTTATCAGTTATCAGTGAAATGTCTTAAAATTGCAGCTAACATATTTCAACAACAGTCAACAACAAAAAATTGATAAAAATATAAATTTTTAAACGGAAATTTACAGTATTGTTGTCACTTATTTCATATATAAGTTAATAGTTAATAGTTTGTAGTTTTTGTTTATTTTTTCCGAAAGTTCTTAAACATAGACTGCGCGTTACTCAAATCTCATATAAATATTCGAGAAATCTAGTCGACTCTAAAACCACTGTCCGAGTCATCATTCTTAAGGTAATATTTCCTGAACTATAATAATTCAAGTTTTGAGAGTAACTATTTCATACAAATTATATTGTAATGAAAAAATCAATTAAATAATACATTAGGTACCTAGGTAGAAAATATTGTTTAAGGCAAAGTTGACAATTTTGACTACATTTGTTTGGGACGTTGAAGTAAATGTTTTTTGTGTTGAGGTTTAATAATCAGTTTTTGGTAATATTTGTTTTCTTTTTGGTCATTGGAAGAAATCTTTAATTTTTATTGCGGTTATTGAAATAAATAATAATAATATTATTACTTTTGATTGTCTGAACGCATTAGTTTTAATTGTGTGTACTATTTTATAGTATAAAATCTATCTGGTATTGGAGAATTTTTCATTTCTTTTTCACAGCGACTGTGAGTTTGGTGTTACAATAATCAATTATAAACTCAAAATAACATTTTTATTTCAGAAAATTTTCTAGTCGTTGCTCAATTATGAATGAGTTCTCTATGTATATTCAACATGATTGGGATGAATGCATCAGGTGAATTTGTTATTTCAAAATATGTCTGTAATACCTTTGGTTATTGGTTATGCTTTTGTTATTTTTAGATCTGTCGAAAACCGTGTTTGGATATCCGTCAAGCCGAGAAGTAAATATTATAATACTTATTTATTGCATTTTACACCGTACATTATAATTTACTCTATACCTTGCTCCCTAACGAATACTTTTATTGAGAAAAATAATATTCAAATATAGTATTAAATATTTTATGTAACTCTTAAGATGGTCCCAGTGTACATGGTCATTTACAATGCAAATCGCACAAGCTCAATGGAATACCTATTATACAAGGGACGAATGGGTTTGAAGTTGAATCGGTATCGTCTCATGCCATTCAAGTAAAGCATTTGTCCTGTCCATCGGTCACATTATTATCACCATACAGAGTTTTCAAAGATGTTCATAATGCTAGCGTAAGTATAATTTACTTGCTTCTAATAAAAGATTTTACACTAAAACCATTAGTTTTATTATAGGTGACATCATTGGACGTAGTCGGTGGCAAGTGTGTGTCTGCCTCAGATAGTGTTTTGAAGTCTTGGAGTAGTTTAGATCACGAAAAAGAAAAAGAAGTAAGGCTACATTAACTTATTTAATTTTTAAAAAACGTGGGTGTCTTGCATTGGGTGAATGGTAAAAATAATCTGAGCAAAAAATTTTGGGAACAAAATGATTATATTGTTAGACGTTTTCCTAATATTCTAAAATTGTTAATTGTTATTCATTTGTGATTATAGGTTACAATGACTGGACATTATGGTGACATTTATTGTTGTCGTTGGTTTCCTAGTGTAAAGGTTGTGTTAAGTTGTGGGGCTGATTTACGGATCAAAATTTGGAGCTCTGATACCGGAGAATGTGCTGGAACACTAGTAGGGCATACAAAAGCTGTTACTGATTTAGCTATTATAGACAGAGGACGAAATATAATATCAGTTTCAAAGTATTTAAAAATTTTATTATTAAAACCAGTAACAATTTACTATTTAGTGATAATTTTTTTCTATCTATTAGGGATGGATCATCAAAATTATGGCATGTTGGGAGTGGAAAAGTAATAGACGATCTCATTAAGTTAAATGAAACAACATACATAAATTGTTGTTCAATAAGTTCACCTAAAAATTTAAAT
Organism: Sitobion miscanthi; assembly: GCA_008086715.1. Taxonomy (NCBI): domain Eukaryota; kingdom Metazoa; phylum Arthropoda; class Insecta; order Hemiptera; family Aphididae; genus Sitobion; species Sitobion miscanthi. The sequence continues at coordinate 54,957,364 of CM017797.1, forward strand.
CTGGGAGAACGAAATATACCTGCTTGTAAGTAGTATAATTAATGTATATACTATAACTTATATGTATAACATTAAATATTTCAAATAGTTAATATGCAATATGCATAATAGTGAAAGTACTTAGTACAAAGAATTGACAATGTGACAATTGTCATGCACATCCATTCATATAGTTAGAATTTTGATAAAAATTAATTAATACTAGAGGTTTCCAGTTTTATAAACATTTTTTTCATATATTTTATCAATGATTGAAGGTGGATTGACAATTTCAACAATATTGAGCTAATAAAATATATTATTTAAAAACGCATAAATTCTATATTTTGAATTTTTTTTTTTGGCAACATATAAATAAAAAAATATTAACGCCTATTAAAACTGACTCCTACCCTAAAATTTGGCCAGTCTTCTAGTTTGAACAATTTTCCACTTAGAGCACTGTTAGAATATACACAATAAATATAAATGTCAAAGAATATCATTAAAGAAAGTGTCTCATTGTTTACAAAGTAGATTTTTAGATCAATATATTTATCATAAATGTATATGAAATAGATGATTGACGAACTGGTGATTTTTAAAATACAATTTTGTATATTTATTATTGCAGCTGACCTAGAAATTGGCACGGATGATAAATGCCTGTTAATTGGCTGTGAAAATGGAATGCTTTCGTTGATCGGAGTGTATGCACGTAAGATACTTGCTACAAACAACTTGGACTGCCCAGTGAATGCTTGTCATTTGAACGAAGGCGCACAAATTTATGTTGGTTGCAATGACGGACGTGTTATTTGGCTAGACGAACAATTAGTTATTAAACACTCAATATTTGACACCAATTCGCCAGTCCGTTGTCTCTGTTTGTTTAAAGAACTAGTGGTTTGCGGACATGGCGACGGTTCGTGCGTAATACGGTCGGTCAATAACAAAAAAGCATATCTGACTGGCACTAATGCGGAACCAATCTATGATGTCAGTACAGATACAAGGTTTTTGTACACTGCATGCAGAGATGGCGTCATCAGGAAATATTTGCCTGAACTCTTATAAAACTGAGAAATAAAATTTTTTAACAATATGTAACTGCAGATCTGTTTTAATTATTTTTTCTCCATTCATTTCTGCTGTTAAACTCCTGGTTTATGAAATACTCATATTATACTAAACACTTGACTTTTTAATAATGTGTTTGAATTGGTCCTGAGAATATATATTTTTTTAAACTAGTCAATAGTTTCAGAAAAGGGAAAATCATAAAAACAATTATTTATTGTTTCAAAATTTTATTTATCAACTTAAAAACAAATAACATAATCTTAATAAATGAAGAATGATTTTTTTTTTTTTTTTATCTTTGCTTATTTTGTCTTTACAAAATTGTACGTAAGTTTCTTTTATAAAATGACTATAAATAACTTTGTTTTATTTATAATAAATGTTAAATTATTATGGTGTGAGTGTATTCACCAGAAAAAATGACAGCAAATCTATCGGTTATTATAAATACTTGTATAATTTTTATTTCAATTCATAGGAGTGTATTGTGGGGGGCGGGGGGCAGAAAGTATTGTTCTGTAGGTATTTCATATATACTTGGGGTACTGGGAGTGAGAAGGGGTTTTTTAGGAGTTGACGATGGCTGCATTGAGAACGACCGTCGTGGGCTGGTGTACGTCAGGTTCGGTCGCTGTTGGCAGTGCGTCTACGCCCCGACGGTGCTCGTTGTGTCAGAGTAGATTAGGGGTGGTGAGCGGCACATTTGGTACGGTAGGTCGACCTTCCAACTTGCTGTACTCCAACAGAAATTCCTTGGGCACTTTGCGCCACGTGAGCGCATCAAACACATAATATGTGCCCCGTTCATATGTACTAGTTTTCTCTATTAAACTCAATCCAGGCGCTTGCGTAATCCATACGCGCTCTTCCATATGATAACGCCAGTCTCGAGAGTACCTGATGCAATTTAAATTGTATATTAATATTACTTTGTAAGGAATGAACAGTATAAAATAGTATAAGTATTTACAATTCATTAGCAGCCGCCAACTGTATAGCATCACCGTAATTAGTGTAAAAGAGGTAGAACAACAGGTCTTCTTTATACCTGGACAACTTGACTTGCGCTAACTTATCCCTAAAGTGTAAAATATACATTAGATTTCAAAAAAATATAATTGTTATTGTATTTTATTTTATTTTGTACCTGATTCCATGATTAATAATGTACTCAGGAGGTCCATGGAATTCAACATCTTGTGGCCGACATGGGGCGTCTGCCCAAGGGCCAGCAAAAGTTGGGTAAATATTTTCAGGTGAGTTCAAGTTCAGCCCTAGCGCAGTTAAATCTTGTCCAAGAGCCAATGATACCAAGTTGGGATCCGATTCTGCTGCCCTGATGAATGTCAATAGACCCACAATACCAAATTGATCACGTACCATACTACCAGGTATGTTAGTCACTTTACCTATATTAAAATTGAAATTAATTCGAGGAATAACAAATAATTAATATGTAACACAAACCATCAGGTGATGTTTGCACTCCTTTTTTGGTTCCCGAGTCTCCATTTTCTTGAGAATTATTGTCCGATTGGCTATTCAGGTTGTTCAGTCTCTGATCCGACAGATGGTCAGTAGACGATTGCATTCCATTCTGATCTAATGAAATGGTCGTCGAGCCAGAAGTTGTTGTTGAGGACTGTTGGTTTGGATCCGTTGTCGTAGACGAGGTAGTTGTAACACTGAGAGGTTGCGTACCAGGCAATGCTGGAAAGTCTTTACTACTCATTGTAAATTCGCTCGTTTCGGACGTCGGTGCTTTCACCATACCCACTATAATAGTAACGCACAATTAATATGATTAAAAAGTGCCTAATAAGATTGTGTGTTCCTTAATAGTTTATACAATTGTACCACTAAGTTATCACACAAATACAGAACGATTTTAACTCACTACTAAACAGCTGATCAAATGATTTGAATGGTGAATGTTTACCATAAGGTTTTCCTGCAGGCATTGTGCTGGAATGTAGAACACCGACATTGTCTCCTTGCCCACTGCCGGATATACGTCCAGTGGTGAGAGAAGGAAACTCAGACGGGTCCAGTATAGGAGGTGCTGCATTGCCATTGTCAACATGGTTGCTGCCAAATGCCGAATGAAAACCATGCTGGGAGGACAAGTTGTAGCCAGACGTAGATCGACTGCTACTAGAACTTGACCCACCATAGTTATTCATTGCGTTATTCGCCAATGATGTTGAACTCCTTTATTAAATTATGTATACATGTCAAACTATAATACATATTCATTTGTTTTTTTCTAGGATTTGTGACAAACCATTCTTGCATGAGTGATGCGATACCCGGCATATGATTTCGCCTGTCTGCTCCGGGGTTGGTCGCAAACCCGCCTCTCTGAAATATACCTCTCGATAGGTTACTGGCTTGTGGCGACTGCATGTTGATTGACGCCCGATTAGGCGACAGCTGTTGGTGTTGTGGTGTAAACATTTGCTTGCTGCCGCGGTAGCCACTGTTGCGCCTGTTGTTAACGTTGTAATGTGCCTAAGCACACGTCTTATATTCAGCTTGCTATAAAATACAAATATTTTAATAAATATATTTAATTCAATTACCTATATAACTTATAATTTAAAAAATGAAGGAAATATAGATACACAATTATTGGAACACTAGAACTCTATTAAATTAAATTGATATAACCAATATACCTAGATAAAATGTTATTACTATTACCACATATTTCAAATTTTATATTTTCGTAATAGGCATTTAAAACATTACCTAATAATTACAGACAAATTAATAATAAGTAAATTGTACTTAGTAAATACTACTAAATATGTAGGCGTGATATTATAATTATATATAAGTTTAAGTCTTTGGTATCCTCAATAAGATTTCTTCAAATTACTTATTTTGAATACTATTGTTTAATTAAGATTCACAGGATGGTTGTTTTTAGGGAAAATGTATTCAATATACTTAGATAATTCTCATTAAGTATTAGGTAAAACACTTATGTCATTTGTTTTAAGATCGTTAAAAGACAAACACAGTGAGACACCCTGAAAACCAGTTTAATTAAATAAATTGAACCATGTTAAAATGCTATCCATGTACCTACCTACCTAAAGTTATAAAATTACAGAAGTTATATATTTATACAGAAGCTAACCAAAATAATAAATAATATAAGTACAGTACAATACTACATTTTAAATAATGTCTGTTATAATGGTTTAAATTTTGTGTGCATATAAATATATATATGTACAATGCAATAGATAACAACGCTATAACATGGTAGGTATAATATATAGGTATTTATATTATTATACGCACAAACAAAAAGTACACATTAATTACCCACTAAATTTTTATGAATATATTATTATATTAAGATAAAAAAAATTATAAATAATTATAATCAAAGTGTTTATTATTTATGTAGTGGCCTCATTTTAAAAATCAAACAATACAATAACAATAATAATGTCTTTATTAAATCTATTTTATTAACTTAAATTTTTTGAGGACTGTAACTAATAGAAAAAACATTGGTACCTAATTAGTTTTTGTTTTCAAATAAATATAATATAGGTATTGTCAGTATAGGTAAGAGTGCACTATGCATGAAATATTATTCATCAGTACCTACGGTTGGTTCTCAATGATTACCTACTCACTTCATTTTAATTACATATTTGATAAGTTGTTTTTGTTATAATAAGGTACACACGTGAATATAATTTTTTTTTTAATTGTTTAAAACAATACAAAGTTAACAAAGGTTTAATAAAATTTAAATAACTGTTTTGATAGATATTTTAAAGAAGTCAAATAACTAAAATTTGTCTTTTGAGTTATTTTATGACAATCAAAATCATTCAAGTTGTGTATTATTAGGCAGTAGCGTGGCAAACGGTAATTTCAGAGGCAATTGCCTCATGAGATTTTTTTTAAATAGAGGGGTGAGTGGTAGCCAGTGGGCTCCTAGTAAATGTAATATGATATTCTCAATAGGTAGTCAATAACGATCTGAAATATAATTAATTATTATGCATTAATACTTGGGATGTTTGTAACTTGCCTCTGGAAAATGTTTAGTTCGCCACGCAAATGTTATTAAGTATACCTAGGTTATGAATATTATACAACAATAATAATAGCTGATTTGAAAATGTATGTGTCTTATAAAATCAATAACTTATTTTGTACAACAACATTGTTCCAAATGATAAATATCAGTCAATATTTAATGTTGACAGAGATCTCGACGGGGATCTTATCTATTTCTTTCAGTTAAAATTAAAACAATAGATAATATTGATGATTGTTAATCATAAATTAGGTCAACAGTTTAATATAGTAATACCTGTTCATGTTAATTTTCCAAAAACATTGTTTTACCTACTTATGAAGAGAGTAAATCAAAAGCGAAAGGACACATTATTATTTATATTATTGGTACCTAAGTACTTGATGAATTGAAAGCATTGCATTTAACTACTAGCAGGCACTTAGAAATTGAGCCATAATTTACACAACATACCCTAATTAAAAATATAATGCATTTAAATAAAGGATTAATATCTGTCAGTTGTAATATGACATTTATATAATGATATAGGTACCTAATGTAGTTATAATGTATGATATACCTAAATAAAGTATAACTTAATAAACAATAGGTAACAAACTAACGGAGTAAATATATTGTCATACTTAAGTAGATAATTAAATTATTATTATCTTAGTGATAAATGTGTTGGTACTCATTTATTTTTGTAGCATTAACTCAAATACATCGCACGGACAAGCCGAAGAGCAGATTTAAAAACAATTAAAACAAGGTTAATTGTACAATTCTTAAGTACTATGCCAAAATATTTGAATGACATTTTATTAGCATATTATTGCATTTATTTGCATTAAATTAAACTAACTCGGAAATATAACTGTATTATGTGTACAATACTACAATAAATGAATAATAAATTAATTAATTAAAACCAAATTGAAAATAGGTACCATCATCTTGTGTGAAAAAAGCAAACAATTAAATTTTCATTATCCAACCATCACTTAAAGAAATACATTTGGAATTATTTATAGGTAGGTACTTAGAAATTCTGTCTACATAATTGGAATTTAAAACTCAAATCGCATTTTCCCCACATATCACCTATTTTATATCTCTTTGTTTATCATTTACTTATTTGCCTGTATACCTAGCTCTAAATGATATGAAAATATAAAATGGGAATAAAATAGTCACAATGGACAAAATATCCACTCCAATCAAATAGTTACCTGCCGGTTTCAGTTTACCTAAAACGAAGAATATTTAAACATCATGTCTGCACCGAATAATATACTTGTATACATTGATCGAGTACTTTAAAACAATTGTTACTAATCAAAATGAACACGAGTCGGTGAATCGGTGAGCCCACACAACCGCAAGAACGGTGTAACAACGCTCTGTTCGGGTAGCAACTTCAATTTGACGGAACACCTACCCGGCACATGTAACCAACTGGGATCGAATCCCACGCTCAGCGGAGGTACGTGCATGGTTCTCATTGTTCCGAGGCACGGTCGCGCGATAGAAGGCGACCGACCAACGGACTTCAACATTGGAAAAACATGCGTTGACCACCACCGGCGATCAGTGGGAAAAAGCGAGGACGAGAGACTGGGACAAAGGAGATAGGAAATCGAAAAAGCGGCGGCGGGCAGGCGACCGTGAAAAACGAGTGTGCCGCGTTTTCGACTTGCGGTCGCGCGTACCGCGGCGGCCCCGCTCGGTGCTTACCTTTCGGGGGGGAGGTGCTCGCAAATGGAAGTGCGCGAGCGGTGACGGCCGTCTGCCGATCCGTTCAACGACGTCCGCTGGCCGACATGCCTGGCGCCAGCGCCAGCGCGCTCACAAGCAAAAGCTACCGTCCGCGTTGACGCGATCGTCCTTGTCTTCGTCGTCGTTGTTGCTGCTATCGTTGTCGTCTTCGTCGTTGTTGTTGTTGTTGTTGTTGTTGTTGACGATGTCGTTTTGGCACCGACGCACGGTCCGTATGTTGGCGCGCGATTTACCGTGTTAAGCGGCGGCGGCGGCGTGTGGTGCCGAAAAGCGTACTGTTACACACACACACACACACACACACAGATTTACACTCACACACAAACGCGGTGGTGGCGGCGGCGGCGGCGGACTCGGAGTGGATAAAAATAAGTGATGAAGATAAATAATAGTTATGGTGGAGAAACGATTTTGGCGGACAGTGGTCGGTGACACGACGGCGTGGAGCGAAGAAAAGATGATGGGCAACAAAAAAAAAAAAAGAAAAAAACCAGAGCTGCCGAAACCGCTAACGTTTTATAACAACTCTCGCGGACTAGACGCGCGACTCGAGCAACAGCAGTTGTGTTCGGCGGCGGTGGCGGTGGTGTCGATGATGATGATGATGACGACGATTGACGGTGCCCTGGTGGTGAGGGTCGGCAACGGTCTCGTGTTGTATTATAACAATATACACATATGTATATCGTATAGAGTTATCGTAAGGTAGACTTTTGCGAAACGGCCGAGCGGGGACGAATGTGTGTGTGTGTGTGTGTGCGTCTGTGTGTATGGGTATGTGCGCGTGTGTGTACCAATATACGATAAGTACACCTACTCGGCCGCCGACAAACTCAATAACACGTCTGGTGAGCAAAACAAAGCACCAGCCACGGGCCGTGGAAGAGAAAACGGCCCGATGGTTCGCCGGCCTCGGGTTCCCGGGAAATTCGGGTGTCGAGCGCGCGTCCGTCTGTCCCCGACACCGGGGCCGTGGCCCGCGGAATTGGCAATTTTCGCCGTTCCGTTCGCGAAAAATTCCCGTCTTCCCGGACGTCACGCCGATAACGCGCTGATAACGCAGCGATATCTTCTTCTACGGCTCGGCGCCCCACTCCACCTTCCGCAATCCCCATCCTACCAACCCGTTGCACTGCTGTAGCACTTAATTTGCCATTGGGCGTTGGTTGTTCCATTTCGCTGCTCGTCGCCCGTTTCCCAAATTCTTTTTCACACTCTTTCCGATTTTCCGGATTTCCATTCGTCGATATTTTTCACGTCCAGCACACGGTCCAAAAATGGCGCTCAGCGATGCCGATGTCCAAAAACAAGTGAGTACCTTGCGTAACCATCAATGTCCACAGCGACCGCTGTCATACCGACACCTTGCGGTCGCTTCATCGTCACCATGTCATTCTTTCGACGTTGTGTCCTGTTTTTTTATGGCAGCCCAGACTTAACTCATGGATTTCTGTTTTTCTTTCACAGATCAAACACATGATGGCCTTCATCGAACAAGAAGCCAATGAGAAAGCCGAGGAAATCGATGCCAAAGCCGAAGAAGAATTCAACATTGAAAAGGGCCGTCTGGTCCAACACCAGCGACTCAAGATCATGGAGTATTTTGAGCGCAAAGAGAAACAAGTGGAGTTACAGAAAAAAATGTGAGTGTGCCTCTGAAGTGTTTGTCTACAAATTGAACACACCCTTGTCCACTTCAAGGTTACAATAGTTGTGTGGATAAAACGTATAAAAACTATCCATCTGACAATTAATTATCCCTTCATATACCTATACCAATTTTTTTGATATGTTTATATTCAAGCAAGATTTAGGTATATGAAATATTAGAAATTATAAATGCTTATATCTTGCTTGAAAATTAAAATATCAAATAAAAGCCAACGCTTAAGCACATATAATGTTCTTATCTAAAAATTTGATAGTTAAGTGAATTAATTTTAATATTAAAACTATACTATTGAAACTAGTGAACGAAAATTTGCTATGCATTCCCTTATCAAGTGTGGTTCGAGTAAAAATTTGAAAAAAATGCTTAAATAAACCGGTGGACATAATTTTTTATTTGACTATGTATTCCATTTTTATAAATATATATTATGAATAGTTGTACTTAGTATAATATAGTGTTTTTACAATTGTTTAATTAAAATTTTTTTAGTCAATCTTCTAATATGTTAAATCAAGCACGTCTTAAGACATTAAAAGTGCGAGAAGATCATGTCAGTGATGTATTAGATGAAGCAAGAAAGCGCCTGGTCAAAGTGACAAATAACCCTGATTTGTACAGAGAGGTTCTTAGAAAATTAATATTGCAAGCAATCTTACAGGTTAGACAAATAGCAATAGTAATATACTATGTAGGTATTCAAATAAATAAAATGTCCTTGCATTAAACAATACATTTTAAAATGACAACATTTATTTATTTTTTATTTAAAACTAAATGTTATACACATAGTCATTATTATGAACAGACACCTTAATATTATTTTTGTGTGTTAGTTTTTATAGTTAATTTTAAAACTATCATAACTTTCTACATAGTAAAAATTTAAAAAAAAACCGTAATAAGAACTCTAGATAATATTTTTCCCTGTAAATTTGATAATAGGTCAATTTACTATAGTATTAAAATAATAATAGCAAAATGTATTCTTAAGTGGATGTTACACCGATATTTGTTATCTCCGTCTTACAAGTATGTAACATAGAAAATTGTATTCTCGGCAGAACACGTTTACCTCCGTTAGCTTTAAAATTTGAGTGACTTGGCCTTTCATAAAATTTAAAGGTAAGATTACTATCTAGGTAATCTCATGGGCTTCATTATATTTTAATTTTATAGTGAGTTATGAGTATTTTGAAATTGTAAATTGTTTGTACATCTTAAAATACTTATAACATGTAAGGCCATAAGAATATTATGAGATTGACTTGTCATAATAGAAAATTAAATGTTAATAAATAACAAGCCGTTGGGAAGAGATGGGACTTGTAAATTGTATAGTTTGTATTTATAAAAGTGGTGGTGGTGGTAGTAAAAATAAAAATGCATTGGGCCTCACACACTAAAAATGTTCTACACGCTACTGTTATAAGAGGTCAATTCACTCAAATGTTTAAATTAATGGAGCGTACAAATCGCACTTATAAGACGAAGACAACAAATGTTAGTGTAACGTCCACTTAACGTTAAATTTGGCTTGTTGTACATTAATAAGACGAAGACAATACATGTGGGGGTAACATCTTTATAACCATATACTTTTTATTTATTTAAAGGTACCTTTAGGCTATATATATATTTTTAAATCTATACTATTATATAAAATTGTAAGGGTTTTTCTACGACAAGCTTTTGTATTAATTGATTATATTAATCCTTCCTAGCTGGAATTAAGTAAAAATGACAAACTTGGTACAATTTTGATACTTTAGAGTTAAATCATACACTTACGTACAAACAGCACGGGTGTCCGCAATCTACCTGCGGTAGATTGCCTACCTGATAATATACTGCTGCGAATCAGAATTTTTATCCCAAGCAACAGAAAAGTTAAGATAAATTTTGAACACCATACACCGAATATTAAATAACGAATTAAACAAAGTTTGAGTCACATAGAATTAGTACATTTAACGGGCAACAAAGTGCCAGCGGGATCAGCTAGTTTATTATAATCTATTAATACCAAATTTGTATTTAATTATAATAATTATTTATCTATTAAAATAGCAATTGTTTATACTGATAATATTATGATATTATTTGAAAATAATGTTTGTTATTGTTTGATTTAGTTGTTGGAGAAAAATGTCACATTACGTGTTCGTGAAATCGATTTATCAGTTGTGGAAGAATTAGTGGAAGAAGTGGCAGCAGAGTATAAGACAGCATCCAATAAGGATGTAATACTGAAATTGGATACAGATTCGTTTTTAGCCCCTCAAACGTGTGGTGGTATTGAGTTGTTGGCACATAAGAATAAAATAAAAATTTGTAACACACTGGAATCCCGATTGGAACTGATTGCTCAGCAATTGGTACCAGCTGTACGAACTGCATTGTTCGGCCGCAATCCAAACAGAAAATTCGCTGAATAATCGCAGCAAATCCCCACAGCAATAATATGCGTATTAAAAACAAAAATAAAACATTCTATTTAAAATATTTTTTCGCATTCCATTTGGTAACTATTTAATTGCATAAATTATAACCATCCCATCTATACATAGTTTAGGTTCAATACACAATTATTTCATTTTGAGTCTACATATTTTAAGTTAATATTTTGAGTGAATTTTTTTTCTTTGTTGTAGATTAGTGTCAAGTTTTATCATGTAAATTGTTGTTTAATTCATTAATATACAAATTATATTGGTATTGTTATTGCTGTATTATTATTTATTTTTTTTTTTTTTTGTGACATCGAATAAATACATTTTAACAAAACTGCCAATTTTACAGAATTTTAACATTAAAAAGTATTTTATTTTAGATTCTGTGCAAATCAAACATATATTGATTTGAGGTAGTTTTTAAATATTATTTTTGTACCTGACAAAACTTTTTGGAGCGAATAATATAATTAAGTTTTTAATTTTGAGAATAGTTTCAGGTAGCAAATGTGATATTGCATTCTTGTTGGTATATTAGATGAAATAAACACAAGAATATTTATGCCTAACGTCGGTGTTAGACAAAAATTATTTTGTATTTTTGTTATATTTAAAAGGAATTCTAGTTGTAGAGAATTTAAATTCCACCAAATATATTTACAATTCCACAGATATACATTATACATACTTTATATAGTATTTTCTAGACAAGATATATTTCTCAAAATATTTAGCTATGTACAAAAATTTTACATTAAATAGGAATTATGTTTGTAGGTCAAAAAGCTTAGTTATTAAGTATTATAATTTATAAGTATCCTCAATGGAATTCTAAAAAATAATTTTTCATAAAGTTAAATCATTTTTTTATGATCAACGAGCGTTTACTTATTAAATTGGATATTTATACAAAAAGTACTGATTTTTCATAAAATGATTTTAATTATGCTCTAATTCAACAAATATTCAATCGTATAGAGACTATTGGTACTTTTTGCCATCACACATTTACTTATATAATATATTATAATTTTTCTTATTCTTATTGTAATTAATTAATATTAGACCCATTTGTAAGGTACCTATTTATGCCACTGTAAAAATTACTAAACTAAAAGATCTTAAGATATCCGAATAAATACCCTACACTGATCATGCCAGTCATCACTCGTCAGATAATCGAGCTTACGTAATTACCTCCTGATCTACAGAGGGTTCTCTCGGTTGAATATTGGAACACTGAACGACTAAAACAACACTAAAATATCCTATAAAAATGTGCAAACTTACCAAGTCCACTGCCCACGAGGACTATGAAGCAGTAGGAATAGATAACGCGTCTACGCGAGTCGAAAGAAAAACGCACTGATCACTGCTCGGTAAAAGAAGCCCTCTGCAGGTTGTCGTATACACGATGAGGACTCTATAGTGACCGGTTCTTAGGGGCGTGGGTGGTGCGCATGTGCTATGGTGCAATAACAAAATATATAGGTATATCGCATAAATGTATTTTTCCGTGGAATGGAATACACTATAGCGCTGATTGCAGGACGAGATGCCACCGGCCAGAGAGTGGTAGGAGGATCAAACAAAGGGTTCTGCGGTTTCAAGGACAATCTGTCCGACGTCAGATCCCTTTTACAGCCACCCGTTCACTCTAACACATTCATATACGTGTGGGCACGTGGCATTGTGAATACGAGTTGCCCTCCTGTTGCGAGACTGCATTGCGTCAGTGTTGTAGGCACATAATAATATTTATTTTACATCGGCGATGACCTGCGTGTACCTATAGCAGGACTGTTATTATTTGTTGTATTATTAAAATTTACCAACTTATTACAGAATATTATCATTACACCACGAACCTATTTACACAGTTACACTCGTCCACGTCACGTCCAACACAATACGTCGGCATTGACTCATACTTTATACCTAATTATAATGAGAAATAACAACAATACATGATATAATATTATAATTGTTTGTACATAATACATGCAATGTTTTTGGTAAACATTTGTTCAACCTAGTACCTACTGAAGTTAACTAATAAAAAAACGAATTAAAAAATATCCTTACAGAAATACACAATAGGTATAGTCTTGCGAGTCAGTGCGTCAAACACCATCTCCGCTCGCCCGAATGGTATCTCGTACGCAATGGTTTATTTATTGAATTCAAAATTAATACATTCATTATTACAGCGAAGTACTTACCTATACTTACCATAGGCGCAATTTGGACAACTGTTAGGGAGAGGGCATAAATTTATATAATCAACACAGACCCGCACCCCCTCATTTTTTCGGTAATAATATAAATTATAATATATACATGTAGTTAATAGTTTGGTACACAACAGATTTAAAACAAACGAAACAATATGATTAGAGGTATGGTCTTCCCCATTTTTCCAATGTATTAGGAAATGTATAAAAATGGTTGACATTTAATACATAAAATGTATCTATAGATAGGTCCACGGGCTATCGTAGATAAATTAGTTTTATGAAACAAACAACATTTTTATTGTTTTTCAAGCTGGAGGCTGCAGTCAATTTTGAATTATAAACCAAAAACACTAAATACAATTAAATACAAATAGGTAATAAAATATGATTATTGGTTAGAGATAGCAGTTAATACTAAAAACGGATATTTAAATAATGAACTTGAAAATTAGAGGAGAAAATAAAAGGCATGGTCATTATTATCCGCCGAGAAACGCCGGGTAATATAGCTAGTTGATAATATAATATTCTTAATAATTTGCACAAACAGAATGTGTTGCCCGGCGAATTGTATAGGCAAAATAGGTACATTACTGAAGCGTTCGATATTGTCCATATATGTATACTTATATAACTAATACATTTTAGCTCATCGCAAACATACAGTGCATACTGCATACTCCGTTGGCGACCAACGGGTTGTACCCGACCGCAATCACTCAAATCCACATTTCATAGATCCATTTGAATGCGCGAAATAACCACATTTTCTCGGTGAACGAAGTAAAGAAATATTTATATGATAGGTATCTACATAATAATATAATGTATCCGATATTGTATACTCATTTAAATACGAGTAAATCTGAGTTCGAGGAATTATTAACTGTAATTACCTAGTTCATTGAAGAAAGATTATGCAGATGGCACCGAGTGATCAAAGTTTAAAAAATGTATATAAAAGAGTCAGAGTTAAAATAGTGAAAAAAAATGGAAGGAGACATGGGCGCCTGTAAGCAAATTAATTTTAAAGCTAAAATAAAAATTTAGAAAAAATTATACAGTGCACTAAATGGGAACGCATTAAAAACTGCGGTCTACAATTTACAGATTATTAAATCTAAATTGTTACTCATAATATTTAGCTTATTGAAGAATGATTCAGAGGTCACTTCGAGATAGTGTGTCAAAGTTTCAAACAAGGCTTGCATTTGATTCACTACAGAACATTAAAAAAAAAATTAAAACAAATTTTATTGGGAGTTTTTTGATGTTTTTCAGCTTTACAGCTTTGTAATGAATTAATGATTGGAGAAAAAGTTCTGAAAATTTTCACTGCACTTCTCCTAGCCAATGTTAATCTAACAAGTTCCCAAACAACAAAATCCGTTCTACAGTTTCGGAAATCTACATCACCAAATGAAAATCTAGCAAGAAATAACTCTTTTTTTATTTGTAAAAATTAAATAATTTAAAAAAAAAAAAATTAGTTTCACATTAAGTATTTACTTCCCTTTTTAATGAGTTATCAACCAACTTTCTAGCTATCATTGTTTAGGAGAAATGTTAAAAAATAGAAACTGTTTTATGGATTCAAGTGGTAGTTATACCACTTGGGTGGGATATCAAATCTCTCTCATTAATATTTTATGTTAAAGCTTGCTAAATTACCATCCTACTCGTCATTACTGAGTTACATTTTTTTATTTTATTATTTAACACAAATTCTTTAAGATTTCCAATTTCTTTTCAATTTAAATAATGATAATGTCCATATATCCAGTCGGATTAAAGTTGAGTTCCAGTCGGATTACAGTTCCATGTGGGTTTAAATTAAAGTTGAGTTCCAATGAAATTAAAGTTGAGTACCTAATAATAACTTATGTGGAACTTAACTTTAATTTGATTGGAACTCAACTTTAATTTAAACTAATATGGAACTTAACTTTAATTTCATTGGAACTCAACTTTAATTTAAACCAATATGGAACTTAACTTTAATTTGAATGGAACTCAACTTTAATTTAAACCAATATGGAACTTAACTTTAATTTGAATGGAACTCAACTTTAATTTAAACCAATATGGAACTTAACTTTAATCCGACTGGAACTTAACTTTAATTTGAATGGAACTTAAATTTAATTTCATTGGAACTCAACTTTAATTTAAACTAATATGGAACTTAACTTTAATCCGACTGGAACTTAACTTTAATTTAATTTTTAAATTAAAGTTGAGTTCCAGTGGGATTAAAGTTAAGTTCCAGTCGGATTAAAGTTAAGTTCCATATTGGTTTAAATTAAAGTTAAGTTCCATATTGGTTTAAATTAAAGTTGAGTTCCATTCAAATTAAAGTTAAGTTCCATATTAGTTTGAATTAAAGTTGAGTTAATTTGAATGGAACTTAACTTTAATTTGATTGGAACTCAACTTTAATTTAAACTAATATGGAACTTAACTTTAATTTCATTGGAACTCAACTTTAATTTAACAATTAAATTAACATTGAGTTCTAATCAAATTAAAGTTAAGTTCCAGTGGGATGAAAGTTAAGTTCCAGTCAGATTAAAGTTAAGTTCCGTATTGGTATATATTAAAGTTAAGGTCCAATCATATTAATAATCGGTTCCAGTCAAATTAAAGTTAAGTTCCAGTCAAATTAAAGTTAAGTTCCAGTCGGATTAAAGTTAAGTTCCATATTAGTTTGAATTAAAGTTGAGTTCCAATGAAATTAAAGTTAAGTTCCATATTAGTTTGAATTAAAGTTGAGTTAATTTGAATGGAACTTAACTTTAATTTGATTGGAACTCAACTTTAATTTGAATAGAACTCAACTTTAATTTAAACTAATATGGAACTTAACTTTAATTTAATTGGAACTCAACTTTAATTTAAACCAATATGGAACTTAACTTTAATCCGACTGGAACTTAACTTTAATTTGAATGGAACTTAGCTTTAATTTCATTGGAACTTAACTTAAATCCGACTGGAACTTAACTTTAATTTGATTGGAACTCAACTTTAATTTAAACCAATATGGAACTTAACTTTAATCCGACTGGAACTTAACTTTAATTTGAATGGAACTTAGCTTTAATTTCATTGGAACTTAACTTTAATCCGACTGGAACTTAACTTTAATTTGATTGGAACTCAACTTTAATTTAAACCAATATGGAACTTAACTTTAATCCGACTGGAACTTAACTTTAATTTGAATGGAACTTAACTTTAATTTGATTGGAACTCAACTTTAATTTGATTGGAACTCAACTTTAATTTAACAATTAAATTAACATTGAGTTCCAATCAAATTAAAGTTAAGTTCCAGTGGGATTAAAGTTAAGTTCCAGTCGGATTAAAGTTAAGTTCCGTAATGGTATATATTAAAGTTAAGGTCCAATCATATTAATAATCGGTTCCAGTCAAATTAAAGTTAAGTTCCAGTCAAATTAAAGTTAGGTTTCAGTCATTGTTTAATTACAACAAAATAAGAAAATCGTTACATGAGAAATCGAGTGAATATCAAATGTTGTAAAAATATGAATTTCAAACGCTCATAAAAATTTAATTTGACTTTCTTGTAGACATTTTTTTTTTAGATAAAGGTAGACAAACTTATGGGTAATCTTGTATTACATTTTCAAATCTTAGATTTAAAAAGAAAAATTTTTATGAATTCTCAACTCAAAATAATTTGCTAATTTTCGTGATTTTTCCGTATTTTGAACTTTAAATGCTTAGAAATTAAAACTGTGTCTAAGGATTTTTTTCATCTGCCTTTGAAACAATAACCTAGAAGCCTTCTATTAAATTTTCAAGCTTTTTTACCAACAGATAAAATTTCATTGATATTTATAGAAAAAAAAGGTGGGTAAGTTGATGTCGCTCTGCTGTACAGTAGGTTACAAGTGGGTCCCTGTAATGGATGGTGTTAAATTTGAAATCAATGATATAATATCATTGTATAAGAAAAACGATTCTGAGCGAAAACGGTCAGTCAGACTATGATGTTACTAAGTATATTTGATGATATTATTGTGCATAAAGTAATTTATATATAACCTATTTACGTGGAGCCTTGTTATCAATTTTCAATCCTTAGCTATAAAAGTTGAACATTTTATAAATTTTCAAGTACAAAATAATTATTAAATTATAAATTTTATAAATTTTGTTGAAATTCGAACTTAAAATCCTTACAAAAAAAAAATTGTGCCTATGTATTTTTAATATTTTTCAACTGCTATTGTATCAATATATCAGGAGCCTTGCATTAAATTTTCTCGCTTTTTTACCCATGTTTTCAAAGTTTTCAAAATCGTATGGTATATAGAAAATGCTAATATAAACATTCAGTGAAATTTTCAAGTATCTATAGTCATTCGTTTTTTAATTACAAGCTGACTGACCGCCTATAATATATTACCAAGTATATTTGATGATATTATTGTGAATAAAATAATTTATATTTAACCTATTGACGTGGAACCTTGTTTTCAATTTTCAATCCTTAGCTATGGACATTGCTATGAACATTTTATACATTTTTAACTACAAAATAATTATTAAATTATAAATTTAAACTTTAAATGCTTATAAAAAAAAATTGTGCCTATGTATTTTTAATATTTTTCAACTGTTATTAGAACGATATATCAGGAGCCTTATATTCAATTTTTACGCTTTTTTACCCAACAAATAAAATTTTATTGATATTTATAAAAAAATTAACTAAAAAAAATTGAAAACTGACAATGTCCGTAATCACCTCAAAAAGTGTCAAATTATTTTCAAAATTTTAATGTGTATAGAAAATGCAAATATAAATAACCAGTAAAAATTTCATGCATGTACGTTCATTTGTTTTAGAATTACATCAAAAACCTAAATCGATTTTGTGGATAACCAATTTTGCGTAAAAAGTCCCGTTTTCCCTTAATTTTTATGTTGTTTTTTTCGGCACGTTTGAAAACTATTGGGAATTTTAAAATTTGACCTACCGAATGCACCAACTAGATTCACGTTCCCATCGAACAAGATACTGTTGAAGAAAATCGAAGCCGTTTTACTGCCCCAAACCGTGATGACAGACACGAAAAAAAAAATAAAAAAAAAAACACACATCATTGTAAAATCAATACATTCATCGTTTCACTCAGAACCTAAAAGTAGAATTCTTATTTGAAAAACAGAATTTTTCATTGCCACTGGACATTTTCTACGTCTGAACAAAAAATTCAAGAATTAGACAAATTGGGCTTTGGCTCAGGCTTTAGGTATATTTAAAAATTACAAAAATCAGATTTTAAATACATTTATTTTTAAAGTAAAAAATAAGGGGTGAGCATGCTTGGTGAATTACACTGTATTTTGTATATGAAAATATTGTGTTGTTTTGGTTGATCAATTGCATATTTGACCGACTTTAATATAATAAATTAAAGTCCAGTCATTATTTATCATTGTTAGTGTATTACACTATATTACTCACTTAGTCACTTGTATTAGGAATATTCAGCTAAAAGTGATAAACATATATGACATAGGTACCTACATTACAATTTACAACAACAGTGTTATCCAGGAGTTGGGTCTAAGGTCTAAGATAGTGGTTCTCAACCTACTAAAAGAAATGAGACTGATTTAAAAAAATATTTTTAATTTAACTTTTCGAAACGCTTAAAACAATTATAATAATTCTCATTTATTAACACTAAATTATAATATATAAAATAATTAAAATTATAAATTACTTTTACTAATATAATTATTCATAATGAATTAAGATTCTGAGCCGAGCAAAGAATGCATTGATTTTACAGTGATTGTGAGTGATCTGTTTTCTTGTTTGTCATCACCTTTTGGAACAGTAAAAATTCTTCAATTTTCAACTTCAACATTTTTTCTGGTAGGAAAGTGAATTTAATTGGTACTTGGTACTTCATTTGGTTGGGGCCGTTGGGGGTCAGAAGAAAAAAATTCCCAGTAGGTACTTTTCTTAATAATTAGGAAAATCAAAAAAATGTATAAAATTGATTTTCTTTTTGAATATTTATAAAAATCTTACCAAAATAATATGTGAATTATGTACTTGTGCTGTGAAGGTTGGGATCTGCCAGCTTAAAGAGTAAGGAAGGTAGCTATAAGTTGATGTAATAGTGAGCAGATGATGGCACATTTCAATGGGTTGATGAAGGCTTTTATTTCTTCTATTAGATTTATGATCATTGATTAGACAATGACAAACTTTACCCCAATTCAAAAATAATATAATGTATAAGAAATATAAATAAGAAATAACAATAATGACTTTGTTACGTTTGGTCCGTACTAATCAATCAATATATTATAACAAGAACTGTAACTATAAATTCAATAATAAATGACATAAACTATGAGGATTTTAATCTCAAAACTGGAAGTGTTAAGAACACTTAAAAAAATTGGAAAAAATTTCCCATTTATAAGTAGGAATAGGTGTTTTATAATTTGTATAATAGCTACTGTTGGAACACTTAACATCTAGACTTGAAAAATAAATAATAACACTAAGTAGGTACCTAACCTATATATATAACTGAATTAAATTCTTATCTATACTTAATTCCATTGAGTATGGATAATAGATTATCTACTATGTAAATATGTAGGTAATTTAATGTTATATAGCCATATAGGTACTTTTAATACGTTAAATACCTATTTATTTTATGTGGATAAAAGTGATATGAAACATACATCATTAAGATAATGCAGCTACATAATTATATACCAATCATTCATCATGAGAATATTACAATGGTAACGTTAATAAAAATAAGGGTCATCTGTCAATGTCATTGTTATTAACTAGTAATTTTTTGCACACTTAAAATAAATTAATATCAAACACTGGACGTCCACATTTGTTAGGTTGCTCTTGTGATGAGGAAATTACATGTTGTTAATTGTTAGTTCTATTGATTCATATTCTTAGTTTTGACCATATTTGTATGGTGATAACTGATTCATGAAATATTGATACAATTATATTGTACATTGCACAATAAGAAAATAATTATAATTTATTTAGTTTGTTATTTTAGAGTTTAACACACTATGTTAAGTAGGTTAGATACTTGGTTATAATCTCCTAGACGGATTCATGAATATTTAACTAATTTAATTATAAGTATGAGTGTATGACACACAATTTAAATTCTATGAAGGCTATGTAATGTATAGATCAAACTTATTAAAAAATATTTGACACTTTAAAGTTTGAAAGGTTTTTGCTATTATACTACTCCACCACATTTAAATATTGTGATAACATATTTAAACTCTAAGCTCTAGAGCATAAATGTTTACTTTCTTCTGATAATTTTTAGAAGAATCTAAAAAACCAATTCATTATTTTACATTCTTAAATATACAGTTATTTACCAAATACACATAAAGACTGTATTTTCAACTTCTTTAGTTGTTAAGTACTTGTAGCAATACAAACTTCTATTTTCAAAAATTGCTCATTTAAATTTGGAATTAAGTACATACATCAACATTTTCACAAAAGTTATTCACTATAGAACTTACAATAAAAAAAAGTAAACAAGTTATTAAAATGTTCATATAAAGGTCAATAGTCCTTAAAAATGATTTTACAAAAATATAAAATATATGTAATATTGGATCTATTATCTATTATATTTAGACCATTTTTATAAACTATAATTTATAAATGTTGGTTGTTGATTAATATAAATTGCTAATCATTATAGCCCATTTCTCTTAAAAAAATAAACATTCCTAAAATAGCACAATAAAATCTCAAGAATTTGAAAATATGGTCTTTAAGTATATTTAAAAATTCTAATAAACATATTTTAAATAACTGCATTATTAAAGAAAGAAGCAAGCATGCTTGGTAAATAACCTGTATATTACAAAATTGAAAAATATATTTCAATTTCAAATTTGTATATTATAAAAATGAAATATTATATAACACAGTGAGGAAAATTGTAAGTACAAAATTAGAAGTATCTCACTTTTATTATTTACCAGAATTAATAATGTTTTCACTTGTTTGTTGTGAACATCTAAACAAGTTATAGTAAATTAATAAACATTTATAATTTCTATTTTGCTCAATTAATAAATAAGTTAGCAAACAGAATAGTTATATATTGTACCCGGTTTTTGTATTTGACAAACTCGGTTTATAAGTATTAAGTGTAAATGTTTTTAGCATTTTATCAGTTAATAAGACATAAACAAAAACAGAATTATTCAGTTAATAAAGTTAATTGTCAAATTTATTATGGTTTTTAGACATCATTAAAATAATTAAAACAAGCATAATACTACATCATTAATGATAGTAAGTAAAGTATAAAATTTGGCATTAACATATAATCACGGTTACATTGGACACGGAATGCATGATAGCACAGGTAATATTTAAGTACACAAAGTAGATAATGTCTATAAACAATCACAGTTAATTTCAACCTTAATATTAGTAACATATAGTTAAATGATTGTTTTCATTTAAGCTAACTGCTTTTAACTATTGTCTATCATAGTATCATAATAAATAGTTTTTTTTTTTCATAAAAATACTATAGTAAAACTAAATAAATTGTTTAAGCCAACAAAAATAATAAAAACAAGAAAATCATAACAACCCTGAACTGTTATTGGCCTCGGAATCAAATAATTGAACAATGATAATTTAGTGAAATTTGGTAAATGGTTTTAACCTGTAGGTACTAAATTTGAAATTCGTATAAGTATATAACTATGCCTAAGAAGTATGTGAAAACGCAAAAAATGAGCGCACAATAATACTGTGTAAGGATAAAAGTGAACTAATTGCTGACACATTTTTATTGCTTTACACCGAATATTGCCTTTTCATTTATTCACACCCATAATTCTTTCAGCTACCCCTAAATAATAAACAGTTTGAGCGATTCCAAACAGTGGTGCAATCACTATCATTCGACATGCCCCACCTCTGAAGAATGCCAAAGGACCTTCATTGCGTAATGTTTTCCTAAAATATAATTAATATTATAATATTAAATACATTTATTAATAATTAAAATTTATTTATAAATATTATCTTACGTAAAACAGTCAACAACTCCTTTATATTCTAATTCGGCATCAGATTTTTTAATCGCCTGTAACCTAGTTTTAATTACATCAATTGGATTTACAGCTAGAGCAGCACTTGAACCAGCTACACATCCTGACACAAACGAGCACCAAAATACTGCATCACCTGATAATTAAAAAACATAAATTAAATTTTAAGTTCATGTGAGGAAAACAAAATATTTACCAGAACCATCCTTTTTACGTGGTCCTAAAGCATTTAGTCTAGCAAACATTGGAAAGTAAATTATGGAAAATGTTACATCACGCATTCCAGTAGCTCCCACACCGCGGTAGAGACCTAAAAACCCTTTAGACGCAACTAATTCTCGTGCCAATGATGTAGCTGAAACTTTTGACACAGTTTTTCCCTCTATAAAAGTTAATAAAAAAAATAAACTATTTAAATTTAGGTAATGTCAAACACTAATTTTTAAGAACAAAAAAAAAACAAATAATTGAATATACCTAATTTAGCTTGTGCAGCAACTCGTCCTGCGTCTTGCATTTGAATTTTTAATAATTCCATAGGAGTGGTAACAACAATTTGAAAAAGCCCTGCACCTGCACCGGCTAACATTTCGCGTATTAGCGTTAAAGGCTTCCTTAAAAAAAATTAGGGTTTTTAACGTGTTTCTTCTGTTCTATTTGATAATTTTTAATATTATACATACCCAGGCGTTGCCAACCAATGTCGAAATTGATCATTAGCAGCTAATTTAATAGCTTTTTCTGGCGTTATTAATAAAATATTTACAGCAGACCCTCGATACATTCCAAAATATCCCTCTGCAGTATATGTCTTTCGAAATGCATCAAGCCTATAAATTAAATTAAATATATTTAAATATTAAAAAGATAATTATTATAACTTTGGTATAGTCTTACATTGATCTATACATGAAGGATCCATCAGGACCAGGTTTTTGATTTTGAAGTCTTGTTTTAACTAAATCCAATGGGAAAACTATAGTTACTCCAATAATACCAGCTATTCCTCCATTTATTATTTTTGGCAATAATCTATAAATATACATTCTGTTATATGCACTATGTTTAAATAAATATTAAATTATAGAAATATCTTAGTAAATATCTACTAGAATTATTTGGTTTGTATATAAGTACAAATTTTCAATATTAACTATATTCTATAATCAATGGATAATTTCATTCAAAATTAATAAATTATTATGATCAACTTCCATGTAATGAACTTTTATTTGACAACATTTTCCATTAAACAAAAAATCTTTGAGAATCAAACCAAATTAGAACCAAATTTATTTAATTCTATTCAACAAAATTTTCTAAAATACAATTTGTTTTTAATGCCCCAAGAGTCTTCATAATATGGAAGTTTCACTATATTAATATAATAAGATACTAGGTATATAAAATTATTTTATATTTATATTTTTCTTCATATTTAAAATATAAATAAAACAGTACTCACGAAAAACGGTTTGAAGATGGAAGTTTTCTGAAAAAATAAAATTATATTTATTTATTTGGTAAGTATAACATAATAATATGACACAAGGCAATCACATAGTTATATATTAAAGTAAATGAAGTAAAAACATAAAATTTTACATTTAAATTAACAAATAAGGTAACAATAATCTCGACTAATTTATTGTTTTTAAATAAGAAGGAATGAGTAATGCGTATCTGTATTCATTTCTGTAGGTGAAATTTGTAGTTGGGAATCAGCCATTAGATGTGCTTGACATTCTCAGTTTTATACAAAGTACCTAAAGCCAAGATGTTGATATTATCACTCACATATCTCATAGTTTATGGTTATTTGAATGAGCACTGCCAATTTTTTTATTGAAATTAAAACTATATTCATTAAAATTATACTTTAGGGATATACTATAATACATAGTATATACCTAGGCGTTGATAGGTATGGATAAGGAATTATTAAGATATCTTCAAGATATGGATATAAAAATATGTTTATAGTTTTTAATAATAAAACAAGTTAAAATAGATGTAGTATTATTTTATTTGTAAGATTAAATGTTGGGTAAGGTTCGGTCAAGTCGACTAACTGGTATCTATACCAACATTTTGATCCAACTGTAAATTATAATAATTCAAAACTGTTAAAACATATTATAAAATTAACAATATTAGTTGGATGTAGAGTAATGTTTAACATTTTCAATTTTTTTTTTCTACAGGAGTTAGGTAGGTACACCATTTAAAAACACGAGTAGACGTGGGCAAAGGCTGTAGTCACAATTCCAACTTTATCATAATATATAATAAATAATACTAGTATTAAAAATTTGCAATTTTTCGTGTTTAGTAATATTAATAAAAACTAGGATAATAACGATAGTGATTTATATTTATATATTTTTTTAAATTTATAACACCTACATTTTTAAGTAGTAAAATATATTTAACAGTTAGTATTTATATTTTATAAGTAAGTCGGTAAGTGTTTAGTGAATAAATGTTTGATTAACAAGTGGCCTATAATTAAAAAAAAAAAAAAATTTTCAACATTTTTAGTTATTGAAAATGTTCATGAAATTGTACAGTTCTAGTTGGATGACATATAAAACTGAATATATGCAATATACTTATAACTTCAATTCTTTAATTGTGTTAATAAAATATACTACAGTTAGGTAACTGTGTTTTGTTAAAATATAATAGAAAATGAACAAATAATGATCAAAGCTAAAAAATATGTTATTAAATTGACCTTAGTTGATAAAAAATATAAGAAAATAAAGTGAAATATTATTAGTCTTTATAATAGCAGTGCATTTTATATAAATAATACCATTTTAACATGCAAATGAGTGTAACAGGTGGTTACATATTTTATCATAACAATAACAATTCTGCAAATTTGATGTTTTTTTAAAAATAAATAGTCCATGCTGTCATTATTAATTGAATTCTATAAAACCCATTATGGTTATTTAATAAGTAATGATTATGAAAATTTGCTATATAACCTATCAATGTAGAGAAATAAAATAACATGGGCATATAGTTATGTTTTAGGGTAGGTAGGTTTAAGGTTATAGTAATATATTAGGTACCTATATAATATAGAATTTTCTGGAGAGCAATTATTGATATAAAATTATATACATTTCATAAACATTTTCAGTGGCAGATCTATTATTAATGGGGGGGGGGAGGGGGAATAATTAATATCCAAAATATAAAAAATTAAATAGATTTAATAAGATTTAATCTAATAAGCTAAAGCCGCTAAATGGGAGTATATCTCCGTTATCCCCCCCAGGACATTTCTCATCTAAATAACTTGTGTTGTCACAAACAGATTTAAGATAAATCATTAATTACTCAATCTATATTCAGCCTTATACAATAATTAAATTAACTAGGTAATTGTATCTTAAAACTTTAAAGGGTCAAGGAATCCACTTTAGAATTTTTTTTTGTAAATTTGTTAGTATTTAGTTAGGCTTACCCGGACCGGCCCTGAATTGACCCGGCCCGAACGGACTTTAGCCGGGCCGGATTCTATAAAATGCAAGACGGGCCGGGCCGGACCTTCAATTGGCACAAAAGTTACAGGCCAACAAAAAAAACATTATGGGATCTTGAATACTTACGACCTTTGGAGGTTATGTAAATTAAAACAGTTATCTAATACCTACTACCTAGTACCTACACTATTTTATCATTTAAAAAAAAACAAAAATTCTTTTAAAAGAATAAGAGGTCTCTACTTAAAAACTATAAAAACTTCGGACTGGGCTATCTCAAAAATTATTTTATCATGGTCATGATGGACGAAAATATATGGACTTAACCATGCCGTGCTTAATCCATTCAATTTTTAGATAGGTATTGGGCAGGACCAGACAAAAAAAAAAAATGGGTCTACCCGTGCCAGGCTTAATTACAACAAAAACTATTCACGGGCCGGGCTTTCTAAAAAATTTAATGGGCCAGATCGGGCCGGGTTTTCTAAAAATATTACCGGGCTGTAAAGTATAGGCCCGTGCAGATCTTTAGTAGGTACCTACCTAATTTAAAATTCAAATGAGTACCTAGGGCCTAGTTGTTTAGTTATTTAATTTTGTATATACTAATGATAATAGGAACTATGGTAATTGTAAATTTTAATAATTAGTACCTACCTAATAAGTAATCTATTTATAATTTATAAAAATAGTCTATAGATCTACTAGATCTCATATAAGGTATGATTATTTTATATTTTTAAGGTAATTTATAAGGATTTTTAATTATTATCCATAGTATAAACATTGTTATAACCGGGGACTGGGGTTTTAACTGAAAAACTATTAGTTTGAAATTTGAATGAGGTACATAAAAATATTCAAAAAAGTTATCCAATAAACAATTTACAGTAAGGTGGGTTTTATTTAAAACAAAAGTTTGGATTGCCACAAGACACTCCTTAAATGATACAAAAAATCATAATTTTAATAAACTCATTATTGAATAAAAAAAAGTGAGTGAGCATGCTTGGTGTAACACAGTGTATGATTAACAAAAGTGTTAATTTAAATTAAATCGAATTAGCTAGGAATAAAATAAATAATCAAAATAATTGTTATAATAGATAAAAAAAAAAAAGTAAAGGTCACTAGTAAAATTGATTCGATAAATACCAAAATTGATAATTTACTCGATAATTTATGATGAGTTTACAATAAAAATTATGTACCTATAATTATGTTTTTAATAATTTATAAATTATAACCAAATATGATAAAGAATTTATGAATTTTTAATTAAAACATATTATAAAATATTCTATTGTACCTACCTGTCTAACTATAACATTTTATATAAAAAATAAAGAAGTTTTTTTTAATAATGCCCAATTGATTCACCAAATAAATGAGGTAGATAATAGATATTAATGCCTGGATGTCAGTTAACATTTTTTTTTCATCAAAATATTCGATAATAATCTTGAACATGAGATAAGGTAAGCTCGGGTAAACTTCTATTTTAATAATTAATATGTGTGTAAAAGCCAAGGAGAGTAGGTAGTTTTAATTTACCAGCCAATTTTAATATCCATTTATTTTCTAGCAAACATTTAACTCAAAAGAGTCTAACCTGGCATCAGAATGTTAGTTGAATGTAAAAAATGTTCATATAAAATTATGGTATTTCAATATTATGAGTAAAAATTTTTGTCACACTTTACAATGTCGACCATTCATATTTACATGATTAACGATTGAACTGTAAAGTGTTTGCGACGGGTCACATGAATGAATGTAGGCGTTGTACCTATACAAGAAGAATATTATTGTACTACATACGTGGGTTAAGTCATTATACTACAACAGTCACTCGATAACACCCACCCACGTAAACGTTTATTGTTTAATGTTCACGACTCGTAACAATATCGGTTATAAGATGTGTAATCAAGTGATTATAAGTATAATAATATATGACATAACGACGAAGATCGAATATTTTAATATAGGTGCAAAAGACTACTCACGTTACTTCCGATTGCAGGGCATTAGACGCCATGGCGAGTTAGGACTTTGGCAGACGTCGATCAGCTGCACGTCAAGTACCGCGTTCGGATGGATTGTGACTGTCGTAGTGTCTTCGTGGACATGGATTACGAGCCAACAAGCCGACAGCTAAGAGTCGCGTCGGGCGACAGACTACTGACTAAAGTACTGAACAAACGTAACCGCAAACCGGCGAACCGCCTTCGGCCGAAACGAGTGGGTGCCGACTGCGTTCGCGGTGTGAACAGGAGCGGCGAGGAAAAGAAACGATAGAATAATACAACACTGATTGTTCGTTTGTCCGTCGGCGCCGTGCTTGGCAATCGATATGCTTGTATGCAAATAGTTTATTACGCAATGATTAAACGTACAAACTACAAATTACCGATTATAATATGTTCTACGACGATGATTTAGGTACACGGCACGCGTTCTCCGACAGAACGGATAACCCGCCGCCGGTTCCACCACCTAAACACGTCGGAATAGACGGAAAATTCTATTCTATATTTCTGTGGACGGATCGCGGTCGAAGGCCGCGGCTAATGATATAATTGTTACGAAATTATAGATTAAAGAGTGTACAGACTGCAAGTGCATGTATAAAGAATAAACTAAAAATGAATGATTATAATTTATAATCATTGATATTTAATCAATGCTATAATCAAAGAATTTCATCTATTTCCCACTCGGATTTACCGTCTTGTAGCACGCTCTAGTGGTAACGTTTAACGTTTTGTTTTGAGCGAATTCCGAATTTATTGTATGATAATATTCATTCCATTGAGTTCAAACTTTAAAGCACGTAATTTACAAATAAGCGATTTTTAACCAAAAAACAATTTGTAATTATATTTATATGATATCATAATTAATAATGTATCAATAATATTCTCAACTTTGATAATATTAGTATTTATTAATTTATTATTAATTTATTGTACATAGTCTGTGCAAATAATAAAACATAGGAACTATACTATTTTTTCGAGACAAACAAATAAAAACGAAAAATATGTATAGCAGCTAACAAATAATATTTATTTTGCAAAAATGTAGGTAATACAAAAAAAAAATCAGTCGCAACTTAAATCTACCTATAAAATACTATTTACAATCAGAATGTAGGAAGCAGTTCACAATAGTACCTATTTACAAAATATAATATAATAAAATTATACATTGTTAAATGAATCAATCGACTTCTTCGACGGTAGGTCCTCCGGAGCCGGATCCAGGAAAACCATGAGCACCGGGGTGAGACCCATCTCCGGATTGTGCCGAACCGTGCATCTTCATCATTAGAGCCGAGCAGCTCTTTTGGATTTCCTTTAGTTTGTACTCGTACTCTTCTTTGTCTGCCAACTGATTGTTGTCCAACCACTGAATGACCGCGTCGCATTCCCGTTTTCCGGTGTTCCTCTCGGACTCGGTCAGCTTGTCACCGGCATCGTCCAACGCTTGTTTGACACCATACACGTAGCTTTCCAACTGGTTCTTGGCCGCGATCTTAACTTTTTGTCGTTCGTCCTCTTCTTTGTACCTTTCGGCCTCGCTGAGCATACGATCGATTTCAGCCTGAGACAGGCGGCCCTTGTCGTTCTTGATGACGATGTTCTTGGAGCGGCCGGAGCTGTTGTCCTTGGCCGACACGTTAAGAATACCGTTGGCGTCCATATCAAAAGTCACCTCGATCTTAGGTGTACCTCTGGGCGCCGGAGGTATGCCGGTCAGGTCGAATGTGCCCAACAGGTTGTTGTCCTTGGTCATGGCCCTTTCCCCTTCGAACACCTGGATGGTGACGGCCGGTTGGTTGTCCGCGTACGTGGTGAACGTTTGGGTTTGTTTGCACGGAATGGTTGAATTACGCTCGACGATTTTAGTCATCACGCCGCCCGCGGTCTCGATGCCCAGTGACAGGGGAGTGACGTCCACGAGCAAAACGTCTTGAATCGCAGAACTCGTGTCACCGCTGAGAATGGCCGCCTGTACCGCGGCGCCGTACGCTACCGCCTCGTCGGGGTTGATGGACAAGTTGAGGGGCTTGCCGCAGAAATAGTTTTGCAGGAGACTCTGGATCTTCGGGATCCTCGTCGAACCGCCCACGAGCACCACGTCGTGTATGTCTCCCTTGCTCAACTTGGCGTCTGTCAATGCCTTCTCTACCGGCTGCAAGGTCGATCTGAAAAGATCTGCGCACAGCTCCTCGAAACGGGCTCGGGACACTCGGGTGTAGAAATCGATGCCTTCCATCAGAGCGTCGATCTCTATGGTGGCCTCCGAACTGGACGACAGCGTCCTCTTGGCCCGTTCCGCGGCCGTCCTCAACCGTCTAAGCGCTCTCGGATTGGAGCGCACGTCCTTTTTCGTTTTCCTCTTGAACTCTTCTGCCAGATGAGACACCAGCCGGTTGTCGAAGTCTTCGCCGCCCAAGTGCGTGTCACCCGCCGTCGACTTCACTTCGAATATCGAACCCTCGTCGATCTGCAGAACGGACACATCGAACGTGCCACCGCCCAGGTCGAAAATCAACACGTTTCTCTCACCTTTCAGGTTCTTGTCCAGACCGTACGCCAAAGCCGCAGCTGTTGGTTCGTTGATTATTCGCATCACGTTCAGACCGGCTATGGCGCCCGCGTCCTTGGTCGCTTGTCTCTGCGAATCGTTGAAGTACGCCGGCACCGTGATTACGGCGTCCGTCACCGCGCGGCCCAGGTACGCTTCCGCGGTCTCCTTCATTTTCGTCAGCACCATCGAACTGATTTCTTCCGGCGCGAATACCTTCCGTTCACCCTTGAATTCCACTTGGATCTTGGGCTTACCGTAATCGTCGACCACTTTGAACGGCCAGTGTTTAATGTCCGCTTGCGTCTTGTCGTCGTCAAATCGACGACCGATCAACCGTTTGGCGTCGAACACCGTATTCACGGGGTTCATCGCAACCTGGTTCTTGGCCGCGTCGCCGATCAACCGTTCGGTGTCGGTGAACGCCACATAGCTCGGTGTGGTCCGGTTTCCCTGATCGTTGGCGATGACCTCTACTTTTCCGTGTTGCCAGATACCCACACAAGAATAGGTGGTACCCAGGTCGATACCGATCGCTGTTCTTCCAACCATTTCGGCGATATATTTATTAACTTTGGTCACACGCACAATTAATACGAAAATAAATTATAAGAATAAATAACGATTACAATTTAAATCACTTTGTATTTAAATTTATAAACTCACTGGTGATTTAAATAATCAATAATTATATGTATTTCACTGAGAGTCGCACAAGACAGTATAATATAACAGGAATATCTCGTTCAATGAATCGCACTGTTACCGCTCTGAATTCAAACTGATGCCGGGCAGCGCGCGTCTAGCGTTTATATATTCGACCGTATGTTCGAGAAGGTTCGATACGTTTCGCGAGCGGCGAGCTCAGCCGTGACCGCCGCGCCGTCTGCCTGTCACCCTACTTTACCATTATACATATAACGCAGTGTAGTCAGTAATTTTAGTTTTCACTATACATATACCTTATAAATATAATACAACAATGATGTTATAGAACATTCTAGAATTTTCTTCGTCTTTCTCGTTATTGTTATTTTCATTACGTTTGCAACAAACGTCTCATTATTAGATTCTGAGCGCAGCGATGAATGTATATTGATTTTACAATGATGTGTGTTCTTTTTTGTATCAATATTTTTTGATTCGTGTTTGTCCCCAACTATTGGCATTGGTGTAATCTTGGTGATGGGTGGGGGGGGGGGGCACGGAGGGACTTTTTATAAAAAAATAATATTTTAATCGAAATATTAAATTCTTTAATAATTATTAAATCTATTCTTATGCAGTAAACGTTTGAAGGAATTATTTTATAAAGTTTAAAGAACGATTCATTATTCACGTGTTTTATATAGTAGATAGTCGGATCCACATCCACCCACAGAACATAATATATAGGTTTAATAATAAGTAGTATTAAAAATTGGTAATTACATGCATCATAGGTATTAATGATATTTCAATGTGTCAACTATAATTCAGTGGTGCGCAACCTTTTTTGATCCACGACCCCCCAAAATAATTTATTTTTAATACGACCCCCCCTTCCTACCAACATTATGTAAGTGTGTAATTTAAATTTACTTAATAGTCTTAATGTATACACACATTTTATTCATATACATTAAATTGTTAATTTTAAAGCAGTTTTAATATTTCTTTAATTTAATTAATCAAAAACATGAAAATAAAATACAAAATTAGAATTTTATAAAATCTAAAATTAAAAAATGTATCATTATAATGATAATCAAAATTTTAATATTTTTAAAATTATAAAATTACTTTTTAATTATTTTAATGAGAGACCTGAGCTTGCATTGTAGACATGATTGATTCTATGTTTGGTTTGATATTTGTCGGTCGTTTAATTAAAAATTTATCCATATCGTTTTAGTTTATATATTATAAAATATTAAAATATTAAAAATGTTAATTTAAAATACTACAAAATACAAATAATTATTACAAGCTATACAAAATTATAAGCATTAATACGATCAACTCAACGGCTCGTACACGACTATCGGACTATTTCATAATAACCGTAAGATTGAATAAAATTACTGATTAAATTCAATTTAAAAATAACTCATATACTGCGTGGTTCAATAGAACTTGTTATCGCAACAATAAGATATGACATGATGTCATAATATTATGATTGACACAGCCATCAACGGTACAAAATAATTTTACTTTTTATAAAACTATAAAATAATATACAATATACATAGTATAAAACTTTTTTCATTTGGTGATTACTGGCGACCCCCTTAGGGGTCGCGACCCCCAGGTTGCGCACCACTGAACTATATGACACTCAATAGTATAATTTTTTTTTTTATAAATTTCCATTTCAAGTCGACGGTTACGATATTATTATATAACATATTTGAGTACCTACTTACCGAAATGTTGTAATTTGTTTTGGTAAAAATATTTTTCATTTTAATAAGTGATAGATGTATAGTTATAATATATACATTAAATGTACATTTTTCAATAAAATCTATTTTATTGTTATTTCGTATCTCTAAAAAAAATAACCGAAGATAAATGAACTTTCCAATGAACGTTTATGCTAGCAATTTCTATGCGCTATAAAATGTTCGACATATATCGACTATATAGGTATTATGCATAAGAATATTTAGAATTTTATTATTTTTTCTAAAATTTTTGTCAATAAAAATTTTTTTGCTGGTTCAAAATTTAATACAACGTTTCTTATAAGTTGTTTTTAGTGGAAATTATAAAAATTGACATTAATTTTTTATGAGCGTCTAAAGTGAATATGTTGTAAAAATTCATCAAAATCGCGAAAATTTGAAAATTATTTCGAGTTAGAAATTGATAAAAACGTTTCTATGTATATCTATGGTTTGAAAATGTTATGGGAAATCTCACTTAAATTTTCCTACATTTATCAGTTTACCGGAAAGTCAAATTATTTTTTTACGAACGTTGGAAAGTTTGAAGTTATATAATATGTTACCCCGATAGTGTATACCGTCAATGATGACTAGCACTAGATATTAGATACATGTTATGCAATGTGCTCGTAGCAGTGTCGCAATTATTGGGAGTGTTGGGTATGCAATTTTTTTGGGTTTTAAATAAGAGTACGATTTTATTTATGTCAAAAGAATAATGCAGACCCCACTGGACATGATCGTATTCACGTGAGACCTACAAAGAATATTAACCAACAATTTATTTGTAACGTACCAAATCTCAATGAAGAAAATATGAAATACATTGAAGGTATTTGCCACGTGAGAGTATAAGCTTACCGGAGTGGTGACCTTTTTTCTGCCTCAAAATGTGATAAAAGAAAAATAATGAATTAAAGAAAACACGCACACATTATTATAAAATCAATCCATTCATCGCTTGGCTCAGAATTTAAAACAATAATAATAATAACTATAGTTTTTGTTATTGTTATTGTAGTATCAACACCTCACTGTTTTTTTGTAATACTATAGGTAGGTACTGCACCGACCCGTTGAAATGATTTTCGATTGAAAATAAAATTTGGTATTAAAGCATCATACGATTTTGTTTCAACATATATAAAGAATTACCTAATGATGTTATTAATTCGGACTTTCCACGACAAATGTTAACTTAAAAAACAATTATAAAAGATGAAAACTAAAAATAATAAAATATTTGGACAGCTTTAGTATAAATAACGATTTATTGATTACCTACGTAGTTTTCCAGACGTTTAAAGAGCTTGTATCATTTTTCTTATAATGCCAGCGATCACTGCGTGGCAGGAGGCAGGAGTAGAACAATCATTTTCCAAACTAATTACTGAAACTAATAAAAAAAACACTTAAGAAACGCGTGTGGACGAGTGCGTTTATCTATAGTACCTATAGTAATTTCAAACATAGAAAAAGAACGAACTAAAAATCTAAATATTGAGAAAATAATTGACAATTTCGCCAAAGCATAATCGATAAAAGTTATTTCTCATAATAGAATATCTTAGATATTTATGTGATAATTATGGTAGATAAATTATTTATTATTTAAGATTACTCTTAAATGTTATATTACCTGTATGTTAAAATATGGTCATGAATTTATAATGCAATTTGATTTGTAGTAAAAATATAATGGTATAAAACTGTAAATTGTTTTTCAGAGGGCCCCTAAATTTTCTGTTGCACCAGGGCCCTCGGAGTTCAAGATCCGGCACTGGAGCCTCGTAGGCATGCCTGTGTGGCTGTGTACAAATATTATAATTTAATTATTATAATTATTATAACAAATAAGTAATCGCTATATTTTATTTAAAATGTACTTAATGTACGACCATATATTAGAGTAAAAATATACAGTTGAAAATCACGTTAATTGTTAGTAACGAGTACCTTGTACCTATAGATAAATCGACTTTACAAATTACAAAGCATTAACGCAAAGCCGTTTCTAACTGTATTAAATTTACAAATACATTATTTAAACTCTTGCATACATAACTGTTTACAACTTAAAATAAGTACCTATATAATACGTACCTACCTAAAAATGAATTGAATTTATTTACAATTATTATGATTTATGTCTGAAAAAGCCCGAAGTTTACGTCATAACCTGGGAAATATTTTTAAATGCATCATTGTCTGAAAACAATGGACATAAGCGTTATTTTCTAGTCAATATTTTGTATAACCACTGTCTAATTTGATTGGAACTGTCGTTATTGACTAGCCATTAACGTTAATAATTCCTTAATTTATGTCTGGTAACAATATATTGGTACATATTAGATTCACCCGTAAATTGACAAATGCTCAAACAACAATTTTCTTTATTTTGATCTTATTCAAAAACTCTCGGGCAGGTACTTGAAATTTTCATCAAATGTTTATTTTATCATTTTCTAAACATGAAAAAATTTACAAAATATTTTGACTCGTTTTGAGTTATTTATAGAAATTTGAAGTTTTTTAGTCTATATTATGTCAATAAAATTGTATTCGTTAGGTCAAAAAGTTTGAAAATTGAATATAAGTTGTTATAATAGCAGTTGATATAAGTATTAAAGATCTATATAAACATGATTTTTTTTTAAGTAGGTTTAAGTATTTATTTAAAGTTCACATGTTGAATGTATCAAAATCTCGGTTAGGTTAAAAATATATTGTTATAATAATATAATATACAACATTGACTTGTATTTATTATATTCTTGTTTTTTTTTTTATTTTATGTCTGAATTGAAAATACATAATATATATCATATCAATTAAAAAGTAGAAGTACTTAAAATACTTTGTTCAAGTGCTTTTTTCAAAAATATCTAAAATACGTCGATATTTGAATGTTTATAAGTTTGCTCAATTTCTTTACGAGACTGAACTTATCACTGACGACTGACGCCTTGAGTCTTGAAGAGATTATCACTTTTTCCCGAGCAACTGAAAAGTTGAGAAATCACTGTTCGCCCACGCCGACAAGTGACAACTGTGAACTGACACGCTGTGCCGTGGTTTGGCCACATTATTCATCGTGGAAAATATTAAATAATATGTTAAATACTAAATTCTTAGACAATATAATATACGAGATAAATCCTAAAAATAAGCAAACGCGGCGACGAGCCAATACTGTGGCGGCGGCGTATTTACTATTTTCTTCTGGGAACTGGGAAGTATAAAGATTAATGCCCACGTATTATAATTTCTAGCTTATACGTAGGTAACTAAATATTAGTATACCTATTACTATAGATTATAATACTATTATAAGTCTATACAACCCTACGGGTCCAGTGGGTCCACTATATAGTAATATGTGCCAACGTGGGCCATATTTTTTCATAAAACATGGCGTTTGTTTATTTATTTCCGGTACTGTTTATTGTTTACTGTAGGTACAACAATTGGTTAAGTTTAGGTGCGCCTATCCACTTTTTAAAGGTTATACCTGCCTTACGTAAAAAAATGTCATGTTATTTAATTTCAATAGTTAAGTAGGTATTATTATTCATTAAGTCTCAGATAATAAAATTAAAAATTATATGAATTTTCAATTATAACAAAATTTGCACACGAATCTAGACACAATATTGTATACATTTTATAAACGTATTAACTGTATAAATGTGATTATTTTTAGGATTCCAGCAAAAACTACTCATGAGGAACATTGTATATTTGTATTATTGTATTAACTATAAGGTTATTAAACTTTGTAATTAGAAAAAGTGCTAAAAAGAAAAATTCAAAAAACTATTTTAAATGTCCGAAATTAGCCAAAATATTTTCAAAGTAAATAATATCTAGAAAATATATAATAAATAATATTATATTCTTGGAGAATATATCGATTTTGAATTACAATTAAATAAGTACATTGATTTTGTCAATAATTACTTTTGCGTAAAAATGACTGTTAGTATATAAATATAATTCAATATTATTTTATATAATTTGGTATTGGATAATTAATTCAAATGTGCGCCAATAAATTTACCCTAATTATCGAGCACATATAAGTTATAAGGAGACAGACACTGAATAGATATCACATAATTTTTGGACCATTATGTCGTTACAAGGCATCCAGTTTACTAATTTATAAATTATAGTATTTGCCTAAAGTTTTGATTGATACCTGCTTTAATTTTTGAAGTTCAATACTTTATTATAGATATCGAAATTGTTTTGAAACCAGGAAATTAATTATGAAGCACCCTGTATAAATGTATAATGCCCAACTTCAAATATCAATATAAATTATTTTTGTAATTTGAAGTTCTTCAAAAGTTATGTAAAGACTAAAGAGTCTTGATTTAGCTAGTACATAATTAATATTAGTACATTTAAATACTATGTAATACTTACACTTTATTTTTTACCTTTATTCTAATTATATTGTATAGGCACTATACTTATTTATATTCTAATATTAACTATTACATTATGTTATTATAAGTAAATTGTAATTGATAAGAACCACTTCCCCAGCGCAGCCTTGGCTTACATGGGGTGCTGCAGTTTAATTTATGTTAAGTGTACATCATATTATAATGTATCATCTGTTGTTTTTGCAAAATATATTATTATTATTATGTGTTTATTAAAATAAAATAACAAAGTATGTTCAACTAAAAATTCATGAAATTTTAATATTAATCAAATTTTATTTTTTTTGAAAACTTGTTCTATTTATAATTATAATAAATTATATTCCAAACAAACAGTTGCATTATAATTTCTAAAATTAATAACATTAATAAACATAGTCTATTTCTGAATTTACAAGTTATACATTGTACAATAATATGATTTAAAAAAATTATAAGTCTTCATGGTTGGTTACATTCCAATTAGTTCCCGAATTGATGCTATTATTTGCTGGACCAATTAGAGCTTTGGCAAAATTTGTGTTTGAAAAATATAAGTTAGCTACATTTAAAAGATCATCAATTTTTACATTCATAACTTGGTTTCTGTGTTCTTGCCTAATTTGTTGGTCCATATCATTGAAAAACAATGCATTACCTTTTGACATTGGTGCAACCGGATGGTCTATTCCTTGAAATATGGCTAATTTTGCTTCATTCAGTTCTTCGATTGTAATCTTTTTATTATTTACCCAATTACAAGCGCCATCAAAGGCTTCAAATGTCTCAATTGGTTTAGGGTCTCGGTAGGAGAACATTTGAATGCTTCCAGACATACTCAGTGAAGCACCAGAACCATAAGCACCATTTTTTTCCCTAACTGTAGGCAATAAATATTTTGAGCTCATATACTTGCAAAGAACTTTAAGTGGAGCAAAATCCTTATGAGCGTAATGAACACCCGGTAGAGCTTTTGCACAATAATTAACGGAAAATGGTAGCACATGATGGAAACACTTTACATCGTTATCTTGTTTATCAATTTTATTGTATTCATTTGACAGATCCCAATTTCCAGCAATTGTGTTAAGAAAACTTTCCAGACCTTTGACTGCCGTGGAGTTATTGTCTACAATGGTCAATGAACATTTCATAGTATTTTTGTTCAATATTATTTCACTGATTTTTTCTAATTTTTTCATTATTGGTTTTAAATCATCAATTTGGGCGATTTTTTTCATGGTACTAATATATTGTAGTCCACCGTATGTTTCACGTTGAGCATCAATTGGATTGATGCCTGCAGTTGCACACAACATTGCATACATATGTCCACTACCTGAAATACTGTTGGCCAAACTACTCGCTTCTTCTTGTACAAGAGTTTTGAATCTGTTTTCATCTTCAAAAGTCACTTGTGTAAATATTTGCTTCCACAGATCAAACATTTCATCAACATTTTTGTCCAAACAATGCGAGTTTAGAATAACACTTTCTTTCATGTTGAATATATTTCTAGGTGAATCTATAATGGATTGGGACACTTGTAAACCTCCAGTGGATTTCCTCACCAATTGGTCAAACTGCCTAAAATCCATAGATTTGGTACCCATTCTGGTAACAACATTACAAAATAATGGAATGAGTATCTTTAAATCATCAGATAAATGTGATGTGTTTATTAAACTTCTAAAATAAGTCACTTGATTAGTTGGTTGTGGAAATATAAATACTGGTGTGTTATCTATGTTTTCTCTTATAAGTGGCACAGAATCAGTTGTCTTTTTTAAATCGTTGATGCTCAAAGATGGTAAACATGTGACATCTTGTATTGCATCTTGCTGTTTCCGAAGCTCCAAACCTTGTTGATAAATGTTCTCTTTGTCTGTATCAGACAAAGGAGCCAGTTTTTCTTTTAGTAACTTTTCCTCACTCTCTTTTCTCAATTCTTCAAAGTTGTTTTCTGGTGACATAGTCATAACGAGTTTATGATTATTATTCAACAAATACTTATCGACTAGCGATTGTAAATAATTAGGTTGATCAGATAATTTTTTCTTAAATTCATCTATCTTTTCACTGACACACATTGAATCTAAAATATTACCATCATGATTCCAAATAGGCAAAGTACCATACAATAATTGTAATCCAAAATTTGAAGTCTGATGTCTCATAGACAGTTCAACGGAATGTAAAATATTATCAATATCACGGTTATCAAAACCTTCCTTAATGACTGATTTAATCGTATCTTCATAAATTGATTCCACACGTTCGAAATCTGATATATTTAATCCCTGAAGCCCTACTGCAAAAAATGAGTCTTTCGTTTGATCTGTGAAGCCAGTTGCAGCACTGAAATCTGTGCCAATGTTTGGTTCTATGAGAGCTTTGTAAAACTTAGCATTAGGTCCATTTAATAATAATCTTGAAAGTATGGCTAGCTCAAAAGTTTCTTGTGTATTAGTGATATCGCTCCAAAGGGTGCCAATACTTAAAGATGACTGTTTATCTTTAGGCACCATTGGATCTTCTCTACAAGCAACATGAGCACGTTTAGATGTTGCCCAACGTTTTTCATTTGGAACCTTTGTCTCGTCTTTAATAGATGGATCTGCTAAACAATCTTTTAAAAATGTATCATTCAAAAATCTAAGGTGATTTTCTAAGTTAAAATTTCCATATGAATAAAAACGGCTATTACTTGGATGATAATATCTGTGGTGAAAAGCAACGAGATCGGAATGAGTTAAAGATGGTATAACATTAGGATCACCACCTGAGTTTATGCCGTATGTATTACTTGGTAAAATTTTGTTTAGAAAATGTTCATTGTAAATTTGTTGATTATCTGAATATACGCCTTTCATTTCATTGTAGACAACCCCTTTTATTTCTATTGGAGAACTCTTATCATCCACATCTTTATGTTCTAAACGCCAACCTTCTTGACGAAAATCAGATTCTCGTAGCATCGGATTGAACACAGCATCTAAATACACTGACATTAGGTTGTAGTAATCAGATTTATTTTCAGTACAGAATGGATAAAAGGTATAATCAGGTGCTGTCATGGCATTCATGAAATTTGCCATGGATCGATTGAGCATTTTAAAAAATGGATCACGACATGGAAATTTTCTACTCCCGCATAATGTAGTATGTTCAAGAATATGTGGTAATCCATTAGACTGCTTTGGTGTTGTACGGAATGCTACACTAAAAACATTGTTTGTGTCGTTTCTATCTATGTGCAGATAATCTGCCCCAGATTTCTGGTGTTCGAGACGCAGGGCTGTGAGTTGAAAGTCAGCAACAGGCCTGACTTCTTTAACAATAAAGCCTTCTACTACTTGCCCAACTTCAAAAATAGTGTCATTTGATGTTTTAGTTTTTAGAATGCTAAGGCCCCGAATATTTGCACGGTGTTTGTTTAGTGTTTTTGAAAGCCTAAGCATCTTGAACAATTAAGGTAACGCTGTAAAAAAAAAAAAAATGTTTAAGCACTAATGTATTATAAAAATGTTATGTAATGTGTTTTAATAAGTTTTTACTTTTATTCTATAGTTCTATACATCATACATTTATACTTGTACAGTTTTGTATTCAGTTACGGATAATTCAAATTGTTTAATGTTTGTATGCTAAAATTTTTCAAAAACAGACTTATAACGAGTAATCATCCCACAATGTTTTTTGAAAGAATACTGCTAACGAGTATCTGAACATGTCCAAACTATTTTTAATAATGGATAATAAGAGGAAAAGGTGTTAACACACACAAAAATTTATATTAAATTTTTTCTTAAAAACTATACAACATTTAAGAAAATCAATGAATTAAATAAATGACAAAGTATGCAACTCTAAGAAGCTAGATTACTTGTTCTTTAATTCTGACACAGCCATAATTCAAAAGTTTAACCCTTTAAAGAGTCTTGGAGTCCAGAAAAGATCCAAATTGTATAATCAGTTTAGTCGGAAAGATCAACATAAGTCCTGTACCTACCGGCGCTTCCACATTAACGAGATTTGTTTTTATCATGAATGATTTGTGAGTTTTAATGGAATTAAAATCTCGAGAGCAACGGCATATGACACACAGAATACAATACAACCCTAATCTAATCCTATGAGAATACCGCTGGATTTTACAATGATATATAATTAGTAATATGTGTTATAAATAAATTTATTATACCATGGTTTATACATTAAGTATACTAGATATTACAAATATTGCATACTCCATAACAAATTACAATTTGACGTAATGATGAAATTATCTTGAATAAATCATACTCACTTCTTAAAACGTATTTCCAATGGTAACTAATTCTGCCAAGTACTAATAATTCTATATTAATTTATTTAAACATAAAATCACTATTTCTGTTATGACTACAAAATATATAATTCAGTTATTTAATACTTTGCCATGTTTGTACTTTACTTTTGTAGAACATCTAATATAAAGACGGTTTAATACAGCAAAAACCAATAATAAAAAAAATAAAGAACAGCAAGTTGATCTTGAATCTTGATTATTGATACCTATATTATCGGCTATTCGGTTATCAGTATTAGGAATAGGAATCACGATTCAAGATAAGGTCCTAAATATATTTTCTTCTTCCAAGTACTTACGGGAATATAAAGCCGCGTAAGTAGAAAGCACAGAATACAGTATATTATAATGGTATACGGATTATTCATATTTATTTACGTTTTCTAGAAAATATGTGCATTATTTTAAACAATGCCCATTTATTACAATATATAGCTTGTACAAAAATACGCATATTATGTCTAATCGAGCAGGGGATGTGCAACCTGTTGGCTGTTACCTAACCAGTATAATATCATTAATGGCGATCAGTTAAACGGTATGTTTGTTCTACTAATTTTTTTTTTCAATTTAATTTTTATCAAAAGTATCTATTT
Source organism: Sitobion miscanthi (assembly GCA_008086715.1). Classification (NCBI taxonomy): domain Eukaryota; kingdom Metazoa; phylum Arthropoda; class Insecta; order Hemiptera; family Aphididae; genus Sitobion; species Sitobion miscanthi. The sequence continues at coordinate 54,999,670 of CM017797.1, forward strand.
CTAGATATTACAATTATTATATTTTAGACATTATTGTAGTCTGTCAAAAAAATATGTTCAACAATAAAACATAGGAAGTAACTAGAACGTATTTTCTTAGTATTTTGAACTCAAAAATACAAATTTTTCAAAAAAAATAATATTTTGAAGTTTTTTGACTATAACTTAAAAATTTAGTTTGAGCGATTTTTTACCAAAAAACAATTTGTAATTATATGATATCATAATTAATAATGTATCAATAATATTCTCAACTTTGATTATATAAGTATTTACTAATTGATTATTAATACATTATTATTGTACATAGTCTGTGCAAATAATAAAGCATAGGAAGTATACTATTTTTTCGAGACAAAACGAATAAAAACGAAAAATATGTATAGCAGCTAACAAATAATATTTATTTTGCAAAAATGTAGGTAATACAAAAAAAAAATCAGTCGCAACTTAAATCTACCTATAAAATACTATTTACAATCAGAATGTAGGAAGCAGTTCACAATAGTACCTATTTACAAAATATATAATAAAATTATACATTGTTAAATGAATCAATCGACTTCTTCGACGGTAGGTCCTCCGGAGCCGGAACCAGGAAAACCATGAGCACCGGGGTGAGACCCATCTCCGGATTGTGCCGAACCGTGCATCTTCATCATTAGAGCCGAGCAGCTCTTTTGGATTTCCTTTAGTTTGTACTCGTACTCTTCTTTGTCTGCCAACTGATTGTTGTCCAACCACTGAATGACCGCGTCGCATTCCCGTTTTCCGGTGTTCCTCTCGGACTCGGTCAGCTTGTCACCGGCATCGTCCAACGCTTGTTTCACACCATACACGTAGCTCTCCAACTGGTTCTTGGCCGCGATCTTAACTTTTTGTCGTTCGTCCTCTTCTTTGTACCTTTCGGCCTCGCTGAGCATACGATCGATTTCGGCCTGAGACAGGCGGCCCTTGTCGTTCTTGATGACGATGTTCTTGGAGCGGCCGGAGCTGTTGTCTTTGGCCGACACGTTCAAAATACCGTTGGCGTCCATATCAAAAGTCACCTCGATCTTAGGTGTACCTCTGGGCGCCGGAGGTATGCCGGTCAGGTCGAATGTGCCCAACAGGTTGTTGTCCTTAGTCATGGCCCTTTCCCCTTCGAACACCTGGATGGTGACGGCCGGTTGGTTGTCCGCGTACGTGGTGAACGTTTGGGTTTGTTTGCACGGAATGGTTGAATTACGCTCGACGATTTTGGTCATCACGCCGCCCGCCGTCTCGATGCCCAGTGACAGGGGAGTGACGTCCACGAGCAAAACGTCTTGAATCGCAGAACTCGTGTCACCGCTCAGAATGGCCGCCTGTACCGCGGCGCCGTACGCTACTGCCTCGTCGGGGTTGATGGACAAGTTGAGGGGCTTTCCGCAGAAATAGTTTTGCAGGAGACTCTGGATCTTCGGGATCCTCGTCGAACCGCCCACGAGCACCACGTCGTGTATGTCTCCCTTGCTCAACTTGGCGTCCGTCAGTGCCTTCTCCACCGGCTGCAAGGTCGATCTGAAAAGATCTGCGCACAGCTCCTCGAAACGGGCTCGGGACACTCGGGTGTAGAAATCGATGCCTTCCATCAGAGCGTCGATCTCTATGGTGGCCTCCGAACTGGACGACAGCGTCCTCTTGGCCCGTTCCGCGGCCGTCCTCAACCGTCTCAGCGCTCTCGGATTGGAGCGCACGTCCTTTTTCGTTTTTCTCTTGAACTCTTCTGCCAGATGAGACACCAGCCGGTTGTCGAAGTCTTCGCCGCCCAAGTGCGTGTCACCCGCCGTCGACTTCACTTCGAATATCGAACCCTCGTCGATCTGCAGAACGGACACATCGAACGTGCCACCGCCCAGGTCGAAAATCAACACGTTTCTCTCACCTTTCAGGTTCTTGTCCAGACCGTACGCCAAAGCCGCAGCTGTCGGTTCGTTGATTATTCGCATCACGTTCAGACCAGCTATGGCGCCCGCGTCCTTGGTCGCTTGTCTCTGCGAATCGTTGAAGTACGCCGGCACCGTGATTACGGCGTCCGTCACCGCGCGGCCCAGGTACGCTTCCGCGGTCTCCTTCATTTTCGTCAGCACCATTGAACTGATTTCTTCCGGCGCGAATACCTTCCGTTCACCCTTGAATTCCACTTGGATCTTGGGCTTACCGTAATCGTCGACCACTTTGAACGGCCAGTGTTTAATGTCCGCTTGCGTCTTGTCGTCGTCAAATCGACGACCGATCAACCGTTTGGCGTCGAACACCGTATTCACGGGGTTCATCGCAACTTGGTTCTTGGCCGCGTCGCCGATCAACCGTTCGGTGTCGGTGAACGCCACATAGCTCGGTGTGGTCCGGTTTCCCTGATCGTTGGCGATGACCTCTACTTTTCCGTGTTGCCAGATACCCACACAAGAATAGGTGGTACCCAGGTCGATACCTATTGCTGTTCTTCCAACCATTTCGGCGATATAGTTTTTAACTTTGGTCACACGTACAATTAATACGAAAAGAAATTACAATAAATCACTTTGTATTTGAATTTAAAAACTCACTGGTGATTTAAATAGTCAATAATTATATGTATTTCACTGAGAGTCGCACAAGACAGTATAATATAACAGCAATATTTCGTTCAATGAATCGCACTGTTACCGCTCTGAATTCAAACTGATGCCGGGCAGCGCGCGTCTAGCGTTTATATATCCGACCGTATGTTCGAGAAGGTTCTATACGTTTCGCGAGCGGCGAGCTCAGCCGTGACCGCCGCGCCGTCTGCCAGTCACCCTACTTTACCATTATACATATAACGCGGTGTAGTCAGTAATTTTAGTTTTCACTATATATATACATATACCTTATAAATATAATACAACAATGACGTTATAGAACATTCGAGAATGTTCTTCGTCTTTCTCGTTATTGTTATTTTCATTATGTTTACAACAAACGTCTCATTATTAGATTCTGAGCGTAGCGATGAATGTATATTGATTTTACAATGGTGTGTGTGTTTTTTTAATTTTTGTGTCATCACTGTTTGGAGCAGTAAAGCTGCTTTGATTTTTTTTCAACAGTATATCTTGTTTGATGGGAAAACGAATCAGCTATGTATAAAAATAATATAGTTGGTACTATGGGCATTTGAGAGGATAAAATTCTCAAAAGTTTAAAAAAAGGAAGACCAAGGTTCCTTGGACCACTAAAAGTGCAGAGAAAAATGAAACAAAAATTTAGGAAAAACGGTAATTTTTTCGCTAAATTGGTTTTCAACAAGACCTTATTTTTAGTGGGACGCTAAAAAAAATGATATGAAATTTTAACTGAATATTATCATTTTCTATACACGATAAAATTTTCAAAATATATTGATTTGTTTTGAGCTGTTTACGGACGTATTCAGTTTCCAAATTTTAATTTTTTAGATTCTGAGCGGAGCGATGAATATATTGATTTTATAATAATCCGTTTTTAATTTTTCCGTCAGTCATCTTCGTTAAACTGCTTCGATTTTTTTCAACAGTAGGTATCTTGTTCCATAGGAAAGTGAGTATAGTCAAAAGTATAATCCTCTATAGTTTTCTAAAGTGTAAGGAAAAACAAAATAAAAATTAATGAATACGGTAGTTTTTAACTACCTAATTCGATTTGGTTTTAGGTGTGAGTAAAAAAAATGACTGTAGGTACATGAAACCTTCACTGAATATTATCATTTTCTATACACGATAAAATTTTCAAAATATATTGATTTGTTTTTGAGCTGTTTGCGGACATATTCAGTTTCCAAATTTTAATTTTTTAGATTCTGAGTGGAACGATTCTTAGTGTTCAGTATTCACTATATACCATATAAATATAATACAACAATGGAAACACATATATAGAACATTCGAGAATTTTCTCCGTCTTTCTCGTTATTGTTATTTTCATTACGTTTGCAACAAACGTCTCATTATTAGATTCTGAGCGTATTGATTTTACAAATATGTGTGTTTTTTTTTTGTATCAATTACTGTACCATTATTTTTATAGTTTACCTACCTTATAAATTTAATGCAACGGTGCCACGGTGGTGAATGGTGTTATAGAACATTCGAGAATTTTCTCCGTCTTTCGCGTTAATTAATATTTTCATGGGGTTACTCACCATTAAACAGCTCTATTTTTAGATTCTGAGCGGAGCGATGAATATATTGATTTTATAATAATCCGTTTTTAATTTTTCCGTCAGTCATCTTCGTTAAACTGCTTCGATTTTTTTCAACAGTAGGTATCTTGTTCCATAGGAAAGTGAGTATAGTCAAAAGTATAATCCTCTATAGTTTTCTAAAGTGTAAGGAAAAACAAAATAAAAATTAATGAATACGGTAGTTTTTAACTACCTAATTCGATTTGGTTTTAGGTGTGAGTAAAAAAAATGACTGTAGGTACATGAAACCTTCACTGAATATTAGCATTTTCTATACACAATAAATTTTTCAAAATATTTTGACTTGTTTTGAGCTCTTTACGGACATTTTGAGTTTCCAATTTATTTTCGTTTTTTTTCTATAAATATCAAAATTTTATTATTTGTGTCAAAATGCTTGAAAATTAAATACAAGGCTCCTAATATATTGTTACAATGACAAATAAAAAATATTAAAAGTACATAGACACAATTTTTTTATAAGCATATAAAGTTCAAATTTTGACAAAATAGCACCTAGTAATTTCTACAAATTATTTGTTAGAAATTCATAGAACAATTATTTTTAAATTTTATCAAAAAAAAAAAAATGTCTACAAGAAAGGTAAATTACATTTTTACAGCATTAGATACCTATTCATTCGATTTCTCAACTAAGTTTTCTTATTTTGTTGTAATTCAAAAACATATAATCGTAGATACTCGAAATTTATATTATGTGTTTATTTTATCAATTCCTATACTTGATAAATTTTTCAAAATATTTTGACTGTTTTCTAACATTTTACGTACCTACATTTTCAATTTCCAATTGTTTTAATTTTTGTTTCTATAGACGTCAATAAAATTGTATTTCGTTTACATTGATATTAATATATTATATAATTGAATTCAAATTTAATACCATCCATTATACAGTGACTTACTTGTAACCTACTGTACATCAGAGCGACATCCACTTACCTACTTCTTTCATTGATTATAATTTATAGCCTTATAGGTAGGCGGGGAATCCTCATGTCTAGGAATTAATGTCATTCGGTTTTTGATATATAACTAAATATTGCAATTAATAAAATAAGTACTTTTGAACAGTTCTGCCAATCCTTATATCTGAGTATGGCAAATTTACTTCCCTATAGTTACATGTTTATGTCCTATATGCTTAAATAATTATTTTTAATATATCTTGACAACTTGTATCTTATAGATAGGTGCCTACCTAAATAATTAAATACCTAAGTAGTAATATGTAGTAGGTATATATTAAAATATTTATTTTTTGGAATCTAAAGACTAAATGTATAGTAAAAGTCAAAATTTCATTTCAGACATTCATGTTTCTATAACAATTTGTATTTGTGTTAATCGCATAACATCAACATTTATTGGTGTACTTTATAATATTATGTCGAAACAAATAAAGTAGGTGCCTAGGTGCTTTATTTGTTCTTACTGATATAAAACATAAAAACAATGGGCTATAGAACTTTATTTTTATTTTTTCAAGTTAAATAATTTCAGACGTTTAGATGAGATATTTGAAAACTGTTGTATAACTTCAACTTGTGTTTTTTTTTTTCATATATTTTGGCTATAGAAAATCTATTAAGACATCTATGTATATACGTAATGCTTACTAGATTACTACAGTTGATACTTGATAAATATCAAACAAAATAAATAACAATAATAAGGCGATGTTGGTGAGAGGAGGGCTTCAGTCGGTAAAAACAAATTCTAATTAGTAGGCGGTCTAAACACTATTGAAAAAAATTACATCTTAATGATTAGTACAGTATATTAAACATTTTATTACATTAAAAATAAATTAACATAAACAAATTACATAATCATACACCTAACCTAACCAAAATCACCAAATGGAATGATTAAGTACCTACTATTCATAAAAAAAACACAGATAATCAGTCTATTAAATGCATAATAACAGTGATAAACTATTAAAATATTAAAGATATTTTTTCAATATACTTTATAATATAAAGTAATATGCGTAATATTATGTTTATAATTTTGAACAAAACAATTAAAACAATAATAATATGTCTATTAAACTATATTATATTATATATTATAAAAAAATGAGAAAAAAAAAAACAGTGGTAAAAATGAGTTATGCCACACTAGGTATACAATAAATATCATATAATATTATATATACCAATGGAAATATTATTTTAACACATATACAAAAGATAAAATTTCTTAGTTCCAATAACAGGCGATGAGCGTTTCAGTCCCACACAATAAAGAGAATAACAATAATATATTACATTATATTTTAATAATATTATAAAGCGGTTGCTGAGGTATCTATAATTTGATAATTAGCGAAAATATTTCATTTTCATTTTCTATTTATTCAATTATTTATACAATGTACTGAATAACGCAAAAGTATAATAAAACTTTCCTTAAATATAATTTTTTTGGTAACAATATTTGGTTTTTGAAACACACATACATATAATATATACATAATATAAGCCCCTAAACCAACTAGAAAAAAAATAAAAATAATCTGATAGTAATTAGTCTCATATTATATTTGAAATGCCAAGTAATTAAGTATATAGTATATAAGCCGACCCAGTCTTGATGAAAATAAAAAATGTTTAGTTGAAAACATTTATCTATTGATTAATGATAGAGATTAGTATTTAGTACGCTTACAATGGAATAAATTTAAATATGCTAAATATAATTTGCAATTCTAAGAAATAATCCAATTATTATTGTTCAACGATGGAAGTTTTAAATTTTAGTAATATTAAAACATGAGATTTCATTAATATAGTTAAATAATCAGAAAATTTAAATAAAATCATAATGGATTTGTATATAATTTAAGATTGATCATAAGTTATCAAAAATAAAAAAAGAAGAAAAAGTACAAGAATTAATAAATTTTATGAATTGTTCTATTTGACTTTATGATAAAATAATTATCATGAATTACTAGGTTAAGAATTATTCATAAATAATAAAATTCGCTAAAAACACACATCAGAGAAAAATACTGATATCAGTTCATTATTTATTTTGGGGCTATAAGACCAGCAAGCATATCAAACGAATTTCCATCCGGTCTGACATCTATAATGTCTCCATCTTCTGAACGAACCCTCAAAAATCCATGGTCATCAAGTCCTATCACCGTGGCTTTGAATGACGATTTGTTTGGTCGAAGCACTGTTACTACGGTATTACTAATAGAAAAATACACATGGATAATATGTGAAGCTTGATAATATGGTAAATAAAATAAAATAATGTTTACCTATGAAGCCAATATTTGTAGTAAAGATCAAATATAATGTCTACATTGCCATTTTGAACTTGATTCAATAGCCTTTCAAGTTCGGTAAATACAGTGGCAAAATATTGTTCATAAGTCAATGTCTGAAGTTGACTTTGAGTGTTTGCATTATGTTCAATGATTATGTCGTTTATGCAAGTGGTAGGTAAATTGTTATTTAAATTTACACCACATCCTGCAAAGTGAATACAAAATAAGCAACAATGCATCATCAATTAAACTGTATCATTAGCAAAATAATACCAACCAATAGAACAGATGGCTGTGTTTCCAGCTGCAGAACTGCTAATGACTAAACCACCAATTTTTGCATTTCCTCCAGCATATATATCATTTGGCCATTTTAGACCGAGATCAAGTTTCTATAAACAATGTAAATATTAACCGGGATAAAGTACAAATAATACTATTCCAATATTTACATCATAGCCACCGGGCAGTGAACATATGGCTGAAACAACTGACAATGCAACAACATGTTGTAGCAATGCTAGTCTCTGACCAAGCTTTGAATCGAATGGAATGTGTAACTGTACAGAAAACATGGCACAGCCACTTGGACTCAACCATTTATTACCGCCTCTACCTATTTAACAACAATTAAACATACTTTTTAACATAGTTATTAATGTAAACATTTTAAAGCAAATAAACAGCATATTATGGTCCTTATTTTTTGTAATTTTTATAAAACTACAATACATAATAAGTTAGTAGTTTTACCGATTCCAGTAATCTGTTGTTTTGGAATGACTACAAGCCCATGCCTGGATATTGGATCGTTTAAGAGCTTCATGGAAGATGACATTACTTCTCCAAATATTACTAGGCGTCCTAATTCTTCAGTATGGAGATTCTATAAACAAACAAACTATGTATTCAAATATAATAACAAAAAACTAGGAAATATATGGAATATTTGTATATATTTTTCAGTGTGATCATAATATGACTTTGAAAGCTTTTGGACTCATACATTTTGTGTTTTGTATCAGTTGATGTAATTTTTTTTTTCAATTGTTTATGTTTAAGATATTTGTACATTTGTATATCTACACACTAATAGGCCTTTGAAAAATGCTTTTTAGATTAAATTAGAAATAATATGATTAAATCAAAAACAATTAAGTGTTAAGTTGATTTTCTGTCGTTATTATTTTTATTCAAAAATGTATAGTACACAATACACATATCATTTCAAAATATCACTCATTTTTATTTCTTTTAATAAAAATATTATAAAATTATTAAGGGGATTGTATTCGTTTCAACAATTAATTGAAATAATGTTATAATATGTATTTTTATTGGTAGTTATGATATTTAAGGCTTACTTTGAAATAATCTTCTCCACTGAAGTTCATTGGGAAATCATTGCAAATTACAGGTATAGAGTATTCACTAGCTCCAATACACATTTCATCTTTGGTACAAAACTGAACTTTTAAGTCTTTCAATAATAACACATTATTTTTAGATACTTTTCCATTTAAAGAAGTTAAAAATGTAACCTTATCCTATAAATTAAAAAAAAAAATTATAAACATGAAATATTGAGGATAAAAATATATATTATATACTACCACACACATTTTCAGTTCCCAGTAAATAAGCGGGCGTGTGTTTTGGTTCTTGATCACAGGACACACAATCCAGTCCCAAATGGGTGCTCAACAAATCTTTAATTAATAGATATCTATCCTCGGTAGTTGAACGGTTTTCTCCGTTTTGATGGGGATCGATTTCCAAATGTACCTAAGGTAGTTATAATGTTAATATATTTACCTATATACATTATAAAGATTTTAAGAGAAAGTCAACTATCAATAATTACTTGAGAGAAAATAACTTTTCCTCCAGAAGGAGCTGTCGCTAAAATTAAACTTGGCGTTTCCCAGGTATCTTCAGCAGCCAGAATTTCGATGTCAATAGTATGATGCTTGTTGTTAGAATCAAACATATCCACAATGTCTAAATTTCTATCTTCTTTAACACTAACATATTAACATTTAAATTTTTTTATTGCAGTTCAATTAATTACTCAATTCAATTTTAAGTCTTTACCAGTTTTCAGATGGGAAATGATCATTATTGGGTATGCTGGGTTGATAACAAAGAACATGGTGCAAGAGAGATGTTCGCATGGACAATGGACGGTACGTGAAGCTGACTATGTCGTCAGAACACACTTCAGCTGTACTAAAAGCAGTTGGGAGGAGTGTTCCCAGAAAATCAGAACACAAGCATAAGATTCGGCCCCCTTCTGTTAACAGGTATTGCTCAAGTAATGGATAAAGTTCATCAGGTACAGCACCATAGACAACTACCATTGTGGCCTGCGACGTCCATGGTGAATGAAGCATTTTATCTAAGCTCAACGTATAGATTGTGTACCTACATCATTAGTAAATAATAAAGTATAGACATTTAATATTTTAAAACATTAAATCAATAATAATGATATTTATTTGATGCAACAATAATAATCAATACATTTTATAATTTAAAACGGTTTACAATATTGCAGCACCCCCTAAAAACTAATCTTGTGCTGTGGGAGCATAAAAGTATTTATAATTATTTAAAATATAATTTTTTAATTTAATGATAAAATATATCAAATACATAATGCTATTTAAATTTTAAATATTTAATTTACTTATATATTATGAATTAAGATTCATTATTTATTTATTTTGATAAATTTTAACTTTTAAGCCAGTTTAAGATTTTTATTGTATATTGGCATCCAAACGGGCAATATAAAGGATAAAGAGTTGCTTAAGATAAAATTTAACTTAAGAATAAATATTATAACAGCTATTATTGTATATAATTGAATAAAAAATATTTTTCAAGATTATATCTTAAAACCTATATCTACGTGAACAATTATTATTCAAAATTTAAACATGAATTCCAAAGTTTAGATTCAGTATCAAAGTTAAAGTCGAAATCATCAAGACTATGACTAACCCAATGACTTTTGAATTCATTAAAACTGTAAGATTGTGATAAAAAAACATATGTTGAGGATAATATATAAAGTGATAATATGTTAATTTTAAATAAGAGACCGATGGACACTAGAAGATATGGACTGGCTACTATCAAAACTTTGTACGACATAGAATAGGTAATTAATATGTGGTTATCATTAAAAAATAAAAATTAAATAAACTCCTATAAAACCCCCCTAAAAAAATATGCATTGATAAGTACTAATTATGTAATAAGATTAAGCCATTACAGATTCAATAAGTATTGCAGTTTTGTGTAAATATGTATTCATTCATTTTAATAAGTAGGATATTATACACATAAAAAAATTATCATGTGTACAATTGAGCATAACATTGGATTAATTAAATATAATCTATAATTTAATAGCATCAATAAAATAGTGAGAATAAACAAGACAAAAACCGTGACCTTAACTTATAATAAAAAAGTATTATTATACATAGTAAAATAAAATGTAATTATTTATAACCAACATTATTATTAAAACTCGTTAAAATCTATTATATTTTCAAGTTATTATTAATAAAAATAAATTATTTGATTAGTATTATTCAATTAAATATTATTATAGTTAGTTAAATTAAGTTTTTTTAGTATTTCAACAATTTATTATTTTACCTGTATCTATGCAAGACAGACTCCAATGAATGCTGAATTTGTTGTGCGCTAGAAGCACTATCACTAAATATAATAATATTTGGTGGTTTTCCAGTTTTTAATTCACCACTATGTTGTACCGGTGTATGACATCGAGGTCTTGTTTCAATACTGTTACTAAAATCGGAAAATGATCGATGACTTCTCATCATTGAAGTATTTAAAGAGTTACTATATATCCCAAACACATCAGGACTACTTTTAATTGGTTTCATTCTGGAAAAGAAATTAATAAAAATTATAAACCATTAATAGAAATATTTTCAATGGTATTTGCTCGCCTATTTGGAGCTCAGTTAAAATAAATGTTCATACCCGCTTGAAATTTTTGTTTCATTTTCTTCAATCGGAGTGAGAACTATTCTTCGAAAACTAATAGACTCACTGGAACTAGTTGAAGCACTTTCATAATTATATTCACTATTTGATTTTCCATTTAATCCATTGTTCATTTCACATTCATTGTTAAATCGAACATATTGTAAGTGATTATCTTTTGGAATTTCAAGTTCAGGAATAGTGTTTTTATGAATTTTACTCTCAGTGAAATATTCTGATTTAACATTTTTTACAATAGTGCTGTCAACTTCATCTTGTTCATTTTCAATAACAACATAATCGTCCATACTTATTTCATTTTCAGCTTCTCTTGACAATACTGCTGAACTGAAAATATTGAGATAACTCATTAGAAAATTAAGATAAACAATTTAAAACTCGTGAATAAATGTTACCAAAAGTTAATAGGTTTTCCAGTTTTTAACACATTTGTTGCAGCCACAGATACAGCATAAAGTGTGTCACAGTAGTTTTTCCACTGAATAGTTGTTAAATTGTCGATAATACCTATGTGAAAAATATTTGTGCAAAATTACATGTATCTTTATAAAAATTAATTACAATCAAATTTACCATAATTATCATGTAAACTATAAACAAAATCAATACTAGAAGCAATTGATTCATTATTTTCAATATCACATGGTTGACCTTCAACTTTTACAGCTACAAAAAACAACAGTATTACATTTTAGGCAGTTTTTAACGATGTCTATCAAAAATAATTTATAACTGACTTTGTATTCGTAGTAATTCCATATGGTTTCCCAGATACAGTGATCTTGAATCAGCCATAAAATTACTGGTAAGCTTAGCAAAATGATCCAGATCAGTTTCCAACAATAGACCAAAATTTTCTCCAGCATTCCATGCTTTAGGCACACCAAAATCTTCAATCTAAAATAAACAAAATATATTAATATATAATCACCATACAAATAAAAAATTTGTCAAGAGTTATATTTAACGTACGAAACATTTCTCCATGTTTTGATGAACATTGAACATTCTGTAAGTGGCTTCAACCAATAAATGAAGTTTTGTGTCTTGACTTAAAGTTATTGGCTTGTGTGTATTCAAGAGTGCAGGAAATGTAATAGGGTTTTTTGGAATAAGAATCCAACTATCCACATTCAATATTTGCTATTAAAATAAAATAATCTGATTAAGACTGACAAAAAAAAAAAAAAATTAAATTTGTCAATATTTTAACTTTTAAGTATATTATATTTGAAATTTATCAATACAATACAATTATAAATTATTAAAATTCTTCTTCTTTACTCCCAACTATATGGGATACTCTCTTTAATTAATTCCTATTTCCTTTTCTAAATATATAAACCTCATACAGACATTACTTTTCTTCACCCACTCACTGAACTTCTTCTCAATCTGCCTTATACAGAATATTGGTTCCATTATCAATATTCTTGGCATAAACCCAATCTGTCTCATACAGAATAATGGTTCCATCATTGATATTCCTGGCATTAATTCAAAATAATTCCTCAAAATCTAAGTCTCACTTCTTATTCTCTTTTCCTGAAGTTTCATCCTATGACTCTTATAATGTATACATTATTAATCAAAACTTATATTATAATATAGTTCAAATCTAAATCAAGCAATCTAATTATGTTATAACATCTAAATATATATGAATAATATTATGTTACCTCAGGGAAAACTGAACATGACCTCTTGTGCCCAACAAATGATAGGATCTGATCAAGCTGAGCGGACCTAGCATCTTTGCAATTGTCTGAAGTAATGCCATGAGGTCTTATGGACAGAAATATATCACTATTTTCTTTATTGTACAAGTCTAAAATGACAATTTCATAAGAATGAATCAGTAGAAAAATAAAGTTATTTAATGCTATACATACTTTTGTTGTCTAATCCTAAAAAATCCTTTTCTTTGTATAGCACTAGAGTCAAATTGTTTGTAAGGTATTTTTTCAAATTTGATTTTATATTTGATAATCTATATGATTGAAACCAATTGGTAGCCATATAATACAGCGTCAGCAGCATTGTCTCTTTAGGATACCATTAACAGAACTCGAAAATTTCAATTGGTAACATTAGTATTACCAATAATATCTACCCAAAATGGCAAAATATAAAATAAACATTAATTACAACAAAACTTGTAATTTAATGAACACCATAATAATAATTATTATGTTTCATGATTACACTAAGGAATTGAATTTGTAGAAGGTCATCTGTGCACTTACTTTCATCTGGACGAGACAACTATAATGATGATAAGTAAATATAATATTATATTAAATTAAACTCAAAAAAATTACATTTCACACTACATCCCATGCATATTATATAGCCTTATTAGCCACAAGCCAGAATGACATTCAACTGACTTTAAACCGATAACTGGCATATTGGCATAATCACTAATCAGAATATCAGATTGGGAATTAAAGTATAATATTCGATAGTGGTAGATCGTTTACGATACGAGAAAAATTACATAATATTTACTGTTTATTTTTTATAGTATTAACATTCATTATTTATAAGTAGGTATAAAAAAATAAAATCCTTGATAATATAATCTTATAACTTTGACAGGTGTGCTGGTATAGAACGTAATCTCTAGATAGCAGCACAAAATATGCTGCATATTGTAATTTGTTAAATTTAAATTTTGTCTTTTCGACATGGGTATTAGCATAGACCTATAAACTGATGGGCACCGCGTTCCACTCCGTCCCGCCATCAATGCACGATGGGAATTATATAAGAGAAAAAAATAAGAAAAAGCTAAGAGAGAAAAGAGAGAAAGAACATAAAGGGGGTAATCATTGACGTATGAAACTAATACTATATTTCCTCCACGTTCTCTTTTCTCTTTTATTTTATATCGTACCCCAGACAAGGGGGCTCTCTCTAAGCGCTGTCCATTAGTTTATAGATCTATGGGTATTAGCATAGAACATGTCGCGTTTACATAGGCGCAAATAGAGGAAGGGGGGCTTTAGGGGCTAAGCCCTCCCCAACAATTTTCATAGCCCCCCCCCCTAAACTTTTCCTACAATTTGTTTTAAGCTTATTCAATATTATTAAAGTTTAGCCCCCCCCCCAAATCACAAACGCAACTTGCGCCTATAATCATATTGCACCTAACATTTATAGTTCCATGATACTAGGTGTCTACAAAAATCATTTAACAATTTTTTTTTATTATCTTCTAAGAATGTGTGGAATTTTAATTCGGCACTGTCGTACTGATGAGGAGTGAGGACATACCTATTTTTAACTACTTGAATTCCTTGAACAGAATACTGAGGTACATGAACGAAAGCGTTCGTTTTGTGTCATTGCCCATTGGATAAGGTAATCTGCTGATTGGCATAATATAGTAGGTACCTACCTATATATATTATGATTAGGGCAGTGAACTTGTAGGCCTAAGGCCGTATCCAGAACATTTTTTTGGTTTGGGGGGAGGTCAATAACATATACATTGTAATTTTATTGAATTTAAGTTTTGATATTTGGTTAAAAATAAAACTTATTGAAGAAATTTGGGGGGGGGGGGATTCGACCTGGCTTGTAGCCATAAAAGGGTAATTGGTCAAAATATCCAAATGTATCCGTTTTTACGAAAATAGTAGATTACACTTGACTTTCTATTAAAATTAGCTCAAATTTCAAATTATTTAATTAGCTCGTTATTTTGTAATATTACTAGTAACGTAATATATATTATTTATTTATTATAATATATATTTATATTTATATTATAATTATTTTATATTAGGTATATTTTTATAATTAAATAATTTGATATTTGAGCTAATTTTATTATAAAGTAAAGTGTAATTTAGGTACTTATTTTCGGAAAAACGGATATAATTTGGATATTTTGATCTAGATTCTATAAAAAGTAACCAAATATGCATTTTTATGCAAAAATAAAAATATACCTAAGATGAGCACTTACACCCAAAGTATGCATTTTAAAAATAAAATTTAATGCCGGCAATCCGACATCACATTGTGAACGATTCTCTATCTATTAATAAAATTAATACACTACAATTACAATTTTAGGTATATCTTAAATCGTGACTGCAATTTCAACTGATCGTCTTATCAACGAGCTTCAAGCACTTTTATGAAAAATTTGCACTTGCTGGGCGCTGACAGGTAAAAACCATATTGTACGACAAAAATTGAAACAAATTTATGTTTTGTATTAATCAAAATAAAAACGTCAGCGGTGAAAAATTGATAAAATAATTAATTAAGTTAAAATATGTCTTTAAAAGTATAAAATTGAAGAAAATATGCTCTATAACAAACAAAACTCAAAATATGTATTTATATGCAAAATACAATTTGAAAATTAGCTTTGCTATAATTATGTCCAAGGTGGATTTATAAAGTGGATGATCAAACGTCTTACCATCTTAGTCATGGATAGTAACTACTTAATTATGAATGGGTGTTTGAATTTGTCTTCTATTTTTATATATATATAATTTGTTTACATTTCTGCATTATTTTGTATATATTTTGAATAATATTATGATCTTAACTGTGTTCGGTGATTATTATTCCAAAACAGGGATTTATTATGAGATAGGTAAATTCCAAATGGTCACACTGGTCATGTAAATGTTAGGTTATGTTTTTATAATCAAATTTATTTGCATTATCAGTGTTAGTTTGCAAAATTTCATTCCTAGAGAATAATTAATAATAAAAAAGCCCGATAGATAAGTATTCAAGTAAAAAGTATACATTTTTGTTTTGTTCCTTAAATTTTTATATTTAAGTAGGTATTTAGAAAGCGCTTTAAACAAAATAAATTATTCAAAATGAGTTCAATTGGAACTGGTGTAAGTATATTGTTTTGATTTTTTCAACGGCAATGTCTATTTTACATTTTCGATTGTTTAACGTAATTTATTATATACAATTTATAAAATTAAATATGATGATAATATTTCATTAAATTTTTACATTTCGTAAAATATAATACATCTAAAATATTTTCTTTACAGTATGATTTATCAGCATCTCAGTTTTCGCCTGATGGTCGAGTATTTCAAGTTGAATATGCTTTCAAAGCAGTTGAAAATAGCGGGTAAATACCATAATGTAGCTATTTAATTATTATATTATTTTTAATTGGATCCATGATTTGTATTTGGTAGAACTGCCATAGCTTTACGTGGTTCTGATGGTGTCGTTTTTGCCGTTGAGAAATTGGTCACGTCAAAACTTCATGAAGATTGTACAGGAAAAAGATTATTCAGTGTGGAAAGCCATATTGGAATGGTAAGTTTTGAAATATATATGTATTTTTAGCCTATCATATAATAATATAACTTTCCATTTAGGCTGTTGGGGGATTGACTGCTGATGCCAGTGCAATATTAGATGTTGCACGCGAGGAAGCGAGATCATATCGTCAGAATTACAGTATGCCCATTTCATTGAAATATTTAAATGAACGAGTATCCATGTACATACATGCTCATACATTATACAGTGCTATTAGGCCATTTGGTTGTGCTGTTATTATTGGCTCTTATGATCCTAAGGACGGTCCTCAAATGTATATGATTGATCCAGCTGGAGTATCATTTGTATGTTTTTGTTTATTTCTTTATAAATATTGATTTTTTTATAAAACTTATTTCAAAAAACCAGTACTAACACAAACATTTTTAGTTTTAGTTCAATACTGTTACAGTATTTGCTTATATTAGAACTTTTAATATTAATTAAAAAATCTGTGCTCTATTAATATATTTATAAAAACTAAAAATTTAATTTCTCACATTTATAATTGTTTCTAATTTTAGGGATATTTTGGATGTGCTATTGGTAAAGCTAAACAAACGGCCAAAACTGAAATAGAAAAGTTGAATTTGAAGTCAATGACATGTAAAGAATTGATTAAAGAAGCTGCTAAGATGTATACAAATATTAGTTATTTTGTATTTGTATGGGTTTGACAATTTATTTATTTATTTTTAGAATTTACATGGTGCATGATGAGTTGAAAGATAAACAGTTTGAACTTGAACTTAGCTGGGTTGGTAGCCATACTAATGGAAAACATGAAGAAGTTTCAAAGGAAGTATTTGATGATGCATTGAAATATGCTAAGGCATCTCTGGATGATGATTCTGGTTCAGATGGAGAGTAAACTATTGTTAATGATTTAAGGAAAATTGACTGTTTGTCAAATTAACGGTACATAAGTTTAAAAATATTTTTTTTTTTTATTTAATAAAAAACAACATTTTTGAATTTGATTTAAACTTATTTTTCTACCTTATAACAGATATAGTCATAAGTAATATATTTTCATATTATACTAATAAACTATTACATAATTTTTCTTAACTAGGTATCTATTTAAATTTCTGACATAGTAATGTCGAGTATTTTATAAATATTTATTTATAACAATATAATACAGGGAATTACAACTAAAATTTTTAATTTTAGTGTATTCACAACTTGCAAGTGATTAATAATTAATATATAACTTTATAACAATAAAATGTTATTTACATTTGATATAAAAAATATAGAGCTAAAAGCGATGGTTGTATTATTATGTTTAGTTTAAGCTTAAGGATTTATCAATTTTAGATAACAGTAAAATATAAATATATGTAATTATACATAAGCTGATAACAGTAATTTTGATCCAAATTTTATATTCTGATTTCTGTAATTTCATATCTGTTTGCTACCATTTTTGTTAACTATCTGTTTTTCTTTCAGTTTATATGATACCAAATCCTGTTTAAGTCTTCGTTGAATCTGTAAAACCATTTTCCGAACTTAATAAACTAAAATTGAACATTTTTACTTTCTTGAAGCTTGTTGGTTTCAAAGTGGTTTCCTAATAGTTTTTTGATTTGGAGTGGATTTTTCCATTGGATTATACCAAAGAGTAATTATTACTCTAAGAATTACACAATGCACCTAAAATTATAGAATTTGAAATTTTTAAATTAGTTACACTAGATGTTTTTTTTTAAATATACATTTCACCCTATTAATTATTGTAAAAATCCTTAGGATTAATTATTAATCTGTCAATTGTTGAAAATGGAAAACTACTTAATCTTAGAAGCAAGCTTTATGATAGACAGTAATACGCTGTATATGTTATATATGTAATTAGAACATTTGGTATGCAATTGTTATTACTTTTTGTATAATAGTAATTAATAATAATTTGGTAGGTTGAATTAATTTTTGCCAAAAACAAAACCAATATTTTACCTAAATAGTAGGTAATTATTAAAACATTATTTTTTATAATGTTACTATTAACTGTTTATTTTTTATTAGCTTAATTAAACTTAGTCAATACTCCAACGTACCATTACCATAGAACAGTGTGAATAAAGGTTGTGATATGAATAACTTTTATCACATTAATCTTAATATTTTTAAAATTTCATTGTGTACAGTGAATAATAATATACAGTATAGTGGCGAAAAGTCTTAAGTGTCCATTAATAGTTGATTTTTGAATTTAGTACAACAATGTAATATATAACTAAAATTGTTATTTTTCATTTAAATATCTTATTTTGTTAAAATTCGAAATTTTCTATAAAAAAATGTTGTTTATGTTGTCAAGTTATTTTTATTTTTTATTTTTACTAGCAATATACAATCTGTATCATTAGATACAAATTCATATAATAAGAATATAAGCTTAAAGTAAAAAATATGATAAGTATGAAGTAACATTATTTTGATAAAAGGAGCCACCCATTGTTGACACTTCCTATGATAGTTCAGCGGTTGTGGAATCTTTTATAGAAACATTTAGATTCAACACTTATTGTTTATAGTTTTAGGTCTGAATGTAGGGAAAAATTTGAAACGTAGGGAATTTTATTTGATAACTTTCTTAGTGCAATTTTTTAAAATGCTTGAGTTTTGTTAATGTTTAATTTTTCGTATTACCCCATAACTGCAGATTGAATGTCTATATTGGTTTGAGTAGACTTGTACATAAGAAGTTTGGTGCCTGTGGAGGTGTATTTATAATTGCATAATACAGTTTTTAGAATGTGTAGGCTATTATTTAGAGCGGGTATTTTAGTTCTTCAATAGTTATTCAAAGCATATAATGTGCATATGCATCATAATTTATATAATTTACTTGTTTATTTATTTATCTGTTTAAGTACCTACCTCCGCTGGGAGGCCATTTCTTTCTGTCATTATTTAATATTTTTTATCACTTAAGCTCATTGCTCTAATTAAAACAGACAACATAATATACAATTTTGAATCTCCTAATTCAAACTTAAAATTGAAAAGT
Organism: Sitobion miscanthi; assembly: GCA_008086715.1. NCBI lineage: Eukaryota > Metazoa > Arthropoda > Insecta > Hemiptera > Aphididae > Sitobion > Sitobion miscanthi. The sequence continues at coordinate 55,019,584 of CM017797.1, forward strand.
ATTTTGTATTTTGCAGTATTTTTCAAATATATATTTTGTATTTTGTGTTTTCACTACCAAATTGCTGGGTATATATTTTGTATTTTAAATACACAAACTGGTGTAATTCGCCCATCCTTGGTTATATATGTAGGTACACGTTTGAATATCCAATATCATTAATATTTTTGATTCAGGCTTGAAAATAAATTACAAGGTTCCATATAAATTGTTCTTTCAGAAACCTATAAAATATATACCTATGTTCAATTTTTTTACATACGAGTTCAATTTTCAACAAAATTGTATATTTAAACAAAAATTAACGATTTTAGATGTAATTAAAAAAATATTACTCGTACAGTTCACAAGGGACTTGAAACTTTTTACCATTTTTTATTTAAGCACAATTAAATTTTCAAAATAATTTGATTAGTTTTAAGCTATTTATACCTACGACAAACTTATTAACACCATCCTTTGGTATATCAGTATTGACTGCAATAATCACCTACTGACTGGTAATATTATAATAATAACCTACTATAGTAAAATATAATGACTTAGGTATTATAAGATTTTTTTTTGTCAAACATTCGATATTTATATCTGTGTAACTTCCACGGCATTTTTACTCATAATTTGTGATGAAAAAAATAGAATTCAAAAGAAAATTCGGTTTAAAGCCGACTGGTTTTTTTTTTCGAAGCCGTTATTACTACTATTTAGGTACCACGAATTAACATCTCTTAATAGGTAACATTATTAAGACATTTTAATTGTTGGTTGGTTACAAGTTACAATCTCGAACCTACTATGCATATTAAAGTGTAAGTATTTTTTATTTGAACAAGATAACCCTATTTTGTTTTCTTAAATATTATGATAAAGAAAAAAGTTATTTTCATAAAACTGGTTCATAATTTTATATTACAGCTAGGTTATAGTTATAGTTATAGCTAGGTTAGTATCAGTGGTATCTATTATAGACCTATTTATTAATGTCTGTGGTATCTATCATAGACCTATTTACTAATGTATGTGGTAACCCGTGCCGTGCTAAGTGCAAATGCCGTGTAAGTGCCCTAGGGCTGCCAAATTTGTATCATTTTAAAAGGCGGCAAATGTTTAAATATCTATGTTTATTAGGGGCGTCAAACTGATAGAATCTATAGAAAGTATCCAGGAAACATTTTTAGGGAACAAAACATTATTACACCAACCTCGTTATGAAACTATTAAAAAATCAAATACCAAGCAATCTATGCCATCTACATATTAATAACGATATTAAATTACAAAATAGTAAAAATACCAACTAATAATATTATAAATGTCAAATTTTTTTATTAAAAACTAACATTAAAACTACAAAAATAAGTTAGATATCGGGTGAGGGTAATAATTATGATTCTGTAAGCCCTTCTTGTACTTAACTGCTTACTGTATATTATGATTCACCCATCAAATATTTTTCATTATAAAAACAAATTAAATTAAGGCCAAAGTCGTAAGCAGGCATCGATCTAAACATCTGAAATGGGGGGAAGAACTAAATTTTTTTCGGAAAAAATACAATTTTATTTTAGTAGCTACCTACATAATAGATTATAAATTGGTACTTTTCGATAAAAATATCAACAAATTTTATATTTTGAATTTATGGATTTCAAGACGTATATGAATTGTTTATCGTACAAATAAATACATTGTACTATTGTACATAAACTAAGAGAGGGGGGGGGGTAAAGTTTCTAAGTCTAAAAAATAGTCAAAAAGGCAACAAAAAAATGTCATGATAACGCATCATCATATTACGTCCGCATGATACGTACCTGGGTATAACCCATATAAAAATTCTTAACGGTTTTTGCGACATTGACATTATCCGTTGGTCGGCGGCCTGTCTGGATAATATTATTAATATTTCTGTACGGCGGTCGGCGACTGGCGACTGGCGACTGCGGCAGATGATGTGGATTGTGGTCGCAAACGGTAAACGAATATTAATGGTAATACATTTACACTGGGTCCACTTTGGTCCATCAGGAGCAGTATAATTGTTCCAGTCGGTATATACCTAATCGTCTATGCGGACGATTTGAAAATACGTCGACGTCTGTGATGGAAATGCCCATGGTCAAGTATACCTACCCTAGCTGGTGGTTTGGCCGGCACCGGTGCCCACTCGGTCGAACAGATAACCGTACAAAGGATCCACTATCAAATCGCTGAACAGCGTGTAGACGGCGGCCAGCACGTAAAACAGACACAAAACGCACACGATCAAGTAGACGTATTTGAACATTTCGAATGTGTTTTGCGGTCTGAAAGAAAAATAAAAGAAAAACGAGATTATAGTATAATAATATTCGAAGAGTAAAATATCTGAACAATATAAATACACGGATTACAATAAAACATAATATGCGTTGATAAAAAAAAATAAAAAATAAAACAATAAAGGTGCTTACCTAAATATATTATAAACGCCGCCGTGCGCGGTATAACGCGTGCGCCGGGAACGTGTGTTACAGTTCAAATGATGACATACCTATCGCAGTATTAACGTTAAAATAATACGTATATAACGACACTTTTATTATCATAGAACCGTCGCGGCGGGCTTGTGGGAATGCCTCGAAGAGGGATCGTCGAAGGATATTAACACGCAGTACCTGTATTATTATTATTATACAGGTCGATTAGAATTTCGTTGTTGCAGACATTTTTTCTCGTCAAAATATGATATCCTAAATGCCGACAGTTTTATGAAATTAAAACTTTGTCAAATAGTAAATACCTACAACAACGGTCCAATAGACGTTTTTATAAAAACACCTTAAAAAACGGAGCTGGGGGGGGGACAATATGTTAAAACGACTACTCTATATGTGACATCACGTATCAATAACGCGTCGCGTCCGCCGTCAATAATATTTTACTCGTTAATTTGTCGATACCTACACACGAATGTCAAATGTTATTGAACAAATAGTGTTTTTTTCCTCTCATTGGTAAGCGAATTTAAATTTGCGCCAGGTGGATCGTATAGGATAACACGCAGAATCTGTGGTAAAATACTTGAAACGTGTATGAATAAAAAAATTTAAAAACAATTTTACCAACATAATTTTAAATGTTAGATGTTAATACAACTAGCGTTTTAGTAAATTATTCTACTTCTGTAAATTATAAAACTACGATTATGTGTTGTCATTAAAACGTCTAAAGACCGATGTGATTAAAAATAGTAAAAGATTGGATTGTTTTTTCTGTAAAGATGTAGTGTCACCGTCACGAATGCTCTAAAATAAATTTAAAAAAAAAAACTATTTTCCAAAGACAAATATTATCGATTTGAATAAACTAACTGTATACATACATACTCCCAGCTCCTATTTTTCAAAAAAATCAGTACTACACATTTTATTTATAACGATATTAAGATACATTGACGAAGAGGACCAAGAAATTAAATTTAAATTGATATATCATACAGTAAAATATAGCCAATATAGGGAATAACTTTTTATAAATTTAAGAGGATTAAAATCGTACCACAGAAATAATTAAAGGTATCCAACCTTAACAATAATTCAACAGCGTTTTTAAAACTTTTTTTGTCTTTCAACTGCGGAATACTCGAATACTGCAGCACGCTTATTCGTGACACATTTTTAATCATTCGTCAGTAATTTTATTAATATTAGTTATAATTTAATTTTTAAAAGTTTAAAATTGTTTAATTGTGCATAGTGTAATACTGTAATATACATTAGTGACGTTACTATACCAGCTAGTAGGTACCTATAAATTACAATCTATTTATTTTTATAGTCTTATTTATTAGTACACTCTTATCAAATCTGTAGCGCACACTTTCGATTTCGGATTACACACTTTGCGTCGGGGTTCGCTAAAAAAAATTCGAGGTACTTCTCGAATGAAAAACCGCGAACTATACCTACGCTCATTATATAGGTACACAGGTATATACCGGGATGATTATGCAAGCAATATTATGTACCTGTTATTGTTGTTCTCTCAAGTCTCGACTACAGTTATTGCTGTGATAATGCACTTCGCCCAAATCGTCGTGTACAGACGTTCAGTTATCACTACACCTTCGAATACAGCGGACCACTTATGTGAACGGATACGTGTCACGATGTGTGCGTACCTTTGGTTAGGTTTATGACGTTCTCGAGTCAACAAACGTGTGAGAAGCGTACTATAATGCACACAATACGCTCGCTACAAAGACATCGAATACAAATCAAACACTAGATAAGTCTAAGTATATGTAACCTTAACTTATACAGTATTATCGTAGACGAACCGCCACCAATATTATACGCGTAGACGCATATGCACTATATTTCGTCGGCCTAATACGCATATCATTTGACTCATCCGTATTGACTAGTTTTCAGGAGAAAGGAAAAACGTCTCATTAATAATTTAAAAAAAATATTTAAGACTTAATTTCAATTCTCTAAATCATTTGTAATATTTTTATGTTTATCTCTTTGACAATTTTAAAAGTTCACTTAAATTAAACACGCGTACACAAGAGTTAAGAACAATTCTTCAAAACAAAGTTATTTTGGAGTTGCGACATTTTCCATTTTGTTTTATTTACTTTTTAACAGCTGTCTTGTGGGATAAATAATCATCGGATTGAAACGGGAACGGTTTTAAACGTTGCGTCTTTTTTTTTCTTATTTTAATCACTTATAATCCCAAAATCGCATTTTTGGAGTCAAGCGATTTGCGTGTTAGGCCGACGATTTGTAAGTGTGTTGCTATAAAGTAATTATTATATTATATCGCTCGCACTTTCGCCGAATTTCGGTGAAGCTGAAGTTGGCGGAGCATCGTCTGCTGCACTGTGTGAGGGCGACTGCAGCCGCAAATCCCAACTATAATTTATATACTATGCACTTGACCCCTCAAACGCACATGTTTAGCTCTCCCGACTTGAAGACTTGCCGAGGATTTTTGCGTACGACATTTACGTTTTGTAACAACTGATAAAACTATATAATAACGTCGCCTACAATAATTATTATTTTAGGTCTATAGCCCCCCCCCCCCCTTCAGAATTACACCGGTTGGCGCCACATACACTCTCAATAGTTAACGACAATAATACGAGTGCGTATATATAACGTACGTGTATGAGGTGGTGTAGCTGGTATAATAGTTACAGACAGCTGTACACATATATTATTACTATAATTTTATTAAATAAATAGGAGTCGGCCGGCTAGGAGAAAAAGTGAGGTCATAACCTTAGGTAAAGACCGCGCTCGAGCTCTTGTTATTTAGCTCACGGGTTCTCAAACTTATTTGATCCACCGCCCACTTTCGGAATCGATAATTTTCTAAAGCCCCCCCCCCCAAAATTTTTTTAAGCTTTCCATCTGTAGTGCATCTCAAAAACAGCACCTATATAGTTACTGTAATCGTTATATTTAAATACGCCGTACTTATATTTTTATATCTGAGTTCAAACTTCCGCGTTTAATGATAACGATACAAATATAATTAAAACGCACATAGGCACCTACTTGATCATATTTAAAATTATATCTCTTAAAATGTATACATTAATCACTAATATGAATCATATTTAAAAGTATTTTTATTAAAATTAAATTGAAACGTATCTAATGCAAAAGATGAACCTGATGCTCTTTAACAACTTTGTTGATATCAGACTTGGATTTACTTCAAAACAGACGTAAGTGAAATTATGTGTACAGGTAGTATAGGTATTAAATTTTAATTTCAAGCATAAGAAGAACATTTTTTTTTCGCTTCTTTTAATCACCTCTAGTCTTTGACGCCCCAAGAATTCCTTCGAGTCTTATCCGCCCCCCACCCCTTGAGGCTTCCGACGCAAACAGGGGGGGGGGCTATCGTCCACTTTGAGACTGATTTGGCTAGTTAGACGCTTGTCAGAGCTCGAAGCATCACGGAGTGGTTCGTGAGCCCGACTCGGAGATGATATTTTTGGCACGAGTCAAAGGTATAACGCCACGTGACTCGTCACATGCGTTATTGAAAATAGTAAAACTGAAGAATTTATCACTAAAACCGGTGTGGTTATATGTCCGTATCATATGGAATGCGGTTCTTTTTAAGGTAAAAAACTCAATATTTTTTTATAATTTTTCTAATAATATAATTTTTACATGGGTTTTTGAAAAATTTTTATTTTTTTTTATTCTTGAATGTCAACAAACATTTATAATTTCATAAATTCTCCATACCGACTACTATACTACTGAACCGACATTTTTCGGGGTACCCCTGTGAAATGTAACTCCACTATATGATGCATTCTTTAAATACTTGTAACTAATTAGCTACCTATACTCGTTTGAAGTTTGATTTGTATGTATCGAAATACCTCTTCAGAAAATTATTTTGCTTGTATAGCTAGGAATAAGAAATTAACAAGTGTGCGCTGTCGTTTAATTTCGTTAAAAGTTAAACACTCAAAAATGATTACGTTTAAAGTTAGTAAGGAATATGATTTTATTCAAGTATGTTGTCTTGTGGGTAACGAATTAAAGAAATGTTTGAAAAAATCGTTCATAATATAACCGTGCCGAGAAAATGAAATCGTTAATTTTCGAGCGTTTATATACCTTTAGAGCAATCACCTTGCAATAACGACCGACTGTACATCGATGCGTCACGTGGTCGACAGCATATGATAGTGGCAGTCGACATACCAACAATACCTTCAATATTGTTATAGGTGGTGTCGTGGTGAGAATTTGTTTGCAATTAGTAATAATTACGGTCGTCAAATGACTGCACGGCGCCGGCGGCGTCTCGCTGCAGCTACGCCACTCTTTAAACACATTGACATGTGTTTATTTTTTTTTTTACACATTTTTACTTTTTTGGTAGAGGTTCCTGTATGTACACACATTGAAATATGCACCAAAATATCAATGTGCATTATATTTTGTTTTGAGAAACAAAGTTTTTCGAACAAACTGCAGTGGAGCATTTTAAACCGTTGGCTGGGACATGTATAATAGATAGGTATTAGGATAGGTGTAACTGAAAAACCATTTAAAACAGCTGTCTTACAAATTACAATTCGTGTCTGGTGAAAATAATGGTTGTGGTCGAGTGATGTATTCCAAGACCACAAAATGCTTGAAATAGAGGTAAATAGTGATGTAGACACATGTTATGTATAGCGTATACATATAACGTAACTTATTCTTCTTCTTCTTTATCTGGCACTTAATACTGTTTAAGAGTTTTCACCACCATTGAACGAAACTTATTAAAATACAAAATCACAAATATCTAACCTTCGGTGTATCGTCGAAGAACCAGAGGATTTGGGGGTCCAAGATTCTATATAATATAATATGTGACTTAGATGTGCATAAATAGGGGCATATTCACCAATTATCCAAGTATTATCACCCCATTTTTTCTTCAATAATGCAGTTGTTCAATAATATCTGATATATTTTGTAATTTACCAAGTATATTTAAAGACTATATTTAAACACTTTTGAGATTTTTGTGCATACTACTTAAGAAGTGACCTTATGAAGATACAAACTTTTGTTTTTCTAAACATTTTGAATAAACGGGACATTCCTAAAGTAGTACGCAAAATAATATATTAACAAGAATTTGAAAATATGGATTTTAATTGTATTTAAAAATTCCAAAAATTAGAATTTGAATAAATTAAAAAATGGGGGGTAAACAGCTTGGTAAATTAACCTGTATGCTTTATACAATATTTATTTTTTTATTGATTAAAATTATATTTATTTCTATTACAACTTCAGACAAAAAAACATGATAATATATAATAATAGTGTTTTATTAAATTTTATAACAAAAATGGTCGATACATCAAATTTGTAAACAATGATTTTTTTTTTTAAATAAAAATATTATATTATATATCATAGAAGTTCAAGTAAAATTATATAATAATATGATGTCTTTAACTTCTTAAGCTTATTTATGATAATATACGTTCGTATAATTATTTCCTATTAAAATATAATATTGTAATAATAATCAATAATCATTAATCAACATTATTGCTAAAATTAACAGTACATATTTTGTTTATAGTGTTGGTACACTATATTAGCACTTTAATATATATATTATTAGCTATCAATAATACACAATATTATATACTATATAGTAAAACAACATACAACATAAATTTTTTTTTTAAATTTAAAATCATGTAAGTAATACATATTTAATATCACAGAAATTTCAGAAATATAAAAAAATAACACCTGAAAAAGGGTGATGAAATGGAATCGTTGAGATATTTTTTACCATTACATTATATTATTATGTAATGTGCGTACATCAAAAATAATCCAGTATTGTATAATGTGTGTATATTATATATTATTATATATACGCACACACAGTTAGTGGAGTTAGTACATAATATTATGAATGATGTGGACTTAATGGTTATGTAGAAACTTGTTTCCTTCAGTTAAGGTTTATAAAATACTATTGCTTAGCGTTAGGTAATTATAAAAATAAATTAATACGTTATGAGACACATGGAATCATTATTAAAAAATAAAACTAACATACAAATGTCATAAGGCACGACTGCAACCGGCGTTTTCTCGCGGCGCACTCCCGTGGAATTTACGAACCATTTCGAATCGTCTTAGACGTCCCCGACGAATTCAGCTTGTTTCAACGTGTCGGGTAACTTTTGATCCTTTGTTTCCGGGAACAAGAAAGCCAACGCCCCGGCCATAAACGATATGATTCCGAACAGCAAGATCGGCACGTATTGTCCAAAATAGGCACCCTGCGAAACAATATTTAAATAATAATATTTTACTGCTCCGACATTACGTCATAATAATATTATTATAAAACTATTATGATATCGTGCACGCCAGTCTTTCTTTTCGTCAAACTCGGCTATCGAAAAACAAATTTTCAAATACACACCAACAGCGACATTTGTGGAGCGAACATGGAACCCATTCGGCCAAACATGGAAGCTATGCCGAACAGTGACATACGCAATTCGGTGGGGAACATCTCTGCGGTGAACACGTACATGGTATTAAATGCCATGGTGATGGCGTACTTGCTGCTCAAGAACAACAGCAGTTTCATCCATAAATAATCTGGAAATTAATAATACATATTATGGATTTTATCACAAAGGCCAAATAGACATAACGCGATGGCGCTGATTAGCAAGGCTGGGCATTAACGGGTTAAAAAGTCAATTTAATTTTAACTTTTGAACTCGACTATAGTTACTTTCGGCTTTTCATTAACTTACTGAATTTATTTCCTAACTGACGTGAAATTAACGAGTTAATTTTTCATTTTAAGAAGTAAGTCAAGTTAATTTATTTTGTTTTGAATTTTATTGTGTTTCACTATTTTAGTCTATTTCGTTTTCATGTCAAAAAATATGTATCGTAAATTGTTTAAAGTTAAAAATTAATATCATGCGAATCGAACTTATATGGAAATACTGTATAAAGTATAAACACTATAGTCTATAATTTAGTTTTGGGTTGGAAAAAAATTAAGTACTCTAGCGTTGTATAAACAAATTAACTTTTCTTTAACTTAATAAAAAGTTAACAAAAAGTGTGTATTAACTTTTAACTTTTTCTTATTGGTGCATATTGACTTAACTCAACCGATTTAAAAAAAATCATTAACTTGCCCAGCCTTGATGATTAGTATATTTTTATATTTAATGTGTGTGCGTGTGTTGGAACAACTATGTATCCATCGGGAAATTAATGCCGTACACGATTTTTAGGTCTTAATTTTTAAACTCTCAGTTTATTGTTTTACAATATTGGAAAATAGTACGTGGGCGAGTATATTCTTCTATGGTGAGTAAGCTTATTTAACTTTCCGAACTCATTATTTTTATTAAAAGTTGAATAATTTTTTATTTATTTCACCAACTAACATATTTGTTTATCGTTAGTTATTTAAAAAAAAATATATAAGTACGGTTATAAACAACAATTATATTTTTATAAGACTTAAGAGGACGCCATACCCGCAAGTGTTGTCTCCGTCTTACAAACACGTATTATACCAAATTTACGCTCAGAAATTCACGTTTTATTATGCCATTAGCTCGAAAATTAGAGGGAATCGACCTATTATGAAACTTAATGGTAATAACATTATCTGTGTTTTGTTGTAAGTTTTTTTTACGATAATTCAGTTTTTAAGTGAGTTATGCGTGTATAATAAATGTAAATTAAAAATGCTTATAACTCACTTAAAAACTGAATTCACTCTAAATTTCAAGCTAATGGCATAAAACGTGAATTTCTGAGTGTGAAATTGGTATGCTACGCGTTTTTAAGACAGCGGCAAAGGCGGGTGTTACGTCTTCTTAATTATTTTTAAAATAATAAAATTATATAAAATTGGAAATTTGTTATACAACCAACTTTTCTTAACAAAGTTACTAGCTAATATAAATTCATATAAAACCGACTCGTTTTTTTTAACCAAACAAAATGTATTTATTTATATATTTGCATGTTTTGTTATAATAAGGGTTAGTTATAATTATTAATTTATAATATTACCCAACTTGAATTTATATACATTATGGTAGGACAATATCGTTTTACTTGATGCCTTATTAGTCCATATATGTATCACGTTTGTATGTTATATTACAGAGAACACTCGTAGGTGTTTATAAAGTGAAGTGGGTAAAAAACTGTTTAAAACTAAGTGGTTGCTTACCCGTAGGTATTACGTTGACCATAATACATCCGATGCCACTGAAGAGGAATGAAAACGCTTGGGTATTTCGTCTGGAAAAGTGTTCCATAAAGTACCACGATGTCAAAAACGCTGGTACTTCTACAGCGTTTACAAGCATAAAGTTCAAGTATTTGTTACCGGAGAACTCCACAGAAGTTAACGAGAGGCCGTAATAAACTAACGTAATCGTTGTCCTGAAGTCATAAAAATATATCAATATATTTAAGGTAGAAAACATTGAATAATTCATAATGTATTGTATTATATGAATAGATACTCTATACTGACCAGCAAAACGAACAGTTGATCAGCCGCAGGAAAATCTCCTTTGAACTAAATATTTTGCTCATTAATCTACTACAGGACAATTGATGTTCGTCCGCCTGAAACGAAACCGGAAAACATATCATGTTAATTAATGTTTATAACGTTATACGGTCCATTGTCGTAATATTTTAACGGAATTATAATTTATGAACCATCGCGTGGGAATGTAAAATTTTATATGATTTATCATTTTACCTCGTTCGTCGCGTTGGCGTTGGCTTTGGTGTTGGCGATCAGTGCTTCTTTGACGCTAGACGGCAGTGTTTTTCCATTGGATTCGGCAACTTTTGACAGAACCTTGGCCATTTCTTCGATTCGGTTTTGCGTTTGAAGCCATCGCATGGACTCTGGCACGTACCTATATTACGACGGCATCATATTATGGACAAATGCGTTTGAAACGTTACACATAATATAATGACTCGAACATGCAATCGTGTATATGTGCACGATATGGCTGCAGTGGCCAGTGATCATCAAGCTTACCAAGCATATCCTAATATGAGTAGTCCGGGCAAGTAGAGTACCCTAAGCATTATCCGCCAGTCGAGAATCATATAAGCTGCGAAGCCCATGATGACCGCGCCCATAGGATAGAAACAGCCCATCAGAGTACTGACGGTAACCCGGGATTTCGGACTGACTAGTTCTAGACCTGAAATAAACATTTTTATATAATTAAAAATACAATATTAGCTATGAATTTATTTTATAACATATTTTGTGAACTCGAGGGTTTGATTTCTCACCTAATACAAATGTGGCTGCATACACTCCACTGGACGCCAAGGAATCCAATAGTTCGAAGAGGAGGAATGAATAGTAATCGGTAGTGAAGGACCGGGCAGTGCCGAGTATGGCCGACGAAACTGACCCTATAATCAAGATAAACTTGCGTCCATACCTTTATGTTAACAAAAAAAAAAAAAGGATGTAATTTAATATTATAGGACAAACTCGGTAGATATAATAGAAAACAATTTATAACATACATACTTATTATTATGCGAAAAAATAACGGTTTTGTTTTTATAGGCGAATAATTGAAAACGTATCTACTATTATTATGTGTTTTATTTTATAAAACTTATGGATAATCTTGTCTGAAAATATCCGTAAACAGCTCAAAATAAGTCAAAATATTTGGAAAATGTTATGGTGTATAGAAAATGCTAATATAAACATTCAGTCAAAATTGCATGTACCTACGGTAATTTGTTTTAGAGTTGCACCAAAAACCATAATCGATTTTCTCGAAAACAGATTTTGCGTAAAAATTCCCGTTTTTCCTTAATTTTTCTTTTGTTTTTCACGGCGCTTTTGAAAACTACTGGGAAATTTTTACTTTTGACCCCCCAAAGTATCAACTAGATTCACTTTCCTATCAGAAAAGTTACTATTGAAAAAAATCCAAGCACTTTTACTGTTCTTAAAGTCGATGACAGACACAAAAAAAAATTAAAAAAAACACACATCATTGTAAAATCAATACATTCATCGTTTCGCTCAGAATCTAAAAAAAAAGGAGCAAGTTGTACATTTTTAAAAATATACGATCACATAGTGTAATACTATTTAAAATTTTTAAACTAAAATTACCTTAAAATTCATTATAGGTATACTGTATTGACAAATACTGTTACGAATTATATCATTAATTCGTCTTTTTGATTTCAATAGCCATTGCAAAATTATTTTTTTAAATAAATTAACCGGAACGGTTATTATTCCGGATTTAATAATAAAGCCATATATAGGTATACTCTGTATTGATAGTATTTGGAAATATATGTATACTGTATAAATAATTACTCACTTGTCCGAAATAAATCCTGCTAAAGGAATTCCGACGAACTGACCAATACTGTTGACGGTTCCCACCATGCTGAGTTTCCATTTGTTTTCCTCGCACATAATACCAAACTGTGTGCACAAAAATGGGTATTGTCAGAGGGGTGCAGGTATCGCGAGTTTAACGAAAAATTATACAAAATCAAGACCACCGGGGCACTCACATCGTTCACTATGGTTCTTTCCGTTTCGCCAAACACCCATTTGTTGCACTTCTCTTTCGAATTAACGTCGAATGCTTCGAAATTACATGTGTTATTGGCAGAGGTGTCCGACCCGTTGGCTTGCCGGTAGTGGTACTTGAGGCATTTGTACGGCTGTATGTTCTTTTCTTTGAAGGGTACCACTCGGTTCAACCAGACCGGATCGTAAATCGGGTTTTCGATGTCATCGCATTGCGGAACCTCGCATCTAGAAAAATATTACAGTTGAAAATAATAATATACGTTGGTCACGACTTGTTACGTAAAAATAAACCCAATATAGGATACATATATACCTATATACGCACTATAATCTAAAAGCATAGTAGTAACGCGTGTTGGGCAAGACACTATACAAAGGTATATTACTGCAGACTACAGCGTATCACACTATAGCGTGTTTTAGATTTTTTCTGCAGCGCAATTTTAAATTTTGAAGTAACGGTAATAACTCATCGTATTCGATAAAATATTGTGCAGAGAGTGGATTAGAATGACGCTCTTGTCCGAAAACACCTGCGACGTTCTCTGTAATTTTACCATAGTAAAATTACCTCTTATTAGACATTATTGACAAAGCTTTTAGTTGTATAATTCCGATTAATTCGATAAGTACAGTTGTTCGGAGCTTTTGAATTATTACTACTATTCTGTCCGAAAAGTCTTAACAGTAAAACTATATATGTACTTATACAGTTTGTTCGTTGTAGGTACAATATAAGTTGATAGGTCTTAATCAAAAAAAAATTGTAAATTTTAATCGACGCATAAGTATATCGAACTGTTGTTCACTTGTATAACAACTGTAACAACTATAAATTTATAATATAAAACTAAAAAATTAATTCATTATAATATTATTTGGTATTTTATTTTAGCAACAACGCGTTGATTAGCATGAATGTACTAAAAATGCCTATTCAATGCGCCCGACCAAAACATTTTTTATTTTTATTTTTAATATTGAACATATTTTGTGATTTCTTATAACGCTGTCAATCACGTTTTAAATATTTTAAAACAATAAACCTAATTCTGTAAGTGACGAAATCTACTTTTTCAAATGCTTTATAATAAATTACAGTAAAATTGATTACATTAATAAAGTTTCGTCGGGCAACACCTGTTTGTCACCCCCCCCCCCTCCACAGCGCACAAGTTGGAAGCTGACTTTGTTTCTTAACTTGAACAGAGTATAGTAATGCGTATTTTATTATGATGAGCAGTTAAAAAAACGCAGTAAGATTGACAAATTTATCATTTCTAACCTTGCACATTAATTAAGTAATGAAGTATACATAATGATTATTACTATTTTTAAATTCACTATTATCGTTGTTTTTTTTAAATCTTTTTTTTGTATAGACAGATTATTAATTAAGTAATAACGATAAGTACCTATTCATATAATAAACATAATATTTATGTAAATGCGTACTACCAATTTGACTTAATAATTTATAACGCGAATACGTGACATGTTTTTTAAAATTTATTTTGGGACAAATATTTCAATATACATATAAAATTATAATGTTACTGTGAAATCAATTTATTTAACAAATTTTGTTTTCACAACAAAAATTCCGGAAATTTCACATCTATACAGTAAGTAACAGTACCTATTTTAACATTTTCTATTAATAAATGGAACTGCATAATATATGGTTAATAGTATAATGAAACAAATGGGTAACCTAGGTAAGTATTTAAAATAAATAAATTTAAATTTAAATCAGAAATAGAAAAATAATTCGACAAAATATATCTCCAATACAAGTATGCAACATAATACATTTTGAACGAAAATTAATTAATTTTATTTAAAAAAAACCTAGAAAGTAAAAAATGAATTGTTTTTAAAATTGCAATAAACTGAAAAAAAAGCTCAGAAGATTTATATATTATTTACTTAACACTGAACTATCCAAGGTTCGTAACTTTGTATTAAAAACAGAATTGTATACTATTTGTGCTGTAGTCGCTTTATTTATTATTTAAAGTATATTATATATTATATTATTTACATTATTGTACGAGAAAAAAGATAAATTGAGATTTTTTTAATTATAAAAACAGTTAGTTTATTTGCTGATATATTTTATCCTTAAATTTGTTTACATAGATTTAAATTCAATTTATTTTCTTCGCAATTAGGAAATTCGATTATAAAAAGTGTACCGTTGACAAAAATTTAGATTGTATATTATATACAAGGGTTTTATTTCTAGAAGGAATATATTGGTTTTACAATGATGGTGTTTTTCTTATGTTATCATCTTTCCTCGTAAAAGGAGTGTTTTAAAATTTTGCCATTCAATACATATTGGAAATTGAACTCTGATGGTATTTTAGGAACATCACTTTTAGAACTCCCTAGAATTTATTTAGAAAATATTGAAAAGCTGTACCTAATACACAACAAAAGAGATATGCAATAATATGTATGCACAAGACTCATAATTTTTTATTGATTCCATTGATTTAGATAAAATAATGTAAATTTGTCTTTCCTTTTATCTATTATTATATATATGGATTATAGTTTTGGTAAGGTTGTATTACATTCAACTGTCAAATATAAATAGATATAGGGATACTTTTTCTGATTTCAATATTATAATACACCAACCTATATTATGCTAAATAAACTTTTAACGGTACAAGCGATTAAAGGCACGCAAACAATATCTAAACATAATAAATTCAAGCTAAACTATTTAGCATTAAGTGATCATAACTAAAGACGTCTAAAGTGAAAATAAATCAAATAGCTAAAATTGAAATTATATAGATTAGTTATTATTAGTTATTATTTATTACTTGTTTACTTATTATAGTTCCGTTTTCTATAGGCAGCGCCACATTTGACGATTTATGCATGTGGCTTGTTCCACTAAGTTTATCCGTGTTATAATATTATGTAGCTTTATATTTTGTATTTTAATTTGACTTAACAGTTCCATGATATATTTGTGTCTATTGGAATGTATACTGATGAGTGATGTTGCCATTAAAAAAGTATGATTTATTTTTAATTAATCACTAAAAAATCAATAGCTACTATACCCGTGTTTATTATAAATAGGTAATCGAAATTATTTTATTTCTTCATGAGTAATCAAATCGAGTCTTTTTATTTATCAAATATGCAAAATGTATTCGAACATTTAATTTTAATTTTAAAAATTTCTAATCGGTCATATATTTATATAGGAATTTTCTATTTTCATATACCTAACACTATAATATAATAAATCAATCAAATGTGCATACTATATACCCACCACAAATTTGGATCGATCAATTGTTTATATACAATTATTATAATAATATTATGCACCATTTAGACAAAATAAATTCAATCTTTCGGAGTTAAAAAAAAATATTGTCGATCTATCATCTACCTTTTATAGTGCCCGGTTAAATTACGTTTTGCTCAAAGAGTATTTAATACAAAATCAATTATGCTGTTTTAAAATTATACATTTATATAATATAAATAGTAATTAGTATGCATGTAATATGTACTATTTATGCGTATATAAGTGATTGTATTATGTTTGTTCAGGTATACATGTTCTAATTCAAAGGAAACTATTGTGACCTGCAGTTTGCAGTCAAAACAAATAATATATAAAATGAGAAAAAATGTCTTAAAAGTTTACCTGTATTTAAGGTCACTGGCTGTAATGGCGTAACTAAGCGGCGAAACGTTTGAGTACATGAGCACGAGCCCCATTAGAGCGCAGACGGTCACTTGATATGAGCCCAATCCAAAGTTGCTTAGGATCTCGTCTAAATCCATTATTTCTCCGGAATTCACTTCTTGGTACTATACGTAAAAAAAAAAATAAAACAACGTCACGGTCATTAAAATCATTCAACGACAGTATAATGCGCGGTTATATGGTATTATACGTGATTAGTGCGAGTTCAATACCCTCGAATAATGACCCACAAAAATGGTGAAGCGCTTAAATAATGGTATATGGGAAGGAAGTATCATAACGAAAACATTATATAGATTATATAGAGATATCGTAATAATTTTTTTGTTAGTTTATATTATATTACGGTTAAAAAAATAATAATAGTAATTGACAAAAAAAAAAAAAAACAGAGGAAAATTATTACAGGTACAAATGTACCGTATAGAAAACATGCAGTAAAATATTATATAAATATATAATATATATATTCGGATATGATACGATTGACTTTATTGACTGTCAAAATATATTTGTTCGAAATAAATTCAAACAACAACGATTTAAGACGGACGATTATTTAGGATAGGGTTGAAACTAAAGTTAAAAACCACGCAGGCGCGCCAGAATGTTCACATAGAGTACAATATATCGTTTGAAAATATAATTAATCGATTTAGATCGACGAAGAAAAGGAATCTAGATTTTGTATTGTAGACAAATATATCAATTTATTTAACTATTCATTTGACATTTTTACCTACAAATTTTACTAAAAGTAGAATTTTTGAACCAAAAATATATAACGCTAAAGAAAAATCTTTAACTTTTTCAGAAATAATATTATATTATATTAAATTATAATTTTCATTATGTTGGTAGTAGGTACCCGCCTATACCGGGCTATACCTGCTGTGTGATACTGTGATATCACTTTGGTATAAGTATATTATCAGAACCGTTACACACTTACACCAATTCATACTGTAGTGTTGTATAATAATAATATATTATGATCTATGGTTAATGGTTATTGGTTGTACACAATAGAATTAGTAATGAGAAAATATAAACAATCGGTTAGTGATATCCGTGGAGATTTCAGTGAAATGATTTATTTTATTTTATGCTGTTAAAATTAAATAGTTGACGATAGGTAATATGAGATAGAAATTATAATACAAGCCACGCCACTGGGGGTAAGTACCTATAAATATAATATTATCGACCATAATAAAAGTACCTAGTCTAGTAGTGTATCATCGACTTCATCGTTGTATAACGTTCAACATTATATGACAATAATTATAAGGTAATACATGTCACTAGATTAGGTAGGTTACATTCAATGTAAAAACTTTTAAAACTTTGTGTTGTACACTAGTAGAGTTGCAGGTATGTATATTGTCGAATAAAAGTGAACTAATAATAGCGATTTGTTGAGAATGCAAACGAATGAAATTGCAAATGCATAATATATTCATATGAGTTATAATTTTGAGACGTACGACGTACTTAATGATAGATTACAAGTTGGATCTAGAGTGCATTAAAATAAAGTTAAAAAAATCTAAATTATACCTAATACCTATATACATATTATTATGATAGATGTATATTTTATAAAAATGGGAAAAATAATATTATTAGGTTAAATTTTCTTCGCATGAATAATATAGGTATGTTTTTTAATCATGTCACATGTTTAGAGTATGTATGTAGCAATAATAGATGACATTATGAAATTCAGTAGGTACTGCAGTGCTTGCGAATAATTGAACAGATAGTAAAACAATTTGAATAAAAAAAAAACTTTAAGAGATTGGTGACATTTTTTTAACAAACTAATAGTAATCGTTAGCCATATTATCATGTATGTAGGTAGTATCTAATATCATGAAGATTATGTTAGTACCATAGATCTATTAACTAAATTAACTGCGCGGACAAAAAAAGTCATCATCTGATAAGCAAAAACCAGTATTCTGGAAGATAAAATTAATATTTAGTATTTTTTTTAGTTAATAGGATATGGTTGGTACATTAGTACCTATATGATTGTATCAATTATTGTATTATAAATACTAATTGTATAATAATACAAAAAGTAGAATAGTTATATTTCTTTTTAAAATCATTGAAATATAGACAAATATTATACTTTAAAATTTGATCTTAAAATAATTGATTTTCAATGAAAAACATATTAAAGATATTTTTTACCTTTTATTTTATTCAACATGCATTCTATCAGACAATCTAAATTTTTCTATACCTACACAATACAAATATATAATATAAACAAATAAATCAAATATTTTTATATTATAACTATTTTTTTAGTTATTATAGGTACTTAAATCCACTTTTTAAAATGGTGATATGTATTTTTAATTTAATATTCCATAGCAGAATATTTTTATGTATAAAAAAATAAAAATGTTAGTAGCATGTATACTAGGTATTATAAAATATTATATTATATAGGTATGACTATATATTACAATAAAAAATTAAAGAATATAAAATTATTTTCCTGCCACTCTAATCACCTTATCATCAAAACTTTATACGTTTATATGATAAATTAATCACTTATAATATGGATTGTTTGATTAAATTAATGTAACTCGTTAAGTAGACCACCAGTGTTAAATACAATGTTTATAGTTAACTTTTAAAGTTTACATTAATATGATAATATATTATAATATATTATTGACATTATATATTTGGTAGGTACCTTCCAATTTGATTACCTTAATATAGTACATATTTTGCGCATATTGGACGGAGTTATAAGAAATCTATCATTGACTCTGACGGTAGTGCGTTGGCAGATTTTACTACTTGACCTACCTACATAGTATATAATGCTGTAACCTATTTACGCATTCCTCCGACGGAATTCGCATTTGAACTCCAATGGATAAAACGAAAGACAATTAAAAATAAACATCATGATCATTTTACAAGCAGTTTGCTGAGTATTTTTTCAGTGAAACTTTTAAAATATATTGTATCAAGTATATTAAACTGAATTCCAAAATGTTTCGCCTGTTTAATTAATACATAGTTTCAAGTGCCAATGAATCCGGCGGAGTTCTTCAGTGTAATTCATGTATTTCGACGTAGTTTCTGAAGTGAAAACCATTTTTATTACATATATTTGATATAGTTAGTGGTTATTTTAACGTAATCTAATTTTTATAACTGTGGAAATCGTCTTGTATATATTTTTTTATAATACAATTTTAAACGAAGGTAATCATATTTTGACAGTTACAATTGAAGAAATGCTATTGAAAAATGAAAATAGGTTACAAACTAAATCTCTAAAAAAAAGTTTACCAGTACAATTACAGTCATAAGGAAAAATTGTTGTTTATTAGTTTATTTATGACAGTGCTAACATAGAGTTAAAGATCTAAGTCAAATGCGTTATGATTTATGGAAATATTATTTATTAATGTTTTATCTTGTTCGAGGAGGGGGGAAAGCTAATTATTATATTAATTATAGGACATAACGATGGCATGCTGTTTAAATGATCTGGTGGTTACTGCCTTACAGGTTACCCATCTAAGAACAGGCCTGTTCCCGGGAACCTATTGGAAGTGGCTTGACAGTGTCGAAAAGCAACCAGTGTCCATATAAACTCCGACATTCCTTTCACATATGTAAGTCATTGATCAACAAATTTATGGTTAACAAAATGAATTGTTTAAAATATAAATTCTATAGGTATGATAGTTACCTAACTGAAACACGATTGATTATTCGGCGTACAGTAAAAATAAATTAAAGACAGTTGTTATTACCTATATTAGGTAGGTGCGCCAAACGCGAAAAAAGTTTTAAAGTTATATAGTTGCGGCAGTCTATTCCGTCAAACAAGCAATAGTTGAAAACAATAATTGAAATATACAATTGCGTGGTTTTAGAATTTTGTATTTTGGAAAGAAGTGTAGAATAATATAAAACAATAATGTTAAGCAGGCAGGTACTAAGATAATATTATTATTTATACAACTATGACACATTGTTCAGCATACGTTTATGTTAATTGTACTGTTGAAAAAACGCTTATGCTGTTGTTTGGCTAACAAATATTATAGAATTATATAAACTATAAGTGTTATATCTTCTGGTTTTACATAATATTATAACGACAGCTTTAACAATATGTAGGTACTCTAATATAGAATGTAATAGGCTCTAAGCCGCTGAATCTTAAACAGTTACATAAACACGATAAGCGATATTATTCTATTACGCTATAGATAATCTTCCCACATGATAACTATAACTATAACTATATCCACTGATATAATATAATATCATTATATATAGACGTATAGTCGTTTCGGTATCACTTAAGCGAAATACATTGTATCAGGACAAATACTTTAACTGAAACTTCTATGTTAAAAAAAAAATTAAATCAAACGTTTAATTGCTATTTAAACGAGTAACAACCATTAATTGTGGTAGGTAGGTACCTATTTATGATTTATTTGTTTAGGTATGTATAATAGACAAATAATAATAATTCATAATTCATTTCCAATAAGTATTATTGACTATTGTGTTCGAAATATTATCATCATATAACACCAAATATCACAAATATAATATATTCGTCATGTCCGTCGTTGGCAATTCTCAAAAGCCGTGAGACACGTCAAAATAGGAGTTTTTGGGGACTACAAAAAATGTCGTGATATACTTAGGTACTACAAATACTAAACAGTATTACAAAATGCTCACAAATTCGATGAGATCGAAAACAATCGAAAAGTGCCCTCAAAAATCCCACAATCCTAGCAATGTGAAAAAAAAGCTTTCCGAATTTCAATTCCTCTCGCACTGACAAAATGTTATTCTCAAAGTCTGTACGGAACTCATATACCCACAGTATATACGTGAAAACGTTATTTCACTCGTCTATCATTATATGCTTGATTGCAAAACGACGATGTTGACCTTGATTTTCAACGCTCGCTCGTTTAAAAATTAAAATATATACCTACATCACGTGTTTCACCTGTTTGGTATTAAAAAAAAACGCGGCTAAGGAAGTATCTTAAAAAACATGATAATATATAAAAACCGTGATCGTGGTATAGCCGTCATATTGTACACGTCGAGTAGCATCGATGATAGCGTAACACCACACCACATTGTGCGTCGCATAATAATATAAAACCTATTTGCGCATTTTCTACAACGCACCTCTTTCGACACGGTACACACATAGGTTTTTCCCTCCGTCCGCCGCCGTTCGAGCGAAACATAAATCCGAATACCGTCGGAATTGCGCAGCATCCATACCTATATGTAATATATATTATAGTGCGATCCACAGGCGGCGGATATTAGGGAAGGAGAGGGCTGAAATACCCCTCATTCCCCAGAAGGTTCTATTCGCGCGTCCACAACATATTTTGTAATCTAAAAACAGTGAGTAAAGTGAGCGAGTAACAAACGAATTAATGTCGACGACGAAACGTGAGAATTTCTTTTATATAGCAGGGAACCTATTATAATATTATATGGCACGAATATTGAAAAATAATATGACATTTTCGACTTTCGGTGAAAATCGTGCAAAAATCAGCAAAAAAGTACAATCAGGGGAAAAACAGAGTAAAGTTTACTTCACAAGAATCAGAACGATACGAAACGAATTTATATAATAAATATAATTCTCACGTCTTAAGAATTATAGGTTTTCATCACACAAAAAAAGGATTTGCTACAAAATCCGATCCCCGATCGATTCATCAATTAATCCGACATCAACCCGAATATGTTATAATTTATCGTTGGTTTATTAATTATTTGCACTTGTTTACACGTTTGGGGCGTCATTTATGCTATGCGTTGAATGTGCAGCCTGCCTAATTTTGATGATCGGTAAAAATGTCGAATCCCCCCCCCCCCCCCCCCCCAAACCGAATATCAGCCAACGACGATCTTATTTATACCGTTGCAGATGATGATCTAGCGAATGATGTTCAATTCAGCGTTGTATAATATTATAATCTGCGGTCTTCGTGTTTTGTTTCGACTGACGACGACCGACCGGCGACCGCCACCCGCCGCGAACGAATGCGCTGTGCGTGTTCTTTGGCCGTGGCAGACGCACATCTCCGACCATAGACTCCGACGACGCGACGTGTAATTATTATTATTATTATTATTATTAAATCGGAGCGCGCGCACCGCCCAAGGACGACGATTCGCGGAGACGATCGTCGTCATAATAATATTATCGATATCGTTTGTCAGCGATCGCATGAATCGCGCTTGAAAAAACACTGCGATATATCATATTGTATTACCTATATTTACGCGCTGAATAATAATTATAACGGTGTCGTCTTGGTTTTCGTTTTTTTCCCTCCGAAGATTTTACACATTTTGCACAAGCCCCGAAACGCGAGGAATGCCCGAATGCGCATTTAAAATATTTTAGCGATCTGATAGTGATATATTATTATGATATGAGTACGTGGTCAAACAACAATGCGATGCTTTTTTTAATGTCTGCAGTGATCGTAATTTGGTAAGGTATATAATATAATAAGTGAACATCGCGCTTTGCCTCAGTGCAAGCCGGTATGATATACCTGTCACACCAAATCACAGGTCGTGCACTTTACTTTGGAAGTTGGTGGTTTTTTGTTTTCCAAGCGTCTTCACGAGATGCATTAATGTGCATAGGTAACGAACAACGTGTGACACATTCATGGCACACCTGTTTTTTTTTCCATGCATAATATTAGAGACTTTTGACTTTCGCCTGTTATTATGATTAGCCATACATTCGGTTCTAGTATCTATCTCGCGGTTCTATTATAATATATATTTTTAATAATTCAACATATCTACTTAATGATATTTTTTCATAAATCATTGAATATTCAACCTAATTTCCGTTCAGAATCGTTAACATAATATATCGATTATTAATTGAAATTTTTTTTCAGTACCTAGTACCTACTCGTGTATATCAAAAACGGTAAATGGTATATATGTTTGATAGTCGAATGTCAAATAAATTAACTCTAATAACAATAATATAAATAGTGTGAAATGTGCTGAATAGTAGCATTTTTCTTTACATAATGCAATAATGGTATGAATATTGTGTGCCGTATTATAGTCTATAAGTAATAATTCCATCGAACTGTTACCTAATCATTATATATATACGATGTATAGTAAAAGTAAATACTAGGTTGGGAAAATGCTAAAAAATTCAAATAATACTTAACTAAAAATAAATATTAGATCATAATATACACATGGCATAGCTAGGTAAGGAAATTATCCGCCACTTAACTATAAAGTATAAAGTGCGACGTTTAACACACTTATGTAACACTACTTATATATTAGAAATAATAATATATTTTCTATCAACATTTCACCTAATATTTTAAAACATGTTCTACTTATTTATTGTTATAATTAAATGATACCCGCTCGTGTATATTATATACAACGTAATAATAAATAATAATAATATGCATCCTCAAAGTAGGTAATATACGGCTATATTAGTATTAAAATATTAAAATTCTTAATTTAGAGCAGTAATTAAGCCTAAATTATAGCTCGAAAACGGTTCGAAAATCAATATTTTTTGGAGTAAATTAATTCAAAACGGAATAATGTTTTTTAAAATATTATTTTTGGGAATTTCCTGACATAAATATTTTTCTTAAATAATTTATTATCCATATAATTTTCACAATTTTTGTCACACCTTTGACTAGCATAAAATTTTTTTTTTCAGATCTATCTGTTGCACTCTATTAATTTGTATATAAGATCGTCCAAACGATGTATTAGTTAGGTACCTATATTAGGGATCCGTGTAAATTTAGCTCAAATAATATGAAATGTTGAGTTATTCGCTCAAATGAAAGACTCCCTCGAAAACTATAGATATAATATGTAAAACTGGTTTAAACACAAAACAATATTGTTTTATTCATAGGTATACATTATACTGACACTATTCAAATATTTGTAATCATGTCACACCCAAGTTGTTTGAAATTCGTTAAATTTTCAACAAAAAAATAATGTGGAAATAAAGCACTAGTGGCTTGAGTGGATGGATATTGGGGGTCATCAGTTAATTATTTTGGCGCCTGTGTGTTATGTTTCACAGACCGTTAAATTGAAATACAATAGTCGTGGAATCAGCTTAGATTCACAAAATCCCCAGTAAAAAAACGCATGCGTTTAATTTATTTCATTACGACAGAACATTTAAAAAAATTAAGAAACGTATAATTTAGATCAATTAGTTTCTCATTAATACAATACTAAAGACATATACTTACGTATCTTATGTAAACACACGAGATTCATCAACTATCTAGTACTCAAGTCGAGTGTTAGTATATCGTAATAAATAACGAGAGCAATTGGATTAATTTTCAGATTACTCGTTAATATAATGATTTGTGCGCTTTTTTATTTTTAGGCTAATTTAATGGCTACTATAGCACTGATTGTAAATACTATAGTTTTTAATCAATGATACAATAAAAACATACAAAAGTTTATATTTTAATTAAAATACAATTGAATAATATACGGAGAGTGGAGACAGTTATATTGTATCGATATAAACATATAAACTTAAAATTTATCAAATATTATTCAGTGTAGTATTATGTAATATTCTACTACGCACATGGCACTCATTTGCGACGTTTGTGTACAATTAAATCGTAAGATGTAAAGCATATTGATTTCCGTTTAGTTAGGTAATGAATTAAATAAATTAGAATTAATAAGTCGTATTATTTTATTAACAATTATAATAATTGATACTTCAAAAATAATTATTAATTGCATAAAAATAATTCAAGTTTATATTATGAAATAACATTAACAGCAGCAAGATTACTCCAATTTATAGGTAATTTATAGGTAATCAAACACTAACTTGAGCTTAGGGTTTCTTTAAATTGTTCATATATTTTCATTAGTGTATTGTGTATGTGTTAGAATATTTTCTTTCGTTTATTATTTATCTTGTTGTATATACAATTTATTGTAAAAATGTAAAACCTATAATAATAGTAGTATTATTACCCATAGTCTATACGACAATTGTATAGTAAATACTTAAATAAAATTAATAGATTACAAAAGAACGCGATTCGGCGTCTGCGGAGTTATTTGATTGTACCTACATTTGAGAATTAAAAAAAAATATAATATTAATGATGCCACTGAGATCAAGCGTTTAGGTTTTGCTTTTCTAAGAAACTCCGAATAACTCAAACGAGTTTAAATATGCCCGAAATTCGTTTGGTCGTACCTGTAATGTATAAATCTACCTACAACGACTACTATTTAAAAGCAAAAATATTTCTGTTGATATTGCTGCTATAAAAACACGTTATTTATTACGTATTTACTTCATCAATCAATTAGAAAATATTTTTGATGGACTTGAAATATTTTTCATAAATTAAAAAAAAAAAATGAGAGAGATGATGAAATATTACAACGCTGTTCATGAATAATTCATTTTTGAAAAAGAAAATAACGAATGATACTATGGTGCACTGATGCAGAGGGTCAAGGTCGGGAATATTTACGAAGACATTGCAGGTTGAATCGATAGCGTTAGATTTCGAGATCTTATTAATTCATATCAGGTGTAATGATGTAGGTATTGAGTCCAATAGTCACACAAAATATTTTACAACAGTAGTTTTGAAACTTACGTATGTTTTAGTTTCGCTGTTAGTATACCTTTACCTCCTATATATTTTATATTACATGCTGTTTACTGCAGGTGTAGTATAATACTAAAATATATCGCAGTGGTAAAACCAAAATTTTTTCGGGGAGTAAGATACAAAAATTACAAAATTGCATTATTATCGTAATAAAAACAGATAGAATAAAATGTTTGGTCATAGGGCGAACACCAAGCGTAGGGGCCAATCTATATAAAAAAGTACTATCAACTGTTTCTTTAGAAATCACCACAATAAATTTCCAACTTTCCTATTCATAAAGATATTTAATCGAAAAAATAAAAATAAAAATATTTTATTAGTTTGACATTTGACACGCTCAAGAGGGAGAGAATCGGACCCGGAGGCACTTACAATAGTGTGCCACTGAATATACTTGATCATATTTTTAATGTTCGAACGTTCCACGAAAAAACTCGAACCATATAATAACCATTTGAAGGGCGTTTACCATATACTAATATACCTATTAACTTGTTAGTATTTTTTTCAAGATTTACAAAGGTCGATCGATAATGTTGAAATTATATTATACACATATATTATATTCAATAACATTTCGTAACATTTAGATTTAAATTATAATCCAGCTTTCAGAAATATAATTTTACGATCACTATAATATGATAGAAATAATATGATAATTCAATTTTTGTTGGGATTGGTCATAAAGCATCTGATTAACGAAGCATATTTTTGGTGGTCGAAGAAAAAAATTATTTATAATATGATACCTTAGCTACTTATATAAGAGTCTGTGCGACTCATTTATAATGCCTCAATTTCGAAAGAAGGGAGTTTTATATCAATTGACATTTCCACCATTGAATTATTATGATAATAATAACACGCAAGGAAGATATATTAAAATCAATTAAAATTAATATCAATCATTAAATAAATTATAATCATATATGTACGGTTATCAATACATATACAATAATTAAAATTAAACGAATTAAATGTATGATGATTAAATAAATTATTCTACTGTTTTTTTGAGATAAACCTTGATGACGATATTATGTTGTGTTTAAACATGTTCAAAAACAAAAACATGTTTTTAAAAAGTACGTGCAACATAAAAAATTGTATACCACGTGTTTTAAATTTATAAAGCTGTAATAAGAAAAAAATGCAACAATACTCATGGATTTAAAAAAATTAATTCACTATTCTAACAGTGAATTATTTTAACTTATTTTGGAGTATGCGTTGCGTCTCGTATACCTAAACGATTTGCTTATTTATAACCAAAAAATATTGGAAAGTTTTTAAGCTCGAAGCGAGTAATTTTTCAATATTTATTTTCTCAGAAATCTGTTTATTAATATTGTTAAACGATGTCAGAACGTTAAACTCGATAAACTCGTGTAATCTGTCAGACCACTATACCTAATGACAACTCGGCTGAATTTCCACCCCCATTCCTCATAATTCATAAATCGTTATACACAAACAACTTTATACGATGATGTGAAAGTCATGGATTGTTTTGCGTACGTTTGCATAAATTCTTATTTTAAATGCAGTTTTTTTTAACAGTTCTCATGCGACTCGTTTCGTAGACAATGATTTACAAGGAATTTTTATAAGAAGACGATTTGATATAAATGGATAAGACTGGTGTAGTTGACAAATCTGGACTTAAGTATGTTTGATTGATTTCTAATATATACCTATATAAATAAATAAAATAATTCGCCAGAACTAATCGAAATTATGTATTGTATATAGTGCACTTATTGATACGACTTTAAATTGCATTGATTATGATGGATATCTGTTTACTTTTCCAAACGAAACATGGCATAACCTAACACTCACACTTACAGCACCATGATCTAAAGGCATGAGTATTGAGTGCACTATGATTGTATGAAGTATACCTACCTACCTAACACATTTGATTTTGTGTTAGCAGAGTAATAAGGATTGGTCTCGATTTCGATATCTGAATTGCCAATTGGTCTAAATAATGTTAAATACAATTATATCGTATGTGTAAATATAAAGCTACTGAAATTACCATTATTAGTATTATTATTATTATAATCTGTGTGCGATTATTAAATTAAAATAAAAGTCAATATCAAAATTCAAAACATATTTTAATATGTTAACACAATATAATATTATGTACAAATGTACAATACTATTGGAATGTATATGGTAATAATCATACATAGTTACGCAAATTATTAATACACGTTTAAATGTTCTTTTTACATGTAAGTAAATAATGTGTGAATGGTAAGTAAGTCTAAAATCTATTTCATTCACGGTATGATGCCCATCATCGCCTATTCATGGTCAAGAACAATAATGTTATTCTGCTTTTTATGGCTGATTGTGCATCTCTCGCTATTAACAACACGTATGTGAACAAAGACACATAAAATACAAAATATATCATATAGGTAGGTACTTGGGTAAAAAAATAAAATAAAAAATTTATTGTGTGCCGATTATAAAAAATGTAAAATACTTAGACCTAGACGTTGTTTAAATTAGGTACATATTATTATATTGTAAATCAACGGTTTTATGACGGTCTACCGTGTTACAAATTACAATGCGGAAAGTTATTATAATGACACGACTACGTCATGCCGTTTAAATCAGTAAATCATTTATATACCTTATTTATTATTAAAGGTGAATAAAATATGTTTTATTTAATATTAATATTTAATTAGATGTTTGTAATTTTTTTTATCATTTTCTATATTATATTTCTATATTGTTTCGAGGTCAACTAATTATAATAAGCATTTGACTCTTTATTATAATTATTTTTTTTGTCACAGCATTTAACCTCTTCACCTGATTGCCTATCCTTATCTTGAAATATGTCAAAAGTAATAGCTGTGATAGGTACTTACCTATGTAAATAAAGTTATTATTTGTACAATTAGAATAATTCCAAAAGACAAACTAATTGTGGGGATAAGAATAAAATTTCAATCTGAAATTCAAAAAATGTAGGTTTACAGGAAATTAAGAAAATTTTAAATTGTTTTTTTTAAAAATAGGATAGCGATTAAGACGTTTTACAATTTCTATGAGCACTTGATAAGCTATACTCTTTTAAGCTACACTCTTTTACATGGAAAACATTGAAAATCAAAACTTTATTGAGCACGATATATTATTCTGATTCATCAAAAAAAAAAAAAATTAAAAAAAATATTCATTTTTGAAAAGTTAACTAAAAAATAACACCTCTACATGACAGAAAGTCATAGTTTAGCCATGTTTACATGAACTATAGCATACCTATTCTAATCCAATATATAAATACATGCCAAGAAATACAAAAAATTATTCAAAACTACATTAGAAATTAGAACATGATGTTAAAATGAGCTTAATTTTTTATTTTGGTCTTAAAATAAATATTTGTCTTCATTTATACCCGATTTAAGACAAATACATACAACAGAAGCCCATCACGGGATGCGCTCACCGCTTATGCATTTTAGAATTTATATCTATCTATAGTATCCGCGCACAAATGTAATTTGTAGTTTAGCGATTTTGTTAACACGACGATAAACAATAATGATAATAATAACAACAATAACAATAATAATAATGATAATAATATGCATCAATTCATATTCAACGATATACGACACCTGAGGTTATTGTTGTTTTTGCCGTAACGGTGAGTTTGAAGCGGTGGATAAAATATAAGTAAATCAGAAAAAACAGCGTCGGTGTTGACAGGTCTCGATACTCGATGCTACTACATCCAGTATAATCCGATTGCAATTTATGAACATCTCTATAGTAGATCCCCACTAGAGTATCCCTACTATAATTTATTATTGATCACAGATATAGTATGTATATAGTTAATTATATATTATAGCCTATAGGAACCGTTACACCTATTATCCTACTTTCGCCTTTCGTAAATCATATTTGTTTTTGTCATTAATTGAACATTCAGTATACAAACCCAATTAAAATGTAAAGCTGTAAATGCACATATGCATACATTGCATTTTTTTTTTATTGAACAATTAATAAAACGATAGTCAGTGATAGAAGTGATTTTATCCATAATTGTACACTATAATAATATTTATGACACGAATAAAGAAATTATAATTTATGCGCACTTTATATTGCGATCATTATCGTCGCAACAATATTGTTATACATTTTATGTGCAATTTGTCGATACGATTTTAATTCATTAGTCTTTTTAAAGTTTCCGCTTCCCCATTCAGCCCTAGTAAAATTAATAAAATTAAATGAAACTCGCTCTGCTGTATATTATGAGGTTTTGAATGTACCTACATCGTCATAGAGTAGGTCATTAATGTGACACAGTAATGAATATTATGTTAAATTTTGAATTCAATGGTGAATCATTGTACAGGAAAAACCGATTCTGAGCGATGAAGGTGACGAGTGGATCACCATCTGTATCTATAAAGATTGTTTATGTTATACTATATTATATATAGTTTATATGGTTTATATAGTTATTTTATAATATGGTGTATATTATTACTTCTCAATTCGATACGTTGAACTGGATGATTTTCGTTTACGTTTTACGTTTG
Organism: Sitobion miscanthi; assembly: GCA_008086715.1. Taxonomy (NCBI): domain Eukaryota; kingdom Metazoa; phylum Arthropoda; class Insecta; order Hemiptera; family Aphididae; genus Sitobion; species Sitobion miscanthi. The sequence continues at coordinate 55,050,849 of CM017797.1, forward strand.
AATAAAGTATTTTGCTAAAATTTGAACTTCAAACACTTATAAGACTGAAAACGTAGACATTTTCAAATATCTAAACAAATACCTAGTGAAAAGCCGAAATATTTTGAAAAATGTGTTCATGTTTAAAACTAAATATTTGGTGAATATTTAAGATCTTCAAACAACAGTATAATGTCGAAAACTGATATATTGTGAAATATTCTCCTTTTCCCGTGCTATTATTACCAATTCATATTTCATTAGGGTCATAGTCAGTATATATTAATTTTTCGATTTTCAAGCAAAATATATTCTGCTTTTAAACATGTTATACACAGATAAAAAAAAATACATCATTGTAAAACCAATTTATTCCTCGCACCGCTCAGAATCTAAAATGTATTTTTGTAAACACCTATAATTTGTCTGTCCGACACGTGTATTATACAGTATAGGTAAATAGTATGACAATAAAAAAATGTTACTATACTATCGTTAACGCATCACAACCGTATGCGCTATTCAAGTTTTAAAGTCCGTGAATATAAAGTAATGCTAAAAGTTAGTTTATAAAAAAAATGTAAAAAATACTTAAAAGTAAAGAAAACCTCTACTTAAAAATAAAGTAGTAATGTGGACCACTGAAAAGGAATTCTTTAAAGTTGAATAAAACGATAAGTTATGCAAGTTAGGTATACTGCAGTATTCGATAAGTAATTCTAAGCACAGCAGCTGTTGGTACACCTAAAATGATAAATATGTTGTTAAAAAACAATTTAATGCAAATAATTGCATTCTTAATTTATCTTTACTAAGATTTTTTCGCATAAAAGAATTTGAGATTTTCAATTGTGTTAAAACCGAAAAAAAAAAATTTACCACCATAAAACCAGTGTACCTTCCTCACTCTTCTTGAATCTAAAAACAGTACGTTAGTCAAAAACATGAAATTTGAATTAAACCAGCTGCTACTACTTTTAACTTATTAGTTTCAATTAAATCATAAGTTATATCGTCGTGACGTCGTGTAAATGTACATCAATATTTACTGCAACGCATTTATCTAGTACTCTGTATTCGTATATTATTTATACCTCTTGACTTGATTGTTGATACCAACCTATGTACTGCTTTCTAGGTACTTTACTACATTTTTCACCATAAAATCAAATAAACATGATTATATTTTTTTTATTGACAATGTTATCCAAAGGGGCAATTTGAATTTTGAAAGCAAGGCAAGAAATACCGGTTTGTGACTTGTGAGTATACCTAAACAATGAGTAATCGTTTACCAATATTGGTCACTGGCTACTATCAAAAGTAACTACTCCAAAAGTCAACTTGCACACAATATAATAAACAATAGACTAAAAATAGTAAATGAATTAAAAGCTTAAACAGGCCAGTCAATTATATTATCAACGTCATAAAATCAAACTTAGTGTTTGGAAAGAACGTCGTTCACGTTCAAATTTAGTGAATGATACGTGATCATCACTCGTTTTTTTTCAAATAGAACGTGAACGACGTTTATATTTTAATAAATATAATATGTATACGTATTGGTTAACATTTAAATAATATTTAAATATCATATGATAACATTTTTTCTATTATAAAAATTCCTATTAAATTTATTTGATTACGAATTGTACAAATTAAATACATGACATTTAAGTGGGGAAGGCCCGACATAAAATCAAAATAATAATATGATTTCACGATTTTGTATTAGTATTTGAATGATTAATAAAAATAAAATAAAACAATTTAAATGACCGAACCAAATTAACGCATTCATTTTTTGAAAGGACATGAACGAATTACATTTTTTAGTGAACGCTCTGAACACTTATCAAACTACTGACTACTGAACATAGCTTATAGTTTTTCTTACTTAAATAAAAGTCCAACAAAAATATCAACTCTCCGTTTAATTTAATTGTATGTGATGTACCGGATACCAAATTTTAAAATAACCACACGCTCTTTATTTGAAACAATTAAAATTTGTCTACCTACATGCAATTTATTGAATCATTTTTAATAAATTTTTCCCAAAATAAGAAAATCTTGAAAATCCCTAAAATCATATTTTACATATTATGATAATTTTCAAAGATTTTTATGATGATTTTCAATTATTTTCATTGAATATTTATTATTAATCAGTAGATAATAAATAAAAGTTGTATAATTATATGTATTAAAAAAAAGTATATTTGAATAGTTTGAAGCTAACATATTTTATTAAAATATACCTATTATTATAATCATGGGCGTAGCTTGATTCGTGAACATTTTGTTACTTATAAATTACAATACCTATTTATAAGTATTTAAAATATCGATAAGTGTAGACGTGAACCGAAATATTGCGAGGTACCCCTATGGCTTATGCCACTCTACTCCGCTCACCATTACTTAAACACTTATAACTCCTTAACTACTCGTCGAATATTCGATTTTTACAGTACTCCTAAAATTCTGCTTCGCAATAAGAAATTAAAAATATACGTTCGTTATAATTATTATAAGACTTAAACAATTTTAACAAAAAATAATAAAAATATTCAAATTTTTTTCAATAAAAGTTGTAAAGACGACATAAAATTATAACTTATAAGTAATAACGGAAACTATTAGACACGATTATATAAATAAAAATGTATAATTTAAATCAAATAAACATTTTCATATTGATTCATTTCTCAACCACTGAGTGGTTTCTTTTATCAAATACTCATGTTTTTTCTACTCATAGCAAATATGATCATTGTGTCAACTGCTACAAATATATCAGACAATATAACGTATTTAAAATAAAATAAAAAAATATTACCCATTAGAATTTGTACAGGTTTTTATTTAATTTTTTTGTTTTTTATGATTATTCATGTTATGACCAGGGAAAGGCCTTCCTGAGAAACCCTTGGTTAAAATAGGGCACCGCGAACCAAAAAAGTTTGGGAACCTCTGGTTTGATGAAACAATGAGTGTTCTTCTATAACAGAGTCACTCAGTATATTATATGATTTACACTGAAAATATAACTCTCATCATAATATTCATAATAATAAATAAACATACGCTGATTTGAAAATTATCTTATTTATGCATCAAGATTATTGTTAACATGAATATTGTGATCAAATCATTTATTATTTTAGATTAAGAAAATGCAGACTTGTTAAAATGATAGTACCTAAATAAATAATATTTTTAATCAATTCTACTACCTACCTAATATAGTAACAGTTCAACAGTTGTAATTAATAATATTGTTTTTAATACAGTGCCTATAATCACACCAGTGTATTATTTATAACCTCAATTAACATTGTCAAATTATAAAAATCGTTTGAAGTTCATATTATAGATGTAATAACTTAGTGTTGCCTGAAATATGAATCGTCAAATTACGCTAAATATACCTATTCATGAATAAATAATGATTATCTTGTCCCTTATTTTATCACGTGTCTTATCAATTCTTCAATTATAAAATATAACAAATTAACTAATAAATACGAACATGGTTAATAAACTGAAATAAATGTCTCTGGTTTTGCATTAAACATAATATTGTCTTCTATCTTAAGGTATTAAAATTTAAAAAATATCATAAGTCGCATCAAAATGATACCGAAAATCAATTTCATTTTCAACCAAACACAGACAATGTTGTTACCTTTTGATAATAGGTAAACTGTCTCTAATGTTTAAGCTAACAAAGCTATTGGTTGAACGACTGAACGTACATTTGAAATGTTACGCATTGGTAAGACCGCATAGATAACAAAATAATGCGCGAGAGATGAGATTCATTCTTTGTAAAAATAGTTTTTGAGACGTGATGAAACGTTATTTTGATATACCTACGCATGTACGAGAGAAACGATAGTAGAATATTCCTCTACGATAAAACTGCAAAAAGTTGCAAAAATGATTTAGTCCAGTATCGTTTTTATAAAGCGATAATAATATACGTCCTATTATAAGAGCAGGACACCTTACAAACGTAACCTTACTGTTATTTTAGATTCTGAGCGGAGCAATGAATGTATTAATTCTACGATGATGTATGTATTTTGGTTTTTTGTTATTTTGTTTTTATTTTAGATTCTGAGCGAAGCGATAAATATATTGATTTTACACCGATGTGTGTTCTTTTTTTTTCATTTGAGTTTGTCATCACCTTTTAGGACAGTAAAAAATCCTTAGATTTTCTTCAACAGTATCTTTTCTGATAGGAAAGTGGCACCATGTATACCCTCCTACTATCAACACATTTGACGTAAAAACTAAATAGTACATATAGGACTAATAAATACTTTTCGATTATAGACTACAGCAGAGGGGCAAGGGCCGTTATTTAAATTGTTATTACCTGCTTATTAGCATCTTTCTGGAAAACAAATTACATTTTACTATTATAGCCTTCTCTAATTGTCTTCAGAGCCCAATAATAATAAAATCTCAAAAATGTTCGCGTAATATTTCAGTAATAAACGCTTCTTAAAATAATGATATAGTTCACAAGTTAAAATTATTAAGAAATGGCTGACGGTGATAATTTTATAAAATCTTATTTTTTAATCTTAATTAATTTAATATAATTCAAGAACTCAATTTAACAATATATGCTCAAAATATTTTGAAAATTGTATGGTGTTTAGAAAATGCTAATATAAATATTCAGTGAAAATTTCATGCATAAACGGTCATTTTTTTAAAAGTTACATCAAAAACCAAAATCGGTTTTGTTAAAAACCGATATTGCGTAAAAAATCCCGTTTTTCCATAATTTTTTTTTCATTTTAACGGCACTTTTGAAAACTACTGGGAATTTTTTACTTTTGACCCCCAAAGTACCAACTAGATTCATCTTCTTATCAGAAAAGATGCTATTGTTTATTCTGTGATTTACGTGAGGTCCACTAATGGACTAAATTAGGCACAACGAGTTTGTTTGTTTATCCATAATATTAATTATTTTGCTGTCCAACATATAGATTGATGATAATTTTTCAGAGTTTCATCAAAACATTTACATGTTTGAAAAAAATGTTAATTAATTTAAACAATTATCCATTTCCAAGCTTCAGGTATTACAACTAAGTATATTATTTGCATTTTTAATCATAATATATAACAATTGACACATTTTCGTTATTTTAACGAATAAAATTCTAACTTTAAACACTCATAAAAAATAATCTTTAAGGAACCTTGTAATAAGTTTTCAAAGTTTTTTAATGAAGGAAAAAAAATTATAAAAAGTCGACAATTTAAAATGTCTAGCTCCTCGTCTAGCTCTATAGGTAAAGCCAAAATATTAAAAAATTGATGTTGTGAAATATTTTCATTTTACAGAAATTTTTTTCAGTTTTCCAGATCATTAAGAAAATGTTACCACCCCAAAGTACCAACTAGATTTAATTTTCTATGTAAGTAACCACACTCAAAGTTGAGGATTCAAGCATTTTTACTGCTACGAAAGGTGATGACACGCACAACTCATTGTTGTAAAACCAGTACGTCCATTCAAGAGCGTCCGCAGGAATTTATTAAGGGGAGGGCAAAATATTTTCTACTATTTTCACTATCCTATTACCTAGTCATCTAGTTATAAAGTATTTTTGTGACATGTTTTCTTTTATATAGACAAGGAATGTAAAAATATTTATGAATTGTACGTACATATAGTTAGTAAAAACTTTATCTTACAGCATTAATTTGAATTAATTGTTATGTAATTTTAAATTATGAAATACACTATTTTTTAATAAATAAAATGTTACCGTTGATTTTATAATTTTAGGTAATTTATAAAAGTAAATATTTCTAGCTTATTCAATCATTGATACCGAAAGTTGTAGCTATTTTAGGTATGCTATCTATAAACATTTAATTTCTTATTCAAAAAAGTAAAAACTTGGTTGACACTGCAGTGTTGCACTTGGTCCCACCACTACATCTCATAATTTAATTAATTTAAAAAAATTGTATATTACAACGGTAATGATTGAGGTTGGGATTATAATGCTCTTTACATTGTTTTTCAAATCTACGCTATACTTGTTCTATAACATACCTACGTTGAATTTTTTGACGATTTTAAATTTTAAGGTCAATTTTTGCATTTAAAGATTTTAAGAGCATTTTTAAGTTTTTTCTAAATTTAAATTTAAAATTTTATTTTAAATTTGCACACGTTTTTACATGTTTTTTTTAATAAATATATGATCTGAAATCTAAACCTTAGGTACAGAAAAAAAAATAGTTAATTTTCAGATTAAATAAGTTGTTTAAATGATAAGTTCTGTCTGTAAAACTTTTATACAATCATTTTACATTTAAAAGTTTAAAATTTTTATTAGAATTTATATCTGTAATATTAAAAATAAAAATAATTTAGTGCACTATTTAGAATTGTTAGGGTATTTTTAATTTTTTTAGAAGATTAAAATCATCAATAATAATGTATGATAACTGCCCCTACTTTCCTCCCCCCCCCCTTCGGACGCCAGGACGCCAACGAACCCTTGCGTCCATCGCTCCACTCAGATCTAAAAAGTCACTGAGGGTGATATATTACATTCAGATCACCCTCTGTAAATACTCCACTGTAATTTTTAAGCATCATATAAGCCCACCGAAACAATCAATAAGATTATATTCGATGTAACTTGTGTAGTTGTGTAGTTGTGTGTGCACTGTTCATACTGTTCCACTTAAATATGTCATCATCACTCAACCGTAGGTAATACGTTGTTGGTACAACTAATAATATAAAATATAAATAATGTAATTATTTATAAATCATAATGTGTACCGTGTACGCTTATCGGTAGACATAATATTATGTTTTGTTTGCAACGAACAACATTACTTTAATATGTATTTAACCTGTACTATTATTTACATACCCACATATTTATTTTAATTAAAATGTTACATTTATATTGCAATTTATAAATTAAAATGATATAAAATACAATAACTATAATTGACCGGCGGACTTCACATGCTACCAATTTTTCAAATCCCACATGACTGATGATGTGTACACTGTATATATACCTATTACTAGGTATAGTGTATAAACTATAAACATATTATCGGTAGAAGTTACAATCGCCTTTGTTTTCAACCACTAGAACATATTGTAGTATACTACGACGGTGACGTATTTTCTGATCGATCAGGTTCAATCGAGTATAATTAAATATACGAGTTCCAATTTTTTTCAGAAATAAAACTGGTAATAATAGCTTTTGTATGAACTCGTCCATAATAATATATTATGTTAATATCGATTGATAAAATTACGTTTTTCAAAAATACTATACCATCATTATAATCCAATTTCAATGATCTAAAAATTAAATTAAATTAATATAAAATAATTGTAGGTATTCTCCACCGAAGTAATCAATGAATGACTTGACTTATTAGTATGGAACGGATTTGAATGCAAATTGTATTTTTTTCTGAATATCCAAAAACATTGCTTTTCAAGCACATAGTTTATTTCATACAACAAAAAATTAAAAATGTAACTTTTATTTCGCATTTTTTTTACATTTTTAGTGCATTTTTATATTTTTAAGTCTTTTATGTAAGAATGAATACCATTTTATAAATATGAAGTTAAAATTCATTCTAATAGATTAAAATTAAATATTATTTATTTTGCCTTGTGATAGGTACTTCTATTTTTATTATTTGTTATGTTTTTACCGATCAGATAAATACGACGCCGTGGCCACCTATTATTATCATATATATTGTATAACTAAATTTTTAGGCTAAATAGAAGATAGGAAATGACAAATAATAAGATGATACGAATAATTACTAATAATTAGACTTTATATAAAAATTAAAAACAAAACAAATTTTTTTATAGTAAAAATAATTTTAAGAGCATTTTTAAAAAAAATAAATTTCTGTTGAGTGTAAGAAAACATATTTTTTTAAGAATTTTTTTTTGGTTTTTAGAGCATTTAAATCCGTTTCCTACTTATTAGTTATTTAACTCATCTGATTTTAAACATTAAAGAATGATGTCCTATATTATTATACATTAATTGTATATAATAATTCATTTTTTATTTTGGGTACAAATTTACATCAACCAAATGGCAATAAAAGTATACCTTGATGTGTATCCATGCAGATCATATAATGTATCATTTACATAGGTATTAGAATTAGATAATCCATTTAATAGTTGGACTACATCATTTACACTGAATTTAAGTGGCACAGAAAAAATAATAATATGACTTAATTTTACTTGTATAAAATATATTAATTGGATAAAAGATTAGTTAAATAACGCTTAATTTGTTATATTATAGTAAATTGTACAATTTTAATCAAATAAACCGATACCTTTTAGTGTACACTATCGGAGAATATATTATTATGACTATTGTATCATAACTATTAATAAATTATCCCCTAAATTGGCATAGTAAAACCTCGTTAATATTTCATAATTATAATATTAATATAATTAAGGCAAATAATTATACAATTTTATCCATAATAAAATATATTTAGAAATGTATAGGTATTAGGTACAAGGATTATTAAATATTATTAAAAGAAGATCTTAACTATTGAAAAAAAAGTTCACTTGCTGGTAAAATATTGAACATTTTGCAAAAACATAGTAATATATGTTATACTATAGCCAATAGGTGGACATTTTAATAATAAATAATATTTTATGTCAACATTTTAATATAGATACTATAATAATCATATGTACATACCTAAATTATAAATATTTTATACTTTTTAAGCTTATCTTATATTAAATTATCTAATTTATTTGTTCTAGCTTACATTATCTATCAATAATCTCTGTTATTAGTTAATATGTCTATTTTGTTTTCTATTAAACTTAAAATCGTATAGGTAAATAATAATATTATTATATTGTACTTGAGCTCTCGTTTAAATAAAATAAATAAATATACTAATATTGCGTATAATATCACCTAGGCAGGTACCTATATTATTATTACTATAGTCTGTAAATCTACAATTCCTATTTTCTAAAAATATTAGTCTGTATTTCTTTGTAGAAAATTAATTAATTGTTTTAAACTCTTGTAATTTAAATATAGGTAGGTAATATTAAAATTTCAGCACAAACTATTAAAGAAATATTTAACGCTTAAATCATTCAATAAAAATGTAAAATTTGAATCATCCACCAAATCAACAAATAGCTGGTACATACTCGAGGTACCTACTCTACACACATATGAAGTCTGAGTAACACAAATTCATCAAGTCAAATACCCAAATCATAACGACTGAAAATGAATAGGTACTGTCGTTGCTCGTTAGTCGTTACAGGCAAAACAATTTTTTGCCGAATAGGTACCTAATATTATATCTTAATTTAAAGGTCCATCGTCTATACGGTTTATACAAAGTATAATTTATGTACGACTTTTGCGCATTGATAATATAATATAATACGTATTATGATAAAACGATAAAAATTAAAAACCCATATTACGTATTATAATCGTGCTAAATTTTTGTCCCGGTGAATCGACGACATTCACAACACGGTTTAATTGTTGTCCAATATTGCAGTTAAATATTGTATTGTATACCGAGTACGATCAATTAATAACCTAGTTACGGCCGTCAACGTACCCATACTGCGGTGCACTGACGACTATATTATTATAGATGAGGACGTGAAACACGAGGTTCGTCTGGCCGACTTACGGGCCGGTACATAAAAAGACATTTGCCGGTGCAGCGGTAACGGGTTGAGGTCCGCGGCGAAGGAGCCCATTTCGGCGAGACGAGTCGGCGGTGCCAGAAAAAAAAATAAAATAAATACCGACAAACGCACCGCCGACGTCTAGCGAGCGCGCCAAATTAGGGGGGTGCCCGCAGCTTGAACGGTGACGGCGGCGGCGGCGGTGGCGGGAAAAACAATGACGCAACAAACGAGGTCTCTTGCGTGTGACGTCGCGACGGCGGCGCGGGTAACCGTACTCGTATTTATATATTATAATATATTTTACTACCAGTAAAAGTGTTTGAAAAACGTTCGGTTTCGTCTCCGTCGCAATTCAATTTGCGCGAACGAATTTTATCGGTAGGTGTACGCTTGGATATGGTGCGTTGGTGCATATTATTATGATATAAAATGGTTTAACACGATCGAATTATATAGTGTGATCGGTAACATTATATTGTTGTATCAAGTCGTCGACGGGAGAGTGTTGTGACAGTAATATATAATTTTAAGTGTACGCGAACAGAGATCAATCGTGGGACGAACGATAGTAATTATTTCATCCGTAAACAGTACCTATATATACCTATTCGGGAAAACGATCCGCGTGACCCCAGTTTCTCGGTATCGAACGCGTACCTACAGGGTGCATTTTTTTTAACGCGAATCTGCCAGCGTGTCACTATTATATAATTAAATATTTAGTAAGCGTTAGTAAATTGTTTAAGTGATCGCGGTTCGTTTAAAATTGTTTTTCTTGTTTTCCGAACGATTTAACGTTTTGTTCTGCCCGAGTCTCGTGTCATCGCGTCCGGACGCCGTCCTTAAGCGCGCAGAGCAGCGACGTCGACTTTTGATTTTCAATATTATTAACCGGTGCGAACCATATAGTCCACTTTGTTGTACGATTTCTTTTGAAAGCCACCCAAGGGTTTATTAGAATACTAATATACTAATATTTTACTGCTATAACAATATGCCGTATAATCGTTAAAATAATAAAATATACCGCGGGCGATTCGCGTCACGGGCAGGCAGACAAGCGACTGTAGTTATAATATACGATATACCTAGCAGGGATGCGATACGCGGCGCAACGTGGCGACGATGGAATACGTACACCCGTATGGCTCGAATAATCGGGGTTTATAATATACGGTTAAGACAATAGGTAACCGTGAGACGCTGGTATATAATATACCGTATTAATTATTTTAAACCTCGAGTCGATGACGATGCGCGACGAATAAAATGTACTCAAACAAAAATAAATAAACGGAAATAAGCAAATACACGACGGCCACTTACCAACATCTTGGCGACTTTCGGGTTCCCGGACGAAGACAATATCGATAATAATGTTATTATTATTATTATTAATTGTACTGTTATCACAGTGCGCTCGAGGGTTGGTCGGTGATAAAAAGCACGTGCGACGAGACGGGTGGCAACGTGCGCGCGCGAACGAAACTGTCGTCGACGGGAACTGCGAAGGCTGCTGGCGGGTGCGCGACTACCACTGAAAACGACGGCGGCGGCGGTGGCGGCGGCGGCGGCAGTTGTATAACAAAACGGTCTGGTCGGGAGTTCCGCGGGGGCTGTGTTCCGGCAAGAGTGTCGTGGGGTCGCCGCGCGTGGTGGACGTTCGCCAAAGACGCCGCAGACAACACTGACGGCGCGCCGGAGAGTTCGCGTGTGCCTCGGTCCGTGCGAATAGTTAATATAATATATATATATTGTATCTGAGCGTGCGGATATCGTGTGCGTATATCGTCGTCCGCCGCGCCATAAACATAGTAATATCGTATATCCATGAATGGTACATATTTATATACATTATATTATTATTATTATTATGACGGTGTGCCGTCGCCGCCCACCCGCCGCACAGATCTGGTGGTGGTCGACCGGAGCAGGCCGACGGTCGCAGTAAATATAATAATATTATCGTCTTTGGTTTGCAAATTTTCGTAATTTTTTTTTTCTCCCCGTTTCCGTTTCGTGCACACGTCGCAGTGTCTCCCTCTGCGCGTAAATATTATTTCGCATTATAATATTATTACTGTAGAGACCTAGTCGTTCCGTACGGTGGTTTTTTACTTTTCACACCGTCTCGCCACAGCTGCCGCTGGCGGCGTCTGGCGGCCGTCCGCCGTAACCGCCGCTCCGCCCATCGCGTTTACCTATAGGTCTATTCCGTTTTTTCATCGGATTCGTAATTCGTATACCTTTACACCGGCAGTTTTATGATATTAACGTTGTCCCGTTCGTATATAATATACCGTCGGCGGCGAAGACGATGTCGTCGTCGTCGTTGTCGGCGGTTTGACGGTTCGCTCGTAGCTACGGAATAAAAAATAACAATAATATTCAATTTCCGTACGGCGCAGTAGGTAGGACGTACACGCGCAAGCGCACGCCGAAAGCGGAAGTTCGGCGCGCCGCCGGTGCACAGACGGCCGCGCGAGTCATCCAAGTCACGAGCTTCCGCGCCGCGCCGCCCGGTCACGGAGCGCGCGTCGTCGTCGCATGTTTCCACGCTTCCGGTGTCGGGCGGTAGTCCAGAGACCACTGGTTAAAATTAGACCACAAGCGGATATAATATTGTTTGGCATTATCCGGTATAGGCTTATCGCTAAATCTAAAATCGTACCCCGGTAACTATATTATTATATTATTATATAATGATACAAGTCAAAAGTAAAATTTATTTATGTTTTCATGAAACCTCTCATTTCAAAGTTGTTTATACGATTTATATGTATGTAATACAAAACCAACTAACCTTTTAAGAATAATTATAATCGACATTGTACAAGATAATAAATTTAATTTTTTTACCCGTGATCGATGTATAATTATAATTTAAAATAGAAAGTCGAGGTATGCCAGCTTGTGAAGGTATTGAGATTTATTTTGCGCATAACACAACAATATAACCTGGGCATATTTAACAATGTAACATAGTGAATATTACTCAGTTAATTTTTTTTTTTATTACAATCAAATATTTGGTTTAAATCACGTTTACGGTTTACCAAATATAACTTTAAAAAAATTTGAAAACTAAAAATTTATATTGCCCTATATTGTGATTAAATTCATTAGATACTCACCGCAATGAATTATATAAATAAAATTCGTGGTACTAAGCTATATGGCAGATATCTACGCAAGGGTGGATCTAGGGGAGGAGGGGAGGGGTTCATGAGGTCAGCTGACCCACAGTTAATATTTGCTGATCGAATTGGCCTCTTTTCAGATCATGGGTAGTTGGATGACACTTGGACCCTTGAATAAACACACATGTTACCGCGCGTTAATTAATGAAAAAAAATATTACTATCTAATATCTTCTAATATAGAAAACGTCTATGTTATAATTTTTTAGATATACATATTGCGTGTAACGTGTTTGACATGTTGAATGACAGTTTCTAGTATTTTCAATTCTGTATACTGCATAGTATTAAGACGTACTAAGACGTATAGTATTAGTTATATTTTATATTTTTCACCTCAACTTAGATTGTGGGTGCACTAGCTGAGTTTGCTGTCAGCTGTCACCGTCATTGATCGTCTGTAAAGCTTCTTCCTGCAGCACCAGCAGCGAAATGTATTAAACTATTAACTATTAATGCTGACCACAAGGATAAGATAACATTATGTATATCAAATTTGAATTTATGTATAATGTTAATAATACCTGACCAAAAATGTTATTGTTTTAAACATACTTAGCAATGAATATAAACAACTTAAAAAAAATGCAATAACTAAAATAACATTACAGCCTTACATATAACTTATAAGTACTTACACTCATCACTCCCTTACAACTAGGAAAATTAAAATATTAATACTGCAGTCAACAGAACCTTAACCCTTATACCTACTCATTAATATCTTGGTCGTTGGAACGGATCGAAATAACAATATAGGGAACAATTGTAGGTGGCCGGCAGCCGCAATACCTAAAGGGATCCAAGAGTTAATATTATAATAATATAATAAGGGGCATAGCTTTAAATTGTTAAATGATGGACCTAACCTGACCTGAACGATCAGAAAACACTCGTGTACATAACAAATAATAATTAAAAAATAGTTAATAATATATTATGTATTTATGTAGATATTTGGCTTGTTTGTTTCTTTTAAGGAAACATAATAATCGTCTGTCTGTACTTCAATTTATTGATAAATCTGTCCGGAGTATAGACTTCCACGCCACCCAGGTCGCCTCAATAATCAGACTATAGCATCGTTTGTTAAATGAAACCAGCACATCAGATTATCAGAATTCAGAGTAATAATCATTATAATGCGGAAGTATTGTAACGGTATAGTATAACAAATATTGTTTATTTTTAAATTTTTAACAACATCAGAGATCTAAAAATTATATATTATATTATGTCCCTATATATAGGTGTTAATACTATATTTCTTTACTAAAATATATTTAATTATATATCTCAATACCCATAGAGAATCTGTATCTATTATAGTATTATACTGTATCCTGTATATGATTTTCAAGTTTTATATGACTTATGAGTTATGGCATTATTAAAATATAAAAGTAAACAACAGGTAGGTCGTAGGTATTGTATAAACCGTGATACCGGAAAACCATAATACCGGTTTGTACCGTAATACCGACACAAACCAGAAACCGTAATACCGGTATGTACCGTAATACCGACACAAACCAGAAACCATAATACCGGTATGTACCGTAATACCGACACAAACCAGAAACCGTATTGCCGGTATATACCACACTACCGGCACAAACCGGAAAACCGGTACATCAAAAAACAGTCACCAAACGTTATGACGATATGTACTGGTATTACGGTGACACGGTATACCGTTGCCGCGGTATTTGAACAAAAACCGGTAAATACCGATATAGACGGTGTACCGAAAAAACCGTCAACCCTAATATGAACAAACTAAACATAATTATTATAGCATCAGGTAATCTACTTTTTATGATATAGATCTGCTGCATACAACTTTATAATTATAATTGGATATATTTTAATAATTTAATATACAAACAAGGAATGGAAAAAATATAAGTAAACATTTTCAAATATGGTTTTGCAGTTTGCCGGTGATTATGAGTTTGATAGTGGTACAAATCGATTTGGATAGAACTGCAAGATTAAATGGCTCTGTTGTTATAGGTACCTATACCTAGGGCTTTGTGTGGGGTTTTAAAATAGGTGAGATATATTTTACCCGTATCGAAAGTACCTCCGTTTCATGCTCGGTCACCAATGGGGTAGCGTGGCCGAGCGGTCTAAGGCGCTGGTTTAAGGCACCAGTCTCCTCGGAGGCGTGGGTTCGAATCCCACCGCTGCCAGCTTAAATTTTTATTATTATCAAATTATATTATTTATTGCATTAACATTGTATGTAGATTAGATAACAAATGATAATCATTTTTAGTCTTAAAAAAATCATTTTAATTTATTAATCATCAAACGATTGTTTTCATTTTATTAGCAGTACTTAATTATGATTTTTATAAATTCAGTAAGTATAGTCAAGATTAACATTTAACCCGTAACATTAAATAATAAGCAAGTATTATGTCCACTGAGTAAATTATGGTTATTTTAAAATAGTTCAAATTGAAATTTTTATCATAATTTATTAATTTGAATAAAGTTTATTTAAGTAAAATTCTATAAATTCCAAATTATTATTTTTAGAACTAGGTAAATAATTTAAAAATAAAAATTAACTTATTTACAAGGTTATATCACACATTAAAAAAAAAAAATATTTGTATTTAAGTTAAGAGTTTTCTGAAAACAAAATATCTGAAACCGAGTCATATCAGTTACATTGTACGATTTGTTTTCATTGTAAATATGTTAAATAATTTTCTTGTTTTTTTTAATATACAAAATATTATTAATAAAATGTATAATATATTTTTATTAGTCGACGTTTTTTGAGTTGTTTAATCATAGAAAAAGTTTCTATTTTTTATTATTTGTTTATTAATAAAATACTTATCCCGTATCTAGTTTGTTTTAAAATTAACTACTTGCACGCAGAAGAAATAATATAAAATATACGATACGATTAAGGTATATAAAAAAATTATCAGCATGTCGCACGTGTCTTGTAAATTTTGCTTACGGTTTTATAAATTAAGTTGTTTATAATTCAGGTACCGACTACCTAATGAGTAATCTTTAAACATTTCAACAGAATTGGAATGTTTTCATATGTCAGTAGAACAGTAGGTAGATACCTTGATACCTATTTCGCTCATTAGGTTGTAATGTTGTTACCTTTTGAATAATTATCTTTCGAGTGTTAATCAGACAGTAGTAGTCACATAATATAATAAAGTAACTATCCTGGCCATATATTTGCAGTGTATGGCGTACACTAGTGCATGTATAATCTTATATAGGTAGTATAATATACGTCTTGCACTATGGTAAAAAAACCTTCCCGAGTAATTTTTTATTCACGTAGAAAAATAAAAATTTTGTCAAAACAACTGTTAATATGAATTAAAAATTAAAGTAGCCGATTGAGTCTAAATTACGAAAAAAATGACTTCTTAATTTACTCTTAATTTTTAACTTTCACTCATAAATTTGACACCTTGCTTCGAAAATTCAAACATGTCTAAATTCAGTAACAATGAAAAATATCTATGGCTCCAACAGCTACATTTAAATTGAAAATTATATATTGGCCCTGACAAATATCCTGGCAGCGCCTAGGACTATTAACTATTGATGTATTCACTTAAAATCGTATGTTATATTTTAATTTTTTTAAGTGTGTTTATTATGACGTAATGTCAATCAAATTATTACTAAAAAGCTTAACAAATATTTAAAACCCGTGGGCTTACATTTCGAATATAATGTAACCATTATTTACAAAGAATTCACTTAAATTAAAATATTAATAGGTAGGTAATTATAAAATTATAATTTAATACTTGAACTTAGCAATAAGGGCACTAAAATCGAATTTGAACGTTCAAGTTCGTTTGCTCTCGTTACGGGTAGTTGGATAATTTTTCATTCGATTTGTAAGCTACATAATATTTTCTGAGCACTCTCTTTGCTTAAAAAAGTGAAATAAAATTTAAAAAAAATGATTTTAATAATAATATACTTTCTATGCCATATAAAAGTATAAAACAATATATATTGTTGTCCAAAAACTATATACTCACCTCAACATATATTAATTATTAATTGTGTGTATTATATTATAATATAAAAACTTGCTACCCATATAAATATATAATTTTTGATTTCCATTACGTGGGTATGAGAAACAGTTTAATATTATAATATGAAAAAAAAATGAATTAATAGTCAAATACATCTTTTTTATGAGTTACAATCGGAAAATAATTTTTTTAAATTTTTATCTATGCAGAACACATTTTTTGAATTCTAATGTGAATATTCGATTATATCATTGTAGACTGTGTATAGGTATATAGTGAGTGTGATATTATTAAATTAACAACACACATGAAACATATTATATATTATTTTCGTGTAAACGTGGTCATTATTGTTATTAATAATTTGCATACTACGAAAATATATTATACGTGTTTTATTCATAAAAATGATAAGTACACCTATCAGTATGCATGCAACGATTGTGCGGTTGTAAGCTCGAATCTTCAAATGAAACTTCTATCAATATATTATCATACATATTATATGGGTGTAATACTATAATACTGAATAACTAAATCTGCAATTTTTCAAACCATTCCGCGGTATTATTCTATTAGATAGGTATACCGTGTGTCTACGTATATTTTATTGTGCGTATTGCATTGTAGGTATTAAGTACGCACGTATCTGCTAATATATTAATTAAGTATTATGCTGTTTTATATTAAGCAGTGGTCGAAGGGTTTACGGGGGATGGCATGTTTTTACTTTTATAATATGTATACATTTTCCACCAAACCATACGTATTTTGAGCCATGTCGACCGTTGGATTTACATATATAGTCTAAACACTCTAAACTCTAAGAGATGCGATGACTTCCGAAATGTCCTGTTGTAGTAGATTTTGAAACGCGCGTTGCCAATCAATATCGTTATTATTTGATGACTTACATCAATTTGTATATGTGCTCAATTTTCGTGGACCTATATTTGGACCACACTTTGTCACCATATAGGTTTTTCCCTTGGTGGATTTGGCCTTGTTCGATCCAAGTATATTTTTCGGTGATTTCGAAGGTATGTAGGTGTATACAGGTATATATATTATACGATTATGCGGAATTCCTACGCGATGTATATAATAATCACTCGCCTGCATAGGCGTGAGCACGGACGCTGCAGCAGAGGCAGCATATGCCTGCCCCTGAACTATTTTTGGGGCTACCGCTGCCGGAAAATATTGAATAATGGACTCGGCAAAATTATAATTCCACAAATAACGACAATTGCAGATAAAATAATTATAACATACATTTTAATTTTTTTGGGTAAACGCAAACTATATAGATAAATATTTTATAATTATAGAATTTACCAGTAAAACGAATCGACCTGCCTAATATAAAAAAAAAAAAAAAAAATTACATGGTTTTAAATTATAAATATTTAAATTTTGGTTTTTTCTAATTAATTTTAAATAACCTATTGTAAAATAAATAAAACTACAGGCGGTTTCACGGTGAGTTTGGAGAATGGGCCGGGTTAAACTCTAGCTGCCCCCGAAACTAGAGTCTGCGCACGTCTATGCTCACCTGTTTTAAGATTTACAACATGTACGCAAAACTGATACTTGACGTAAGGGTTGTACACAAAGATGACAACGCATATGTACAACATACAATTATAAATTATAATAGAGAAACAATAAAATCGTATCATAGAGTATCCAACTGTACGAGTTAATTGTTTCAATTAACAATAAAAATTAAAATGTGCATTATAAACCTACACATAAGACATACGACATTACACAGTATAATACACTAAAGTGTATAAAGGTTATATATTTAACGAATGTGAAGATATCGCAAGACAAAAGTATTAATAAACGGATAATAATCAACAAATTGTTTTCTTTTCACAGACCAAAGTTTAAAAGTTATATTGAGTTACACGTAAAAATCAATAAATAATTTTAGATAATATTGTAATTCATAAATATTAATTAACATTTTCGAAAATATATAATACGAAATGCCAAATTTAAAACATTAGGCGTATTATCGATTCCGCACATTAAATAAGTGTTATAAAAAAATACTTTTAAAATATAGGTATTTACTAGCCTATATTTAATACATTTTAAAAAAAACACATGTCAAATACTTACATAATAGATACTAAACATGTTTTTCTCAACACGGTATTGATCGTCCTAACAGAAACAATTTGATAAAGTCTCAACAATGACGCAAAATCACATCCCCATCCCCTCATCATCTTCAATTACTTCTGGATCTGCTATTGCAATATTATCTAATCCATGTGAGCGGTAGACCCTATAATATACTATACGCTGTCTTGACTTCATTCACAATAATAGCATTCCATAATGATTATCTCTTTATCTTTCCCATTAAACTCAAAGCAAGGTTTTTAATCGTTATACTTCTATTTTACTTAATTTTTAATTATTAACCTATTATTATTTTATATACGTCTATTTAATTGTAATTATATTATAATTATCGTTATAATATCTGTATTTGTTTTTAATCTTTGAACCGTCGTAATTGTTATAATATGAAGTATATACGACCATCTCTTATTATTTTTTTTTGAATATAAGATATTATATAAGAAACCACAGAAACAATTTCAGTAGAACATTAATAATATCTTCATAATTTCATTCTGTCTGATATTTAAATTTAAAAATATCGTAAGACAAGCACTGCACTGAATAGTAAATAATATATAGCATTGTACTCCCTCAGTATCACGTCATGTTTTCATTTCCAACTCACATAAAATGTATAGTACCTACCTACCTTTTTGTCGTGTGGTGTATTTTTTTGTAAATCTGAAATCATACAGAGAAAAAAAATATCAATATATTAAATTAATTGATTTAAAACAATATCAAATATTAAATAAGCAGTATACTCTTAATTTTTACAATAGACAATTCATAACATTTATTAACGGTTAACAAAAAAATAAAAATAAATATCGTATTATTATTCAAAATCAGTTTTTACAATCAGTTATACTTTTTGATATACAATTATGAAGCATACAGAATTCCACACATTGTATTATAATTTATATTGACGTATATTATTAATATATTATGATAATAACAGTCATTACTCATTAGGACGAGCAAAAATCATACTTAATAATTAATATGATAAGCCGTGACCATAAATAAAACTTAATTTAAATCTTAAGTTATATAAATTATAGTGGATCAGAAAGTTGTATACACATTTATATACAAGCATTTATATTAGTACCTATATTTATAAGATTTTAAGCTAAGTACTATAGGATTTAAAATCCCTTATTACAACTAATTATTCTGTTCTGTACTCGATGAAAAATTACTACGTAAACCATATGCCTGCAATTCAGGGCAATGGATATAAACAATAGTATAATTATTTAACTATAATAATGATATAATCGTTGGGATAACAACTTTTTGTACTTTTAATGCGCAGTAACGTTTCATTTAATAATAGATAATTGTTCATTTTACAAATCAAATGTCAGAAAAAATTTGATTTTGCGATCCGGGCGTAATGGATGTTGTTGGACCAATTTAAGAAATTTGTGTACTAAGCTATATAGTGTTTACGACGAACGTGATATGTTTTTCAATATGTTTTGTCATGCTAAGAATTTTGACACGGCCGCGGTGCCCAGACACGATACCTTATTATGTTTCTGCCAAAAATCGAAATCGGGCACGTATAACCTCAGACCTCAGAAATGCTGGGCAGTTAACGAGCGAAAACTCATTTTCGACTTTCGTCCGGGCAAATCTAGTTGTGACAAATATCATATGCCATATGGGCAAAACCGTAGCAGCCTATGAATATATAGATAGTAAAATTATCAGCATCTTTTCTGGTAGTAAAGTGAATCTAGTTAGTACTTTAAGGAGTCAAAAGAAGAAAATTTTTAGTAGTTTTCAAAAGCGTCGGAAAAACGAAAAATCTATCCAATATAGATATATTCTTATCTATCTCGGAACCTTTATTTCTTCTTCACCAGCGACTAACTACTTTTTATTAAACTTATTATAGAAATCAAAATAATACCATTTTTTTTGGGGGGGGAGGGTAAAAAAGTTACATATGTGGTTAATGGGGTTTATGGGGTATATTAGTTGATTTATATTTCCCAAGCCGAAAAAATCGCCAATCCATCCCTACGACCCATTATAGTGACCCACTCGACACTTAATTATGTTGAGTACCGGGTGTCGCTCGATTGCGACCCAAAGTAACCTTTTTACCTTTTCGCCTATCTCGATTGCGGCCTGTATACAGCAGGTAGAAACTAACCTAATAATAGTGTTTATCAAAACTAAATAAATATCCGATTGCGTCCGATACGTAGGTTAGGTTAGGTCGCAATCGGGATACTTATATTTGGGATAAAATACGACACCTGAATTCGGGACGTATTCGGGCAACTCCGTAATGTAAAACGGAGTGGTAGGTCCACTTGAAACCTTTTTTATTATTAAATGTACAATTATATAGAAAAAAAAATATACTATACTACTATACCTACCTATTATATTTTATACGATCAATTTATTTTATAATAATTAGTTTGGAAATATAATATTATAAATTTTTATTTTCCAAATTAACTTTTTAAAACACTACCATTGATATTTATTTTTTCTTTATTTATATTTAATGTTAAAAAACATGGTAAGTACCTTTTTAAAACATTCAAGTGTATATAGCTTCTACAGGTTTGCCCAAATGATTGTTGGTCACTATTAGGTTTGTCCGTAACATATAAATTATAGTACATACAGTATACGCTGGTCCAGTAAGTTTGTGTTTATTTGAATATGAAATTGTATTTGAAAACCATAAAATACATGGTAGGTACTCAATTGAACAAGTAGGTGTATGCATTTATTTGAATTTTCAAATTAATTTAGAATCAACGTTGTAGGCTCAATCTATGTGTGATATTCTAATATATTATTAACTATGAAATGTTATATTTATTTTAAATTTACAGCATATAGGTTATTGTTAACTGTTAAGGTTGTCAAGTCAGTAAACGAGTATCTTTATTTAATACCGATTGTATAATCAAGGTTTTAAAAACTATAACTACTGACGTTGTATAATATTGTATACGTTATATTTAAGTGATTTTTTTCGATATTACGTCATCACCATGGTCACTCACATGTAGTCGGGGTATATTTTTTGTTCATAAAAAACGTAGATGAGACAATAATTTTTTATTCGAGGGAAACACGTCACCATATAACTATTATATATTATAAAAAACAGCTATAGCATAGATATATTTTCTGTAAAAAGAGCTATCTGAGACGCTAGACGCGTGAATAATGGAAAGAGAATAAGAGAAGGCTGAAAAAAGTTTATCGTATACATATATAATACTACCATATATGATATAAGTTATAGGTTTTCGTATCTTTTAAAATGTTTTATTAATTAATAATTAATTGAATAAGAAATATAAAGAAACAAAATATAGAAGTGATTTAAATTTTTATTTATACACCCGTAGGTATTTTTTATTTTATTACCTATATTTAATATTTGCTATAAATTTTTGTTACTTGGTCCACATTATTATTGGTTAGGAGCCGTTCAAAATTGTATTCACTAAATTTTTTACAAAAGATTTTATTTTCAAAAGTTTGGGGAAAATGTTTAAATCGGATGACAACACGGAGCCCCCACAATTTCCTGCCGTATTCGTTCGTATGCATAATATAACCACTATGTCGACTACATAGTACAAAATGTTTGTAGATGGTATTAATATTTTATACTTAAACTGCAAATGTATTCCACAGCATGTATAATAATACGCGGCCATTGACTTATACCTGACTGAAAGAAGCATTTTGGATTATTTATTAGGTATATTTTCAAATATATAATACGCCACGGGTTCATTATGCATATTATACTTGTATATAACTACTTATCATATACAACACACGTTGGCGGAATATTTAAAAAAAAATCATTGAGAACCCATATGTACGACTGATAAATATGATTTTGGCCAGATCTAAAGTATAAAATATCCCGGGATGTTATACTATATATGCTCGAGTCCCGCGTATAACGTTCTCTCTGCAGAGCATATACCTAATATAGTTTATGATTTATATATATTCAAATTTCAGACAATTGGCATAAAAAAACGATAAACGATGAAACGACTATGTACATTTCACGATAAATAATGGTTAATATACCTTAATTATTCCTTATTTCAATGTATTTATAATATTAAGGTAATATACCACACTCGTCGCATTTTTAAATACAGCGACACCTAACCTCACCTAACCGTTCGTCGAGAACGGAGAGACTTGGTATAGGAACGAGAGAAGATCAATGGGTTTGCGGTATGCTACATCATCGCTCGCAAAACCTCTATAGATGTATCTATTAATAATATTATTCTATTTCCTGTTTTTTATACGATAATATTATTTCAGGTATAATTCATACATAAACTATTGGCTACTAAATATTTTTTGATCAGTATTCACTAACCGTGAACCGAATGGTATTGACCTCGACTTTAACTTATAGCGACCACTAAGTCGTAGTAGTATAGGTACTGCAGCACTACTGCAGGATGGTGTGTCTTGGCAAATAATTGTATCATAATAATTGATGTAATACACTGTACGCAATACACATGACGTTCTCTCTGAAAGATGGGAGGTTAATAATTTTAAAATTTTAAATTGAATTAGATTAAAATTAAACTGTTGAACATAACACGTTCTTAATCAAGTGCAGTAGGGACATCTATATTCATTTTACAAATATTTGTTATCACTAATAATTGTAAATTATACATACTTCATACTTGTTGGAGTGATTGACGTAAATTTTATAATTTATAGAATCTGATGATTTATCGATTATGTAAGTTGAATAAACACACGGAAATACCATTATTTATAAATGTATAACAAATAGATGAAGTATATATATATATGTGTATAGGATAAGATATAAAATAAGTATTAGATAAGCGGACTTTAAGACTTAAAATATTCTCGTATGCATGTCTGCTCAAAAATAATAAACGGTAAAAATACACTTCATGTTCACTGGGGGATTCATATTTAATGGGGTTTAACCCCCCCCCCCCCCCATTGATAATTCCTGAGAACGCCACCGATGTATACTTCTTAAATAAATTCGAACGAAAATAATACGTGGCATTAAAATACAGGTGCGTAAAGTTTAGTCTGAAATTCTAAGCCCGATAGATTTAACAAAAATCAATTTAAAATCTAATCTACATTATATACCTAACCTAATGGGGACTGAACTGTTTGCAGTTTGTACATTGCTTGGCTCCCGTGCAGCATCGTTTATCGTACAAAAAACGCATAGTGAAAATATACGAGCACAATACAAAGGTGTATTACCTCCACTTGGGCCCTAAGTACGATTTTCCTAAGCGTGGCCATATAATAGTTTGTCGCTCTCTGCAGTATACTCGGCGGAGGTTTAATCCCAAAGATATAAAATGCTCAAGGCGGATTCGAGCATTTTATCGTCTTCTTTAATATGTTCTTCTCGATCCGGCTCACGACTACCAGTCTTCAAGTCTATTTCGCCCACAATTTCTCGACACAGTTATTATCGTTATTGTTGTTAGCCCGTTCGCCTAGAATATCGTTCGTTTTAATCATCGGAATACCTAAGTCATTTTATTACAATATGAACGATGAATACCTGATATACCTAGGTCATTGTTATTATGATAAAAATAATTTTACTAAATTATTCATGTTTGAATGTTTCTTGTGATAATCATAACAGACATATTTTCCCGATAAAACTGATTTCTGTAAACGAAAAAATGCCATCCATCCGAAAATATATACTTTCCGGCCTCTACTGACTGCACCCCTGAACTTCAATGTAGCTATATGAGTATAGGTAAGTCGTCGGCGAATGTCCATTGTCTTGATTTCGTATACCTACGTTTAATCAAAAGTCAAAACGACGAGTTTAGTCAACATAATAGCGTAATATATTATACTTTAATCGTACTCGTTTAGTTGTCCTGATTACTGCATCAATCTGCAATAACCAAAAAATGAATATGATTTAAAGGTTATAAAAGAGCAATCGTTCAACAAGGCACATTGATCAAACTATTGTGTTGGGAAAAAAAACTCTATGATAACCCGATGAGCGCTGATTATTAGTACATAAAATTATAAGCGGTGGTAAATATATAATTAAAAATTAATAAATTTCAATAAATTTGCATTGATTAAATATTTAAATTTATCAATACCGGCTATACGGGTTGAAATAATAGAATATAATGATTATATTTATTAACTATTTAAATACATATTATATTTTAAAGATTTAAACCCAAACAAAATTATTCATGAACAACGATGGAATTTTTAATCTTGTTGCAAGATTAATTTCAGTAACTATTTTCTTTTCAGTCAAATTGTATTCATTCTTACATCAATAATACATCACATTTATTCATTACTTCATTAGTATTGACAAATACAAAATGAATGCACACTTACTAAAATTTATCAATTTTAAAGTATAGATGTAATCTCTGTACACTTTCATCCTCAGTTGTTAAACATAGAGTTGTTTTTCTTCACACAACACTGTCTATCAAGCCCATTTGAATATAATACAACTAATTTCGCTGCGTTTGATAATTTTTTTTTTGACATGCTGATAAATTATTATAAAATGTACAGTTATCGGAATACACGGGATAATTATATTTATTCGTATTGTAGATAAAATTCTTGGTCACATTATATAATTTTACAAATTTAAATAACTATAGGTATGACTTTAGTTAAATTATTATAATGTGCGATTGATCGATGACGTACATAATAACGCATAATAACATCATAATATTATTAGCTTAAAATTAATCTACCAAATGTTTTTTTTACTTATTGAATATTTATCGCTAAAAAAATATAAAATGCATTTCATGACACAAAACGTACAACAACATTGTTTAGTGCATATTTTTTGCATATTCGGTGCTTTTCCTTATTGCATATACATAACATTTTCTAATTTTATGATTTTGTACGCATGTTTGACAATCTATCATTGACCTAAAACTTCATAAACGAAAACAATTTGTTTGTTGATATTTTACACTTTAAGTATAAACATATTAAACACATGACCAACGTCCTTATATTTAGATCTTTAGAAGTCCGTAATTAATACTATTTAATATTTATTATATTTTCATTAAATTTCCCGCATATACTAAAAACGATACAATAAATACCTAAAGGCTAAAATCAAAAGTTTAAATTAATGATTTCCTTATTTAAAGTAAAAATTAAAAATGTATTGTAATTTATGATTTATGAGTTTCGATATATGTTAAATATTTTCAATTTTTATAAGTTAAACCAATAAATAATAAAAAAAAAACATAATAATACGTTTTTATAATTTTAGGTAACTCCTATTATTTAGTCTATACTTTATAGTTTATATCTATGTATATTATATTATAAAGTGAAAATCGTTGTCATAATTAAAATAAGTAATAATAATTGTATACTGCGTTGATTGCGCTCTTTTATCAGCATGATTTAGTATTGGGTGATTTTATATTTTATAGTACCTACTTTTTAAGATTATTAAGTTCAGGTCCGATATCTATTTAGTATTTTCTATTATATCAAGTATAGTATAATGCTCCAGCTTTTGTTTTTTGTTTTTTTTAGGCACCGCATTTCGGTATCACGATGACTGAACCGTTTGCCAACTGTTTGGCCTCCATGCAGCATCATTTATTTAACCAAAATCAAATATTTACAACATTGATTGCCTCAGTGAATCCCTAAATCGACTTTCATTAGCGCTGGGTAGTTATGAAGGTTTAGAACTTCCCATGATAGGCATAGTGCAGTAAGCATAATCATCCGGAATCAGATCATAGTACAGATAAAAGCTCGAGTGGTCAGGTAATAGGTATCATAAATAAAGTAACGCAGCTACTTAACATGTTTGTCTAAATTCTATAGTAAATACTAAAGGTCCGTTCTGATTCATCCATTTCTCAAGCCGGTCTAAGTCCACCGCTCTGGATTTTCATTCTGTCCATCTGCAGCCTGTCCGGCGCTCTCCTCCGTTTCTTCGAGAGTCAGAATCTCTCCATCACCATATTTTTATATAGAAGATCCTGAACGTCTATTTTTCTTCATCAAGTACAGCAACCCTTTCAGTGAGGTTAGCCAGTAGGTCATACAGAAGACCAGACCAGAAAGAATGTTCGGCAGATTTAGAAGATCTAGAAGGGACGCGACCTAAATATGAACAAATATAATTACTGAGGTCTTCCCAGTTCAGGCAGTGGAAAAGGGTGTGATCCACTGTGTCAGCTATGCTGGAGCAATGGATGCTTCATGGGCGTGCGGCCCTGACCAAACGATATAAATAGCTCTGAAAGTTGAAAACACGGAGATGGTTGTCCACTCGTCTGTGTTCCTATGGCAGGAGAGGAGGGGTCGCCAAGAGGGACGCCTTGGGCTATTCTGGCTTTGATCCCAAGTCTCGATCCTCTCCGTAACCTTCTGTGAATTCGTCCTAACCCTCCATGGGCAGTATTGTTGTATTATTATTACTCTAAGCTGATGCCTCTAGTCGGTACTTTGTGGGATCAAAAGTAAAAAATGCCCAGTAGTTTTCAAAAGCATCGGGATAAACCAAAAAAAAATTAAGGAAAACGGCGATGTTCACGCTAAACCAGTTTTTGACGAAATTTCTGAGTAACTCAAACACTGATAAGTTTTAATTTTCCCCAAATGTTTATATGACAATTTTCCATAGGTACATGATAACATTTTCAAAATATTTTGACTCTTTATAAGCTGTTATTAAAGTCATGACAAATTTTCGATTTTTTTTTATAAAAAAAGTTTATAAGTTTATTGTTGAAAAATAATTTTTAACTTGGTTGAAAATCTCGGGTTTATCAAAAGTAGTTATTAAATATTAGTGTTATTAGAAAAAAAAGTTGAGCGTAAATCCACAATGATTTTTTATAAGTATCTGAAGGTTTCTTGTAAGTAGTTAAAACTGTAACCTAAAAATATATTAACAGTTTTTAATTTTATTATAGATATTTGAAGTTCAAATTTGGTCGAAATCAGATACTTAAACGAAAAATAACGATTTTAGTTATTTTATAGTAATTTAAAAATATTATTCGTGGGTTCATATATTTATAACTTATAAGTAGTTATAAGGTACATTATTACATTTTGTACAAACAATGACATTTTCAAATTCAATTTTTTCTGTAAAAATGAATTCACCTTTATTACTAATGAGCCGGTATAATGACTAATAATAAAATAAATAAATTTCTTTAATACCAATAATATCATAAAATATAGGTACCTGCTTAGTAATATAGTTGACATCTAGGCCGTCACTAAGAATGATTTTTCGTAAATGTATTTATGTATATGATATATTATATACCTAGTTCTTAATGCGTGTACTTATATAATATGTTTATACCGAAAATATGTTTTCACAGCCCAGTCAGCCCACAGGTAAATAGTATAAATAAATATAGAGCCACACTGAAATATATAAGCAATAGAATTACCTTCCAGTGTAGTGGGTACCTAATAATAATATCGCAGAGTTACTATAATGTACGCATTAAGTATTTAGTGCCAGCCATTATACAATATTACACTTATATGCGTATAAACATGCACTACAGACTACAACAGGTGCGGAATTATATTTAAACGTGTGTAGTGTGTACACTGTAATTTATGGAGCCATATGGAAGAGGTCGGTCGTGTCCCAGTTGACTTCGAGTAGGGCGGCGACGGCGGCGGTGCGCATAGGATTGTATATTGTATAGAAAATACGGCAGTGATATATTATAGACGTACGACGTGCATCGGCAAAAATGTAATAAAAAAGTTATAAAATATATATATATGACGAGATTGTTCGCGTCTCCGGACCACAACAGAGTGTATCTGCGCGGAGACAATGGCTCGGCGAGTGCAATACTGCATAACAATACGACAATATTATCGTCTATACATCGAAATGCATAGGTGCCCACTATTATGTAAGAACAATATATTTATAAATTATAATGTACTGCGCCACGTGCTCGAGACTCGTTACCTACCACCGATTTATTTATCGGTAAACGCGCAATTTCTCGACGGGTTTCTTTCGCATGACCGTTATACGTTCGTATCAAATAAAAATATAACACGAGCATGTGTGTGTGTGTGTTATAATATACAATATACCACTCGGATACCTGTGTCCCATAGTGGCCGCACTCCTATGCACCTGTGCCTTATGTTGGCGCGCGAGTCAAGTTTCTCGACGAGAGGTTTTCTAAAAATACGTTGACCTTTGGCCGAGTATTTGATCGCACTGCCATGCCAGCGAAAATTACGGAGCAAATAATAACAATAATAATAATGAAATAAATAAACAAACAGTCGACGGTATATGTACATACTACATATACTACATAGAAGCATTTATAATAGTGCCTACCTAGCATATATCTATATTTATATAAAAACACGGTGTTATACAAGTGTGGGTACTATACGGTGTACACGGACCATATGCGAGTAGGCAACAGGCGTCGTAGTACTGCGCATATTATATTTTTTATTTATATAAAGAATTACAATCGTGTCATTGTGGTCTCCGGATTCTGTGTAGGGTGGGTGAGGGAGGATCGCGTGTATCAATACACGAACCCGACCCACTGGGGAAAGTACCCATAAGTCTACAATTCAAATTAATAATAATTACATATTGGTATCTATTTCATATTTGTTAAAAACACAAATTAATAAAATAATCTTATAATGATCAGTTTAAGACTTATTAATACAGTATAACAATACAGTACAAAACAGTATAAGACAGTGTAATACAGTGTTCCTGAGCAGGGCATTTTTCGGAGTATTTGATGTCTAAAAATCGAATTTTGAACGAATTGCTAATTCATTACAACTTATTACTTATGCCTTATTGTCTTACATGTATTTAAACTTAATTTAAAGCTTAGATGAACAGCAAGCAACTACAAACACGGTCCCCTGAACCTCTGCCCACTCCACTCCAATCATCTAAAGTTTAAAGTGACTCTGAAATGGATCGCCCTGTATACGTTTAAATAGTATCGCCGCCCGAGATAATAAAAGTAAATTATGAAAATGAAGAACGCGAAAATATCAGAAACGTAGTACAGTGTACCTACCTAACCTACACAGTATTATACATATAGACATATTCAGAATTTTATTCTAAAAATAATGGTACACGCTATTCCTAATCATTAGAAAAAAAACCGATGATAAAACGCAGTGTGTACTCGTACAGTGATTACACAGATATTATATCACACGCAGTTATAAGAAAAATATTCTAAACAGAAAAATTGAAATTCGTCTGGAGAAACGGATATGATATCTTTCGTTAAAAGATCCCCTTGTAATTTGAATATAATATAGGTACTGCACATAATAAAAAGAACATATTATTATATGTTTTTTATACGCGTTGGCGGTAGCCGAGTTGTCCCGTCTCGGCGTCTCGTCTCGTCTATATTTGTATATATAATACCTATACATAAAAATATTATATTATATATTAAACAGACGGTTTGTTATGATCATAATAATATTTACATAGCAATATATAATATGTAATATTATTAATTAATGTACACTGTGACCCGTCGAGCAGCTGAGACGCGTATACGACGTATAAAATATTATATAAAACGAGCCGGAGAGATATCCAGGCACGTGAGCAATCAGCAAGAGTTATTGATAACCTCCCCTACCCAAAACCACCGAAACGTTTTCGAAATAAATTTTTATAGAAATGTGAATGTTACATTAATTTGTATACTATTCGCTTATAAGTATATTTATAATTTACTAGCTGTGTAACCAGACTTCAACCGGGAAAAACTGAGCCAGCATACGCTGTGCTATATCGGTCTATCTCGGTTTTAATTTACCTACCTCAGTTCACGGGAAATACTATACCAATATCACTTTGTGAATTAATCCGACGTAGATGGGAAATCTACCTGTGGAAGTTTGGATATAGCACTTGGCATACTTTCAATCGCGTGGTTCGAACTACTCTTATATAAACTTTTCTGATATCTTTAAGAACAATCCCTGAAACTTTCGTCAAAATCGGTCAAGTATTTTTTGATCCTTGAAACTAAAAACACACGGACATTGCTTTTTGTTGCATACGTTTGAATAAAATACTGTCCATTTATATATACAATATACCTATTATAGGTTAGAATTTAATGTGTTTAACTACATAATTTATTTTGCAATATTCATTTAAGATAAACAATAAAAAAAACTTAATTTTTTACTTAAGAATCCACTGAATAGAAACAAGTGCCCTCTTCCCGTTACGTGCCTGTAATCGATGCAAATGGACGCAAAATATATATTGTAAAATAACTCCGCGAAAATGCATCGATCGATGCTCGGAAAGCGTTTGCAGACGTTTGTATTATCGTTGTATGCAGCGCCAACTGAAAACTGACATAATGACATGACGTAAGTTTGGATGATTTTTAATGGTTTTGAACATCACTTATAGATAGACCCATGAGAAACTGACCCATATACGGCTATTTTATTGATATAATATTGATATAATGACATAATAATATGCATTTAATAAAATATTATTTATCCTAAAAAAATCCTACAGCCCTCGACGCCTACATATTAGAAGTATGCCACGAATAAGTAATTGCCTATACTGTACACATAACTGCTGCAGACTGCTATAGAACAACATGATATCTCTCTCTATAGTATATGTAATATTAACATAATATTTGCACACTTGGCGTTTCTTTATAATGAAAATAATAAAAAATCATGCCTAATCTGTCCTCAATTGTTATCTTTTTATGCATTTATCACACTAGTACATATTATACACTATTATGTATACTGCATAATATATCATAATAATATGTGATATAGGTAGCACGACCTAGATTAATTTTAGAACCTCAACTGACTATAGTTACAATGTGCTAAAAAATTGAGATTTGCTAAATGGGTACTACTGCGTACTGATCTTTACATTATTTGACCGGGTATTATTTATACATATATATATGTGTGTGTGTGTGTATGTAGTGTGTACATTATATAGGACTGTATGTATATATATAATAATATTATGTTAGGTCAAATCCCCAAGTATGAACGTTTTCCCATTGATGGTTATAAACTTGTAAAATATAGGCAATACCCCAAATCCGCAGGTAGATTTTGATCAAATGTGATCTGTATAATGTACTCGTATATTACAGTAGGTATACCGATTACCGGATAACATACGAATTGAGTCCGGTATATTTTCTTTAGTACTTGTCGCGTAATTGGTGATAAAATATATCGTTATTCGTTTCGATGGTATATATAATTCGTTATTTTTGGTATATCTACTTGGCTACTTACAAAATTACCGTATAGTTGTGTCGAATACTTCTTCAAGTTTCAACAGACAATTATGAACGCTAAATCATGAAGACGTGTATGAAACATAAAAAAAAACGGTTTTTATAAAATATAGGTCTACGTTTCGATTTCATTAAACCTTCAAAGACGAAGTTGTAAAAACTCATGTAAGTATATATATTTTAATTATTCCCTAAAAATTTAGTAAATGAGTAAGATGAAACGACTCAAACAATCTAACAATATTTGAGGGACTCGATTGACGATTCGGACACGCCAAAAATATTTATACTCAATTCGATATTTCGAGATTTACCATAGTATACCTGTAATGTCACTGTTTAAAATTTTTATTTGCATGTAAAAACGGTTATGCAAAAAAAAAAACCTTGAAGGTATAAAACTATACAGTAATCATAGTAGTATTATAGTACCTATATTAGATTACCTACCTGCATGCTGCAGTAATCCCTATAGATACATAATATACCTACTCTATTATTATGTATTAGCTTTAAGTGGAAATTATTTTAACACATATGAATTACCTCCACCATTTAAATTTGAAAAATAAAATAAAACGTTAATTTCACATGACCACTGTCGTGTCAAATTCGGATTTGTGATCGACTGAGTGTTTTAAAAGTAACAAAAACAACGTAATACATGTTATTATATATATATACCAATAGTATATTTTCAAGATAATAGTTTGTCGAGAGCTTGGCCGATTTAACAGTAATTTTAATCTGCTGATTGCTGACGCGTTTCGTGATGGTGCTGGGACAGGTAAATTACGAGTCATTATAAAATAATACATATTATTATTAGGACATTGTGTATGATAAGTAAGTTTATAACACGTATTATAGTGCGGACACCAGATTATCTATACCTATCTTCATACTATGTCCAAGCATATGTTTATTTCGTTCCATATTATCTGAAACGCTTTGTTTATAAATACTTTAAATATATTAGTGTATCACGTATAACCTGCAACTTATACATTTCACTATCCAGATTGATAAGAATTTAGGTCAATGTTGTAACTTTTGTGGATCATTCCGAACACCTGACAAATGTTTTATCATATAAATAAATACTATTATCGTAGTAAAACGAAACGATCCATCTGCATGGCCGCAAATATATTATAATATTATATTATCTCTGGCACCACTGGAATTATGATTAAAATTATTATAGTTCAAATTATATTATGTCTATATTTTTATCGTTTATTATGTGTATTATATATATATATGGTAATGACTAACGAGTACTTATAATGACTCAAGAGTAATGTGTTATAATTTTTATATTTATATAGTTATAATAATATCAACTTTTTTTTTGAACTTAACAGTATTAATACACCGCGGTCTGCGATTTGTAACGAATGTTTAAACAATCAGTTTCAAAACATAAAAACAACATACATATAAGGTACATATTTAGATAATATGTGAATGTAAATATTATCATGTATGCTTAAATGGTAAACATTTTCATATCGACACATAGGTATAATATTGAATAACGAATAATTATTATTTGATACAGGTATATATTATTATTTGATTTACACTGCAGTAAAGCGTACAATACTATTTATCGTTATGTTGAAATAATTTTTAAAAAACTGTGACTCAGTGTGAAACACATAAAACGTATCTAATAAAATCTAATAAATTCTATATTTTGAACAAGCAGAGGCGGTTTGATATTTTTCAGTTGGTGGTTCAACAATAGTAAATACCACCCACCCACCTATCAAAAACTAAAAAGTCATATTAGGTACAAGAACCTACCTAATTTTATAAATTTTTTGACAATTATTATTAACATGCTTAATAATTGTGATTATATGATAAAATGAAGTAGGTACCCAACTATTAATAACCAAGTGAACGAGTTGACATTACAAACCTAGATATAAAACAAAATTAGTTTTTTCTTGCGTGTTAGACATCGGCGCAACTAGGGTCAATTTTTTGCTAGAATTTTATCAGCACCACAGACCCCCTAACAGTTAGGGACAACTAATATACCGGTTTGCTATACTAACAATACACAAATAAATTCATATAAGACTACGCAAAATGGGGGGACTTCGGACATGTGAGGTGATTCCGGACAACACAAAGTTTTTTTAGCTATCTTATAATTTTAGAATGCACGTCCAATAAAAGTTGAAAACTAATACTCCAAGTCAATATCTATTATAACTTCCATAGAAAATAATATTTATTGATGACATACCTAATTTAATCAAGAACCCAATTATTTTTAACTATTCAATTTCAAGTTCTAATTTCAAAGATCTTGGGATGATATTTGATTTTAAACTAGAAATTGATTGTCCTGATTTACTTAATTTAATTAATTTTAAAATTAATACCTTTAACACCAAACTACTTACCAAACGTACTTCACGTGTACCGTGCTACCAAAATCACCAATGGCTATCTTGTTTTTGTAAATCACATAAAAACTATGTATCATTGTATGAGACTGTTGTAAATATATATTTAGCCATGAATTTATTATTGTTTTGTTTATGATAATATGCTCAACGTTTATATTGACTGAGTTTTGTGTAGCTAGGTATATTATAGGTACTATTATAAAACGGTACTACCATTGATTACTCAATAATTCAAATTGAAAAAGTAAAATATCACAAGTTTTAGAGTTAAATATTGGACATTGAAAATAAAAATTCGTTTGAGAAAAAAAACAATTTTTCAAATTAAAAAAAAACCTCACATTCGTCTACAATACGCTTATATATAAAAGCAAATTGATCGAGCTTTGACACATCAGTGGTTGAATTCAGTGTAACTGACTAAATTTCAGCCAATTTCAAAATAGACAGTCGTTCGTTAATAACGATATTATTATAATACAATTCGAGTATATAATTGATTGTGATTTTTGAATAACAAAATAATGTCACATATTGTCTCATACTTTATGTGACTATATTTTTGTCATAAAGCTGTTTATAACTTCATAAGTTGATTGTTAATGTATGTGATTGTATATTTGTATCTATTTGTTGCTAATAAATAATAATGAATTGGCCATTAAATTAACCATTTTTATATTATCTATAACGGTTATGCCGACACTGATTACCAAGACCAAGTATAAAAATACTATCTATTAAAATGACACCCACCCCAAATTTTTTGGTCGTTCAATGGACCACAAAATGCATGATCAAGTCGCCTCTGTGAACAAGATACTGAATTTATCGATCACAGGATACTACACGAAGTTTAGTTTCAAAATAATAGTTTAGGTGCCTATCTGAGACTATCTCTTATATTATGGTGATCGGACAAAAGGTCCAGGGATAAAAAGTTCGTTTTGAAAAAAGTTGGACAAAAAGTCCGAGCACATTTTTAATTTTCCAACAAAAATTCCGGTAACACAAAATATTCTATTACATTTCCATTTATAATTATAAATATAATAATTAATAATATAATATACTTACTATAAAGGTAGGGGACGGAGTGGCTGAGCGGACTAAAGCGTCGGTTGCGACTCGAATCGTCGCCGGTTCGAATCTCGGTCACAGGCGGCACTTTTCTCCGGGCAGACATCTGTCTGGAGAGAGGCCGCCATCCCCCAATCGGGCATGGTAGAAACCTACGGGTGCCCAATTTAAATTCTGCCAAACCCCGAAACACACGTGTTTTCCAAAATCTACAGTACCCTCTCCACAGATTAAACAACTAGATAAATCTAATCTAAAATACAATGATAGGTGAGAGTGCGAGACCTATAGAAATAATTTGTAGGAATACAGTTGTTGCTATTATACCTGGTTGGCGATCCGTCCCATTAAGTATGAATTACTAATCCCATAAACAATTAATAAATTACATTAAGTAGGTATTCACCTTTAAAGTTCAAATCCCAAGTACCATAGAAATTGAAAACTAAAACCTGACTATAATACGTTTTTCCCACATTTCTCGTTTGTAATAAAATAAAATATATTGGGATTGCCAAATACGCAATTTACGTGACAACGTAAACCAGTTTCTCATTAATAATTCGTTACCTATCGTGCTGTACGTTTGTGCTTTATGTTTAGTGTTTTTAGGTAGGTATGCCTATTAATCAAATTCAAATTATGATACACCAAAACCCTAAGTAAATGTTTCGACGTCCAATGCTTAAGATTTCGGCAATAATTTATTTATAGGTATTAGGTACTATTGTATTATTATATAATATTATAATAGTTGTTATTATAATAAACTGTTATAATAGTTATTATTATATATTGTTAAATTATTCATTCACGATGAATTCGATAGTTAAAAGAATTTTGCATCACTCGAGGCAATTCAAAATATGATTTATCCGCGAGCAGGTTATTATAAAATGTAAATAAACCTGACAGTACCATAATTACAAATTTAATAATTTATACACGATTAAAAAATATAATTTTAACTTTTTACGATGCTTTGTTCGTTATTGTTTTAATTTTCGATTAACTTTTTTTTAAATAAGCAAAATTTAGAAAACGTACCCGTATACAATTATTCACTGGTCGCTGGTGTATAATAGAATTAAATTACAAAGTATTTAGTAGTTAGTACCTATATAAATATTAGTTGCGACCAAGCCTTAGGGGCTTAGCGCGTATAATTTTTCGCTGTAACGCAAGATAGGTTAGGTTAGGTTTATACTTAATCTATGCACACGATTATGCACAGAATCGTTTTGGACGTTATAAGCCACTTATACTTGTCCTACAGGACCGACGGTATCAGTTTATATATACATATAATATGTATAGATTCATTTTTTTTCATCTAAAAATATACCTAGGTAGGTATTATTATAGCGAAAAAAGAGCCACGATTGTAGCGCCCCAAGTGGCTTTTTTCAGTAGGGCTATCTAAAAACTATAGCCCTACCGAAAAGACGCCACCGGGGCACTACAATCGCGGCTCATTTTTCGTTGGCCGTTAGTACTTTAGTCATTATAAAATATATCGGTGTACAATTTAACCTATTTTTTAATATCACAAGAACTGATAATTATATTGCTAGGTTACCTTACTGAACTTTAGTGAGTTTTGGAACTGGACTTCTGAAGCATGCCGTAGCGCATACCTAAAACAATTAAAATAAAAATGATCTACAAGAAATATACTGATTGGGTTATTGAATGTTAAAGTAATAAGTACTCGACATAATACTTCTTACAGATTTAAATTACCTTAATCAACAAATAAATTAATATAATCATAATTATCTAGATATAATAGGTATGTATTTAATATAATTTTTGTTTCCAATTAATATTAGCCTCCAGCGCAATAGCCATATTATATTATATATTGATAATATAGGCCATAAATGAGCCCAAAACCTAGAAACGAGTATGTAGTGGCCCAGTGGGCATTTGCCCAGTTTTATTGCAGCCTAGTCCACCTCCGTTGGTGTTTATCACATATCTAATATATTACATTATACTAGCCGGTACTATATAGGTATCATGCGTTCAAAGCACGTGCGACTCTTATTATATATTAAATACTACATGTCTGTATCATTCCTATACCGTCCTACCTACCTGCCCACGGCAATATAAATAATTAGGTATAATGGAAAGAAAAAGGTTATGCCGGTATTTTTTTCGGCAATCGGTCCGAACACGCCGAATGTTCAATAATGGAAAGACGAAACGAAATCGCATGCACATAATTTATTATAATTTTATTCGCACGACGCCCCCGCAATTTGGATAGGTGTGCACGTCACATTCGCCAGCCGTAAAATAAAACATACAATCTCGCGTAGTGGATAAGTAGGTACCTATGATATTGGCGTGTGCATACGCGATGAGGCGCGTCAAACAGCGGGTCCATTATAATATTTACGTCTGTACAACATACACGCCCGACCGGTGGAGATGAGGTATAGGTTTTATGTTCGAGTGATATTATAATATTATCGTGTATACGCAAAACTATGATAATATAGGTACGCAAACGACGAGTACATCATGATACAACTTACAAGTCAAAAAAACTATATAATACATCTCCCACAACCTACACCCGACTAAAAATAGTGTATTGGCACCGATGGCACCTATAATACCAATATACCTACTTGACAACAATTTAAATCTCTAAAAATGAAACTTGAATTAGATATTTATGAGAAAATATAGTATAATATTACAATAGTATAAGTAGCTGTATTCAATCTCGTATAACAACAGGTTTTTCTCATGTCTGGAAAGGAGGACAAATTACTCCGGGACTAGTTATTTGATATAAATATATAATTATATATCTACTATCATAGATACATGTATAATCAAGAATGTCATCACAATCAATTTTTTTAAATTTATTAATATCTATCATCCCTACACGTCTGTAATTATTTACATTTCATTTTCTAGCTGGGTACCTAAAATTATTTCCACGTTTCACTTGATTAACATAATTAATCAATAATCAACAAATTATTAAATTATTAACACCTAACCTAAAGTATCGTAGTAGGTATATCAGCTAAACCCAGGGGTGGACTGACCCGGAGGGAAAGGCGGAGAAGTCCGTCTGGGCCGGTAACCATAAAAAAATAAACATTGGGTAAAAATGTCAAGTATCTACGGTTATCCGTTTTTGAATTACAACAAAATAAGACAATCGTTCGATGAGAATTCATTAATATACGGCTGCAAATTCAATGTCAAAAACTTCAAACGCTCATAAAAAGTTTGTTTAAATTTTAAGTAAACTTTTTTTTTTAAGGCAGGTTAACGTAAACGTATGAGGAATCTTGTGTTAAATTTATAAATCTTAGATATAAATAGAAAATTGTTTATGGTTTTCTAACTCAAAATAGTATTTTGTGATTTTATTCTAATACTTCAGACACCAATTAAATTTTAATAGATACTATAATATATTTTTGAAAGTAGAAACTATAGGTACAAATTGTTATGATGGTGGTGGTGCAAAAATATAAGCTCGCACCACCCAATTGGGGCCACTGCAAATAGATATATATGAAAATTATTTAAACTATAAACGCGTGCCGCCCCCGCAGTTCAGATAGGTGTACTCGTCAAATTAGCCACCAGCACGATTAAAGATATACCTTAAAGGTGGCCACCAGAAAAATAAAATATTATAAAATCTCTTGTAGTGCGGACAGGTACCTATAATATTGGCATGTACATAGGCGAGGAGGCGCGTCACGTGCGTCAAACAGCGGGACCATCATTATAATATACGCCTATATATAACGCATACACGCCCAACCGGTGGAGACGAGGTACCTAAAGATTTTAATGTTCGTATGATATTACAATAATATTATTGTGTACACGCACAACTATATAATTTACGCGAATGGCGAGTGCATAATATTATACTATTTTATGCGTGCGAATATTATAACATTATATATGCATATATATATGGGAAAACCGTCCCAGACGCGTGGTTGCCAGTTGGTCATCATTATTTAGGTACCGGCATCGTATATGTTCGCATCACGCGGTTCGTAATTATTAAAACAATAATAATAATATTATTATTATTACTTATGTATATATTGTGTTCCGTGTGGTACGCACAAAATGGGTACGGCGCGGCTAGAAAACCACGACAATTATCGTAATAAACAATGAATGCACCTATGTCTATAATATAGTCGAAAGCCAAAAAATACTGACGAATAATGTTTCAAACGGATAGCCGGATAATAATAGGATATTATAATATATTCGTATTTAATTATACATTATACTTGCGAATCAGTTGCGATCATATTCTTAATTTGCGTATACTCGGCACACGGTCATCACGCCGTCACCCGTATCATACTGGACACATTATTTCCACAGGAAACTTTCATTATCTCGAAAAGTATAAAAGTTTAAAACATTATATTTCTTTTAACGTGGTTTGAATTTATAGCAAAAAAACAATACTATAAACTGGAAAATTTACATTTTATAAGTTTTTAGTTTTATGAAGATACAGGTTTTAATTCTAAAGGTTAGATATTTTTTTTTACCCCAGTTACCCTGTTCTCGATTACGACACCTTAAAAGCGATTATTCTCCACCCTCTGAGTTTCCACATTGGAACTTATACCAATAGAATTGGATAAGTTGATTTCAAACAACTATTTTTGATTTTTTTTCTAAATATGAAAACGTTTTTCCACGCTGAATATTATGATAAAAAAAACAATTTACTTTTTTAGTAATAATTATAACTTATAAGTAACAACTAACAACTTAGCACTTTTAAATACCAATAAAACGTATATTTTCAAATTAAAAAGCCCATTGACTCTAAAATAGTGTAATATTTGTTAATCGCCCACCCTACCATGGGTTATTTTACTTAGTACTTACCTACACACCAATCAATTAAAATAATCAAAAATAAAAAACAAGTTTTTGAAATTATTATTCAGTCTACACTTATGGATTTTTTAACGATGTCAAAAAAATTATTTTGATAATATACCTATACATATATTATATTATATGATTGCATACACCTCTAAAATAGAAAATGTTATCAAGGCCGTAACAGAAAGCAAATTTCAGGGAGGGCAAATTTTTTTTAGTATAGATACTGGACATTCATCATTTTTACGCTCATAAATCATAATATTAAAAACTCTTTATTCTCAATATTACTTCTTTAACGAAAATATAAAATTATTCTTAGTAGAATAATAGTCAATAAACAATATTCACTATTGGAAAATTTCGAAGGGGGGTCTGAACTTGGTGTAGGGGATTGTAGGATGTCGTCACACTGCGATCGTTGTGCCTTGAGTTTTCCTCGAAGGTCTGTCTCGAACGATCGGATTTATCAGACTCGATGGAGCTGAAGCACCAGTATAAAAATCATAAAAACAGAAATACAATTCAACGGTGACAAATCGGTGACTTTTTAAAAATTATGTATATACAGTGACAAAAAACTAGCATGGGCCACAAAAATATCGCTTGTTAATTTGTTCAGACTTCCGTTTTCGTGACTCCTAACCGCACTGGGACAACCGGTTATCAGTATACGATGAAAAAAAAACACAATATATATTTTTGTACTTAACAATGATTTAAGAAAAATTTTATTTAAGTAAAAAAAATACATAATAACATAAGTATTGATATACGCGATTATGAAATATAAGTTAAAATAACGTCATAGTACAATGTCATATTATGTATCAAACAATTAATAATATTTTAAGGTTAAACGTTAAACTATCTAATAGTTGAGGTATTTATTATAGTGATAATATCATTATATAGAGTATAAACTATGATACAACAATTATATTATAAACATGATTTTAGCGATATTATGACGTCGTCGCGGTACACGAAAAACGCATAGGTAACCATAGGATTTATGACAATCGTAAACCAAACTACTACAAATACGATAATTTATGATAGCACGTATAGCAGGTATACTAATATTATGTTCTATGGCAAATGTGAATAATATACAGACGTTCATATCCCGTAAGCACACCGAGACAGTTATATATAAGGCATAAACTATATACTGGCCCAAGAAAAAACGATTTTGTTATATACAAATTTTATATACAAATCTTACAAATTTTTGTTTTTATTTTTAAAAACATTGCGAACGTTATTGTATTAATTTTCGTAGACATAAATCTCAAACAAACAATAGCCGTAGAGACATCGCGAATAAATCGTACACGCACATAAACGTCATGTTATATACGGCATTGACGATAAAATAATAATATATTATATATACAATGGCTCGTTTTTGACGGTGGGAGAGTGGTGGGATTATTATTAGCACGCGTACATTATCGAGTACATGGGTGGGCGGTACGCACAACAATTTTTTTTCACGTTTGTAACAAGTACAAAACGGGTCCCGTATTATGTTTATATTTTAATATGTATCGAATGCGGGCGTGTTTACTCGTGGTAATGAATTATATTTAAAAATGTGACCGCAACAAATGCGTATTGGTCAACTGAAAGAAAAAACTTGAAAAATAATATGAAAATATTACAGAACCTAATAAAAACCTTATAAAAATAGTTAGTATGATATAAAAAGCTAAAAGTAATTAAATAAAAATTAGGTACTCATAACAGTTATAACTTATACTTATAAGTTGAATAATAAAACCATCTGCGGAGAATTGAATAAATCGCAGCAGCATCATAGAATGTCGTTTGTTAAAAATTGTCCTGAAGTCTATTTTCTCAACGATTCAGGTGCCATACAGTTCTGTGAAAAAGTCAAATTCATTAACAAAAGGTTTTCATTAAAATTTTATAAAAATCACTACAATATATACAGGAATAAAAGAGGGTAAGTGAGTGTCACTCTGCTGTACAGTAGGTTACAAGTGAGTTACTGTAATGGATGGTGTTAAATTTGAATTCAATGATACAATACCATTGTATATGAAAAACGATTCTGAGCGGAGGAAGTTTGTCAGCCTAAGATATTTTAAATTATATTTATATTGTTATTACTAATATGGTAAGTCAAATTAATATCATATTAATATTATTCAAAAATTATCAGTATAATCACTAAATTATCCAACCTCCTTTTTCAAAGCATACCCTACCAAAAAACTATAACTAACCACAAAAAAAACACCACTGTCTATTAAAAAGTTCATTCAATAGAATATCAGTGGTTTCTATAAACGTTCTGTCGGCATTAAACGTATCATCTAAGACATTCAACAGGAAATACTATTTTTCAAGAAACCAACCAGTAAACGAATCACTAATAAATATTATTATTACATAAATCAAATTGTAAATGTAAATTCATACATGTATTTATTGTACACCCAATAGCCTATGTTGCCGCGAGTTAATTAATAATAAAAAAAAAAAATAGTATAGTAATAGTTATATTTGTAGGTAAAATCGGGCTGTTTTAAAACCGGTGCACACTACACGATGCATCACAGATTAAAATATCAAACATTATCACAGCAGTGGAGAGTTAAATAATAATAATAATAAATAGTGTTTCAAATTTTATTTTTGGTGACCAATTTTTAGAAATAGGTATTCGTCAACAAATTATCGAATAGATCTCCATCTCTCCATCGATGGACTAAGTTTCTGTACAGTCAGTCGGCCTATGATATATAAGTAGGCTATGTAGTATATTATTTGATGATATTATTGTGAACAAAGTTATTTATTTACCTATTTACGTGAAACCATGTTTTAAAGGACGCTACACCCGCATGTGTTGTCTCCGTCTTACAAATGTATAACATGGCAAAAACTGTTTTGCGTGGGAAAGAGTCGAGAAAGCTACAATCATAACTAAGAAACAAGATTTCAACACATAAAAAGCAGAACTTTGTCTGTGCAACGTTGTTTTTATTTTTTTGATATCATTTATATGAAAAAAGTTTTTCAAGTTTGAAAAACACAAAAAATAATGGTTTTTGAAACAGTAAGAACTTTTTTCATATAAGTGATATCAAAAAAATAAAAACAACGTTGCACAGCCAAAGATCTCCTTTTTAAGTGGTGAAAATCTCGTTTCTTAGTTATGACTGTAGCCTTCTCAGTTCTTTTTCGCGCAAAACAGTTTTTGCTATGTTGTACATTTGTAAAACGGAAACAACACATGCGGGTGTAGCGTCCTCTTAAGAGGAAGTGATACCCACATGAGTTGTCTCCGTCTTACAAGTGCTTAACATAGCAAATTTTACGCAAAGCAGAACACGTGTAGCTCCGTTAGTTTAAAAATTTAAGTAAATTGACCTCTTATAAAATCTAAAGGTAAGATTATTATCTAGACAACCTCATGAGCTTTTCATTATACTTTAATTTTTAAACTAACGGAGCTACAAGTGTTCTGCTTTGCGTAAAATTTGCTATGTTAAGCACTTGTAAGACGGAGACAACACATGTGGGTATCGTGTCCTCTTAACTACAAAATCATTTTGGTTCTGAGCGGTATATTGATTTACAATTATGTGTTTTGATTTTAGTTTTTTTGTGTCTGTCATCAACGTTTGGGGCAGTAACACTGCATCGATTTTCTTCAAGACTTCAACAGTAATGTTTGATGGAAAAGTCAATGTAGTTGAGGAATTAGGGAGGAAATAATTAAAAATTCTCAACATAGTTTTCAAAAGCACAGTGAAAAACAAAACAATAGTTAAGAAAAAACGGTAATTTTTAAGCAAATTTGGTTTTCGACAAAATCGATTTTGTTTTTGGTCTAACTCTAAAACAAATAACCGTAGTTAGATAAAATTTTCACTGTTTAGGCCTATATTAGCATTTATTATACACTATAACATTTTCAAAATATTTTGAGCGGTTTACGGACAT
Organism: Sitobion miscanthi; assembly: GCA_008086715.1. Taxonomy (NCBI): domain Eukaryota; kingdom Metazoa; phylum Arthropoda; class Insecta; order Hemiptera; family Aphididae; genus Sitobion; species Sitobion miscanthi. Next base: position 55,095,816 of record CM017797.1, read on the forward strand.
ATTCAGATTCCATTGTTTTTTAGTTTTTTTTTCTATTAATGTCAAGAAAATCGCTTGAAAATGAAATACAAGGCTCCTATTATATTGTTACAATGCCAGTCAAAAAATATTAAAAATACAGTCACAAATTGTTTACAAGCATTTAAAGTTCGAATTTTGAAAAAATACGTAAAGATCTAGAAAATGTGGAAATTATTTTGAGTAAGAAATTCATGAAATTTTTTTTGAAAATTTAATTCAAAATTCCTCATAAGTTTGTTTACTTTTATCAAAAAAAATAATGTCTACCTGAAAGTCAAATTAAATTTTCATGAACGTTCGAAGTTTAAATTTTTACAAGATTGGATATTTACTCGATTTTTAATGTTTAGCGATTTTCTTATTTTGCTGTAATTAAAAAACAAATAACTGTAGGTACTTTAAATTTATACCATATGCGTTATTTTATCAATTTCTATACTTGATAAAATTTTCAAAATATTTCTACTATATCTTAAATGTAAAAATAAAATATTTATGAATTTCTAATTCAAAATAATTTGCACATTTTCGTAAATTTTACGTATTTACTATTTTATCAAAATTAGAACTTTAACTGCTTATAAAAAAAAGTTACGACTATATTTTTAATATTTTTTAACTATCATTGTAACAATATATTAGGAGCCTTGTATTAAATTTTCAAGAACTATTATTGACATGTATCGAAAAAAAACTAAAAAATTTTCGTAAACTGCTCAAAACCAGCCAAAATATTTTGAAAATTTAATCGTGTTTAAAAAACTTTAACATAAACATTCAGTGAAAATATAATAGTAAAAATGTAGTAGGTTTAATACCTACTTATAATTATTTTATAGAATTAAATGGAATTACAATTTACAATGAAAAATACAGTACATTTTTAAGAGGTTTGATAAATTTAAGAAAAACAACAGCATGGGTTTTTTTTTCGAAAAAAAAAATCCATAACAAAATGCAACACCAATTTTTGCAATAACTAACAAATGATATAAAAGTAAGTTCAAAACTAAAATAAAATTTGAAAAGCAAAAAAAATTAAAAAAAATCTGTGGCAGCGGTGGGATTCGAACCCACGCCTCCGAAGAGACTGGTGCCTTAAACCAGCGCCTTAGACCGCTCGGCCACGCTACCTCCGTTACATTATCGCGGAATAATAGGTTACTTAACCAGACGTATTGTGAAAGTAACATTAAGCTAAATAAAAACATGCCTTGCAAGTTAAAAAAACAATTTTAATGGATTGATTTGTCTTTATTCTTTAGTAATTAAATTTGTGTAATATACTTAAAATTTAAATAGATACTTACAACTCGTTGTTGATATTTTCTAGTGTTTTTGAATCATTCGATTTATATTGGAACAATGTGACATGTAAGATTTGGTACTGTTTACTCTAAATAAAAAGGAATATAATTAATATTAAATTGTTATTCATTTAGTTATGGTATATATTTTGTAAACTAAAGTTTGGTTTTAAAACGTGTATTCATAGGTATGGACATGTTCAAGTCAGTTGCAAACATTTTATCTGGGTCGTTTTTATACAAACGGCTCATTATAGTAAATATTACAATTTATGATACATTAATATATTATATTAACCTTGGGTGTAACAGGAAGACCTGACAAATTCAATAACTTTTATTCTGAACAATATTTTTAATTTTTTTTTTATATATATAATTTATTGATGTGTGCGTTACATGACACGGATAATAATATAAAATATTTTATTTTTATTTTTTAATAAGAAAATAAAATTGAAAAATTAAAAATAGCCAATTTGTAGATCTAGTTTTAAGAACCAATTGTAAAAACATTTTTGTCCTGATATTTTTTTAAAAAAATTTAGATTTTAACAAGTATTAAACTACTTAAAAATTCTCACAAAATGTTTTAAAAAGTTTATACTTTTTGAATTTAAAATGTATTTTACAACTAAATCAACTTTATTCAACTTTTTTTATAAATGTTTTTAGTCAACATTTTTCTAAAAGCCAGATTAACAAATTTTCTAAAAAAATTATAACAAATTAAAATTTTTATTTTCAATATAAAAAAATAAAAAATGTTATATGATACATGTAACACAAGTGTCAATAAATTATATTATATAAAAAAAAAATTTAAAAATAATGGTTAAAACAAGTTATTTCATTTGTCAGGTCTTCCTGTTATACCCTGTATTTCACTGTTTTAATACTATATCTTAATGATATACTCAGGCCCGGTTTAAGACGTAAGCAGTGTAGGATAAAGCCTACAGAACTATGACATCAGGTTTAGGGGCACCGTTCACAAAACGTTTTTTAAATAATACTTTTTTTGATACCCCCTAGTATGCCTATGTCTTATTATTGTAACTATAAAACTTACGAATATAAAATGATCATCAACCATAACCAAAACCTGCTTATCAATATTAATGATTTCTAAAAATGCTTTTGTAACTTCTGGTGCAATTGAATCAAGTTCATTATAACCAGTCAAACAACAATGGATTGCTTGACATGGTAAACTACAAAATTTATAATTCAAAAATCTTAATTCAGTTTTAGGTATATTATCAACAGTTCCATAGTCCACATGAAATACCTAATAAACATTATTTATAATATTAATATTGTAAGCAAATAAATATATAATTTTTTTTTAAAGTAATACTTACTTCAACAGTGGTTGGATTTACTTTTAAAACTTTAACTCGATGCCACTGTTTTGGATTGGAAAATGAAGAATAAGATGTTGCATAAAATAAACCTGGTAATATTTGGTTTGGTTTAACCAAATAATTGTTACTTTTAGTTTCATAAGTATATCTAGAAAAAAATAAAGAATAAATAAAATAGTAAATGGTTACTATTGTTTTTTTAATATTTACTGCATTTGAATCATTAAACGGTCCAAAAGTTCCAAAGGTTCTAATTGTAAATAAAATAAACTTGGATTATATATACTAAGCAACCGCATTTCTTTTTTGTCCTGATTAAAAGACAATATAGGCTGTGCTATGCTTGTAGTAATTGTTTCATTATTTAAATAAATATTTTTTAACAAGCATTTCTGAAAATATTATATCATTTAGTTAAAGGTATATGTATTCAGAACACCCACAAGTTTTCTGTCTTGCAAAAACATAACACAGTAAATGTACTGGTAAAGCCATACTATAAAAGAAGTTAAGTCTTATTTTACTGAGATAATAGATAATAGATCAGGGTTGGGCAGTATCTTCGATACAATTGTATGAAGTATTGAGTATTTCATAAAAGAATTTTATCGAAAGATACTCGATTAAAATAATTAATGTGATACAATTCTGCTTTTTACTATCAAAATAAATATTTAATATAATTTAATATCTATTTTACAAGTACAAATTATATAAGTTATATCAGTGATAAAAACATATTGAATGGGACTTTACGTCTTTACTATACGTCTGTACCTTATTAGATATCTGTAATTTGTACGTATATAGTCTATCTTTCCTGTGACAACAATAAAATAGGTATTACTTAACGAAGTGGATATTCCCACAATAATAAATATATTTTTTAAAAAACCTGTGACTAATTTTATTCAAGTGTATCGAGTATCGTGATACCCCAAAACCAAGTATCTTGTTCAACCCTTGGTACATTTTTAGATAGAGTATATTAATCAATAGTCATATTATAAGTTAAATCTACTTTGTATTACAACCAAATTAACCTAATGAGGCAAATACAATTGTTGTTTTACGTGTGAAGATAAAGATAACAAAATATGTGGTTATTGTGTCCTTTTTGTTTTATGCATTTTAAGTTTTAATGATTAAAACTTTAACCAAACTTGTGTATTTACATTGTCATTTTTTAAATCCTCTTTTTCATAAAATTTAAACTCATTTTTTGTGTACAATACATTATTTCGCACTTCAATCATTTGATCTAATACCTCTAACATTTGTTTAATTGATGAAAAACCAAAATCAATAGGATTGAAAATAGTATAGTACAATTGCTGAAACCAACACAAAATAAATATTAAGAAGGCACAAACTGATATAGTATTGAAGTTATAGTGCAAACTTACGGTATAAATGAACTTAAAATTCTCAATAGTCACACCTTTGCAGTACACTTTGAATATTCCCTCAATATTTAACCTCACTAATTCAGAAATACGCCCTTGGTTTCCATTCAATGTTATTGAATCTATGTTTGAAAATAAAAATTAATTAAAGTAGGTATTAAATAATATTAAACATAAAATAAATAAGTACAGTGGCGCACGCAGGGGGGGGGGGGGGGTTAGGAGGTCATAACCCCCCCCCGAAATGTCTTCCTTCATTACGAGCGTCTAGAAACAACCCACGAACAAATTTCTCATCATGTCTTTATTTCTTATCAAATATATTATAACCAGAAATTCGTTACTTGTAATCGGTGACTATTTCCCCTTAAAATTGGAATTGCATTGCTACGTAATCTGTGATAACGTGTTTTTAAATTATTGTTAATTGTTATTGGTTTTGGTTAGTCAATGGAAATCTATTAGACATTAACTCAGTCAATAAGTATTAAATTTATTTCATTTTTAAGTTTTTCACATTATGAGTGAAAAAAAGAAAAGGATTGCCCATGGTAATATTACGTCATTTTTTCACAAAAAGTGTAAAAAAAATTATGAACAACCCTCAACTTCAAATCTAATACAGTAAGAATTTAGAAATACATTTTTTATTTCATTATTTAATTATTTAAGTACTAACTTCAAAAGTTTTCTAAAAATGTTTTAAATTAGTATTGGTGAATGGTGGTACTTATTTTATTATAAATTAAATGGCATTTTATAGGAGCTAAATGTTGATCACTCATTGCAACTATTGCAAGTTAGTCAGGACACTCAAGAGGTTGAGGTAAAAATATCTAATGATAGTCAGGATCAGCCCAATCATGTAATCAATATCAATGTAATTATGTAATTATTATTGGACTATGTTAAATAATATAAGAACCATTAGATACAGTTAACATTAAAAGATACATTTGAATTCTGTATTTAATGTATTTCCATATTTAAATTTGATAAAACTAGCCAATGACTTAATTATTAAAATAATTAAATTTTATAATATTAAGATTAATTTAAATTCTAAAAAATACACAATTACAAAAAATAATGATATGTTAAGAAATTTATTACATAGTCTATCATAATTTTTAAAAATAGAGACAATTGAATTTCATTGATTCATTTCAAACAAGAGATTGGCATTAAATTTATAAAATTATATTTTTTTGCATACATTGTTCTATTATAAAAATTTGACTATTTTAATTTTGTATTCATTGACCTTTAAACTGTTAATAATAAATTAAAATGTTATAATTAGTATATAGACTATAAAATATATTGGATGTACAAATATAGTTCATACTATTTTGATACGTTTTATAATTTTTTAGCATAGGGCTATACAATGCCTCTATAGTGAATTATTAATAGAACAACCCCCCCCGAAAAAAAATCCTGTGTGCGCCACTGAATAAGTATCAACATTACTATAGATTATTGAATAGTATTTATTCTTACATTTATGCAATATATTATGTATAGTATAAAAAGTTAGAAGTTCACCTAATGAGTATTTTACAAACTTCCAAAACATGTACAATAACTAAGATCACGCTGTAATAATACAGTTTTGTAATACATAGTATAAAGTAAGATTAAGTTAACATAATTAATTAACTAACAAATTAACAAATAGCTTTTAAATAATTGAAACCAATTACTTATGTAATGATCCTATACAAAGAATAATACGTCTCATTAATTCAGAACCCAATATTTTAGACTATAACTAAGATACTAAGAACTATAAGAATTTACTTCAGAACCACAATAAATGTTTGTTTTAGTTTGTCTTATCTGTGCGTATATTACTTATTGCTGTTAATAAATTATACATTATATTATATATATATATTATCTTTAAGTAATAATTAAAATTTGTGAAATTACTGTCAGGCGTTGATTTATACAAAATAAAAATAAAACAAAATATTTATTATGAAACAAGCATTTAATGTGATTTTTATTATAGCACAAAACTTTTGGTGAATTATGACAAAATCTAATATATAAAAATAAGTCCGGTTTTCCTCCCTGACGCTATAACTCCAGAACGCACCAACCGATTTCCATGGTTTTGCATTCGTTTGAAAGGTCTTGGGCTACGTGAGGTTTATAGCAAAGAAAATTCTTGAAAATTCAGGAAAAATTCAACAGAAAAGTGTTGAAATCGTTTTCACATACAGCGCCATCTATTATACATCTATTATATCTTTTATATATTATTTTTATGTACTTCAAACCAATAGCAACGGTGCGTGATAAAGTGTTTGACAGATAGTCATTATTCTCTGCTCAGTTAATTTCATTTAAGCTCAGTGTAAATTATGTGGATCGTGCATTTGAAGTTAAATTCAACACTCTGTCCATAGTCCAAAATGCCTAGAGAACGACGTTCGAACATCGGCCGCCGCACAAGACATGCAAGCCAGCAACAAGTCTATTCAAGGAACTTAAGAGAAGAAAGACAAAATATAATAAGAGAAAATGACCGATTGAGACATTCTCTGCTCAGTTAATTTCATTTAAGCTCAGTGTAAATTATGTGGATCGTGCATTTGAAGTTAAATTCAACACTCTGTCCATAGTCCAAAATGCCTAGAGAACGACGTTCGAACATCGGCCGCCGCACAAGACATGCAAGCCAGCAACAAGTCTATTCAAGGAACTTAAGAGAAGAAAGACAAAATATAATAAGAGAAAATGACCGATTGAGACATCGCGTGAGCACACGAAGATCATTGGCATCATACAATCGCTTGGCATTCCAATATGATCCCACTGCGAACTACAGTGATGATGAAAATTTTGATGTTGGACGAATGACGACTATATGCAGATATTGCAATGCGTTAAAGTTCAAAAGAGAAACGGTTGGATTGTGCTGCGCAAATGGAAAAGTCAAACTGGATCCTTTACTTACACCACCACAGCCACTGAAAACATTGTTTGATGGAAGTGATCCCGATTCAAGCCATTTTCTTAAACACATCCTTGAATACAATAACTGCTTTCGCATGACTTTCGCATGTTTTTCACATGGACAGTTATACGTTGCGTGTTCACGAGTTGGGAAACCATCCGCTTTGTTTGTGTTAACGACAGACAAAAAAACAAAAAATGTGGTTTACCAAAGAGCACTACAATGAAACAATTAAATAACACTTCATTTTAGTAGGTAATTGTAATGAATTTATTACTGTTGTGAAATGAAATAAATATTTTCCTTTTCAAATATATAACAAAAAAAATTACAACGTTACTTAAAACGAATCTGGTGGCGAAACGGAGTTCGACGGGTCTGCTAGTCACTAATAAAAGCTTTTAGTATTTATAAATAATAAATAAATAACTATTGATAGTCAATTCAATAATCTATATTAAATCACACTACCACAGTATGAAATCTTACATCTAAAATAATTTTCCATTTAAAAAATTAAAAAGCATAAAAAAAATAAAATATTATAAAATCAATTTGCTTAATAGCTCTTTTGTTATTTTTAAATTGTCAGAGATTCAACTTGATCTTCAATAAATTGTATGCATGGATGAATATACAACATTTAAGCCAAAAGCTTAAGTTATAAAAATTATAAAGAAACCTAACTTCATACTTAAAAGGATTAAAACAGATACTTAAGTATTTGTATAAATTAATAAAACAACTATACTTACCATTATTATTTTTCTTTGGAGTAGAATGCAGAAATGAATTTGAATTGTTTAAAGAATTATCACCGTTCATCTAAAAATAATAAAGATTTTTATATAAGCAGAATTATTGATAAAATGATAACTTTAAACATAGGTGCAACGAGTGTTAACATTCTGGGAGTTTGCTGCAGCCCACTTTACAAAACTATTAACTTTAAATAACATATAGAGGGCTTGTATCTTATAAGCTTATATCCTATAACTGAAAAAGGAACGTTTAATGTTATGGCAAATACAGAATAATAATAAATTATTAATACTTGACAAAAATATTTTAAATTAGTGAATTTAAAACTTAGCTTCTAATTTTAAAAATCTTAATTAATCTTAACTGAATGCATAGTATTCAACTATGGGAAAATGAAAAACTACTCATCATTAAATCAGAACTTTGCATAATAATACACAAATCAAATTAATTAATGCCATTAAATTAATTAAAATTAAAAACCGTTCATGAAGAAATAAAATTATTTTACATCTCGATTTAACCTTTTTTAAAAATATATAATTTTTAATTTTATATTCCTCAAAAAAAATTCCATATTAAGATAGATATTTAAACCGAAAATTTATATTGGATTGTTGGATTGAAAATTTATGATTTTCTTAATGGTTTTGTTTGAATTAAATACTTAATTGTTAAATACTTTTAATATAAATAAGAAAGCCATAATTTTGTCATTCATATTAAAAATGTGTATTTTCAAAAAAATATTATATCTATATTATATTTGGACAAACTGATAATGTACATTTTATATTTCATACTTACAGAAATAGAACACGACTGCGATTTCTTTTCATTTACAAGTCTTGTATCAACATTTTTGTTTTTTCTAAATTCTGATTGTTTTTTTACATATTCAATATTTTTTATTGAATAAGCTTTAGAAATATCAGAGTTTTTATCTGTATTATTAAAACCACTTTGAAATGATCTCATCAAACTTTGATTTGTACACATGTCTATATATTCAGTCGATGGTTCAATTGATTCATTTGTTTTACTATTCATTCCATTATTACTATCATGTTTATTTTTACTATGAGGTGTATCTTCTTTAAATTCATCAATTGTTAACCGTGCAAACAATTCAGATACTACATTTTGATCATTCCATTCATAATTTCTTGAATTGGACAAATTTTTATTATCGCGGTTAGTTTGACTTAAAGCTGGTATATTTGGTAGTGAATCTGGCCCTAAAGGCTTAATGTGTGCATCTGTAAAACAAAATGAATTAATATACTTCACAATATAGTATGCAACAGTACATATGCATTTCAACATTAAATTATTTATTAATGATGATTAATGACAACTTAACAACTATTTTTAACTAGCGATCCTGGTGTTAAACATCGGCGTGTAACTAGGCGGCCAGGTTATAAAATTGGCAGCCAATTCAGTTTCTGGCGTTTAACACTAGGTTTGCTAGTAAATTAACGCAAAATATTTTGTACCGCATTGAGCGATCTAAAGTATTTATAATCAATACTAAAATTATTGTTTTTATTAACATAAGTTAATTCAAAACATAAAAACATAAATTTGTACTACTAATAATAAAAATAATTAAAATTAAAATCTCATTCTTTTCTGAATGATCTAAAACATTGCTTTCCAAGCACAACATTTGTTAAGTTCATCAAATAAATAAAACTAAACAGTACTATTTATAATCAATATTAGTAAGTACCTGTGTCATGTTGTACCTGTTGTATATTAGATTTAGAGTGAAGTGAATTTTTTAAAGAAACGTTTTCACCATTTATATTTAAAAAATCTTTTACTCGATCTTTCAAATCATTCATACTATGTATGTCCATAACCGAATAGTCAGGATGCTTTTGTACTATTTGCTTTAATTCATTTAAAGTTATCAGCTGAAAAAAGACATAAGTTAGCATAAACCTTGAAGAACAGAACTAAAAATAATTTCTACTTTAGATTTTAAATGTTGGCATTACCATGTTAACGATGTTAACAGTTTATAAAATAATGTGTTATAATTTAAGTTAAGTGCTTTAACCCTTTGACGAGTATTGACGTATATTTATGTAATTTAGTAAGTATGTCCTGTAAAGTAATGACGTATACTTACATCAAGACGTTCATTTATGGTTGTGGTGTTTATCGAATTTTAGTGATTTTAATTATTTTTGTACAGATTTTGAACACATAATGAAATATATGCTGCCATCTGTCATTTAACTTTTCTAAAAACGTTTACTAGAATAGAGCATAAATGTATAGATTTATTACAATTATTATTTTTGATATGTATAAGAAGTATATTGTCATATTAATTCACTCTGTGGGTGATCATGATAAAATGATAATTCACTCGTCAGAGGGTTAAATATCATTAATTACCTATAAATAATTTATAGGTAATTACTAATTATAATTATGATGTATTAGATAATTTATTCTTGCACTTATTTATAATTAAAAATGTTGATTTATATTTTAACCAACTGTTAAGATACAATAATGAAGTTAAAATCTAGTATAAAGCAAGATTAGGATTTTTCATTAGTTATAACTAGGGCTCAGATATTTATGAAATTACACATTTTTTTCAGATCTTGCATTCTTCAAATATGCTCCAATAACATCAGTTGATGTAGAACAAAGTTTTTCACGCTATAAAATGTACTTACCGATAACATACGCACAGCAGTTACAAATTTGATCAAATTAAAAAAACAACCATAGTAGCACAGTGTAACGCCAATAATGTAATAATTAATAAATAATGTAAATTAAAGCAAATAAAAGGTTATGTAAATTTTAAAAATGTATTTTAAATTGTAATAAAAAAAATTATATTTTTGTTTTATGAATGATAATACATTTTTTTGTGCATACTTTGGTGTTTTTATTGGCTAAAAATGCATATTTTATAATTTTTTTACATATTTCGTAATTTTCTAGTGCATAAATGTATACATATGACAGTAGTTTCAAGTGCATAAACATCCGAGCTCTAGTTATAACTATATTTAAATGCAAAATCTCTACTAATACTAAATACTACTAATTTTTAGTTTCTACTGCAACATATAATATATTAAAATAATTAAGAAAAAAAATATCCGCAATAACTTATTTAATGTATCATCATAGAATACTATATTCAAGTAAATAAACATGTTATTGGCAAGATGAGATTATCCAAATAATAAACAGTAATATATTTTTTAACTTGAATATAGTATAGATTGATCTCATTTTTACTAGTATAATATATTGTAATTATCTATTTTATTTAATTAGTAAAGCACTGGCATATTATACTTAATTTTGATTAATTTAATGTATAGTCACTAATCACTATACTATAGTAAGTCAAAATAGAAAAATAAGCTTTAAGTAGGTATGTTGTGTCATAAGAGGCCAATAATAATTTTAAAAATTACTGTTTCTCTGTTACATGCAGTTGAAAGAAATTATTACTATAATAAAAAAGTTACCATTTGATTTTCAAGTATATATCTTTCTATATCAGAACGTAAGTTATCCGTCACATAACCATAACTGGAATTGGCTTTATGACTAGTACCATTAAAATTCATATCAGAATGACTTTTACTAGATGATGAATATGACTGGTTTAATTGATTAGAACTTATAGAAGAATCATTCGATCCACGATAGTCACTTCTAGTATTTTGATATTTGTTGTTTGAATAATTGTCGGTTTTAGTAGGCATCCTTTGATTATAAGAGTTACGTCCAGAAAAATAGTTATTTCCATTATGGTTTTGATGTACTATTCGATTATTCGTGTTTGATTTAGCTTTCTTTTTTCTAGTATTCGATTTTTGCTTAACAACAAGCATTCTTAAATGGTTAGTCTTATCCCCAACAACAAGAGATAACATAGATGATTCATTTGGATTTGGAGGGACCTAACATAAAAAATAAAAATATATATTCATTAGTTAGTATTTAGTTTTCACAATAAAAAAAAAAATTATAAATTAAATTTACAAAATAATTATTTTATTCTTACAGTTACAACATCACTCATATTTTTAAGCAATTCAATGACTGAACTAAAACCTAAACTTCTATAAGGTAAATTACATCCTTCTTGTTCACGATAATCTCTTTGAAGCTGTAAAATACTGAGTGGTTTTTGCGAACTGGTTAACAGGCTCCTTACATTGATTTTGACTTCATTTAAATCCATTGCCATGATTATAAGAGATTTATCTAATTTATAAGACATTTTTATTGTCATTAAGATATTAAAATAGAATAGAAAAGCATTATTATAACACATAATTTTCTAAGAATATTAAATGTAACACAAAAATACCTTGTTTTAAAATTTAGTCTAAAATTAAAATTGTACTTAACATGGACTGCCATTTTTATATTTGGACATTTAACACTCAACAATGTTTTATCGATATCGGACATTCTACACCCAATATTTTTAGTACACACACGCTGAATGATGACTACAGCCTTAGTGAAGTTGCTGTCGCGAGTAAGTTATCATTAATTTAACAGTTAGATAGAATAAAAGATATGAGTTTAATCGAAGTAATACAATTTAAAATTAAAGTTGACAATTAAATTTTTTTTTCATATAAAATGTATGAACGGTCCGAGATATATTTGTGTCCAATAAAAAGAAAAATTGTCATAAAGGTAGTATAATAACTTACTAACTAACTAACCTTACAGACGAGTCTAAACAAAAAATTATAAAATATGAACTCCATTCTCATAATCCTAAAGCTTCTCAAGCTGAAGTATGCAATGAAGGAAAATATAACATAATTGTTGTATTACTTCTTAAGTTTACGCGAGAAGTGATTAAACTAACAAACGAAGTGGCTTGTTTAATGCCAAATAAAAATAATATTAAAAGAAATTTAAGGAGAATTTGTAATAATGCATATCCAACAATTTCTTTGAAAGAATATGACGTGTTAAAATGCAAGTGGACAATGACAGCAAGACTTCATCAGGAACAAGGAATTTGGTATGTTACGCACATGTAAGACAGATATAACAAAATAATGTATGAAAAATGTCCTCTTAATTAAAATATTTGATGGTTTATCGCGATTTCCTTAACAGTTTTCCGATAAACTAAAATTGTTTACATGTAAACACTGCATACTATTATTTTATGCCAATTTTGTAATCTCCGAGACAAACTAATATAAAGAAGTATGCCCAACACAAAAATTAAAGCGTTAAGAATATACAAATTAAAAATGATGTCTTAAAACAATTGAATGTAATCTTAACCTGTGGTAGTAGTAATAAAATAATTGAATTGATCAGAAAATTGTATAAGTAGTAGCAATAACTGTTATGTAGGTTTTTTTTTAAGCGGTGAGTTAATTTAATGCTATAAATTGTAATTTAACATTATAAATTACATACATTAAAGTATAGTCTATAAACTTACAAATTATTTAAATGATCCAATACGTAAGCTGTTCAGTCTTTGTTCTTACCAATGATGATCATCAAAACAAACGCAAATTGAAAAATTGTGGAACGGCAACGACGATTAATTCTAATTTCAAAATATACAATTTCCTGTTACCTCGTCGAGCTTGGCAAAGTCTAATGACCCTTAGAATTCAATATAACACGTGTAAAAACGAGTATGAGAATGAATCGAGAATTCCTTACGACCGTGGATATATGATACACTGTTACGGTTATAACCATAGATCAAGAAAAATACGCCATTTCAAACCAAGAATCCAGATTCTTAATACTATGAGATCAAAGATACAAGTAGATTTATAACTTCAAAAGCAGTATAGGTAATTGTTATAAATGTTTCAACTTAGTTGTATATTGTAGTGTGGAAGAATTGAATCCCTCGCTTCGTTATCTGTCCGTAAGCATTATTGGGCAATGGCCAACAACCCAGGACACCAGGTGAGTATTGAGTACCGACTTCAGACTTGCGTATTCCGTAATGTGTAGTTGCGTCTAGCGAGTTGTAATGACTTGTAAGTTGTAAGTTTGTAACCTTAGTTTGTGAGTTATCACCGCTCACCGGTTTACCGAAATGGCGCCAGCCACCATGCGGTATGGGTCAGCTATGGAGGTACAGCTGTTCTCAGGTAAATGTTTAACTGACGGTATTGTAATAACTGATAAGGATAAATATGCATAGATATCATCACGATTTAAGATAGAATCTATCTTAAATCGTGATATGCACCAAAAATCAAAATCGAATCTCTCGATTTTGTGTAAAAATTCCCGTTTTTCCTTAATTTTTCAGATTCTGGGTGAAGCGATGAATGTATTGATTTTACAATGATTTGTTTTTTTATTTGTTCTTATTTTTTTTTTTTTTGTGTCTATCACCTTTTTAGGACGGTAAAAGTGCTCGGATTTTCTTCAACAGTAACTTTTCTGATAGGAAAGTGAATTTAGTTGAAACTTTAGGTGGTAAAAAGTAAAAATTTCCCAGTAGTTTTCAAAAACGACGTGAAAAACAAAAGAAAAATTAAAGAAAAACGGGAATTTTTACGCAAAATCTGTTTTCGAGAAAATCGATTTTGGTTTTTGGTGCAACACTAAAACAAATTACCATAGGTACATGACATTTTGACTGAATGATAATAATTTCATTTTCTATACACCATACAATTTTGAAAATATTTTAACTCTTTTTGAGCTGTTTACGGACATTGTCGCTTTTCAATATTTTTTGTTTTTTTTTTCTATAAATATCAATGAAAATGCAATGTAAGGCTCCTAATATATTTTTACAATAGCAGTTGAAAAATATTAAAAATACATAGGCACAATTTTTTTTATTAGCATTTAAGGTTCAAATTTTGAAAAAATTTATAAAATTTAAAATTTAATAATTATTTTGTAGTTAAAAATTTGTAAAATGTTCAACTTTTATAACAAAAGGATTGCAAATTTAAACAAGGCTCCATGTAAATAGGTTGTATATAAATTTCTTTATTCACAATAATATCATCAAAATATATACTTGGTAATATCATAAGCTGACTGACCGTTTTCGCTCAGAATCGTTTTTCTTATACAATGATATTATATCATTGAATTCAAACTTAACACCATCCATTACAGTGACCCACTTGTAACCTACTGTACAGCAGAGCGACATCCACTTACCCACCTTTTTTCTTTTGTTTTTCACGGCGCTTTTGAAAACTACTGGTAAAACTTTTGAATTCACCAATTTAGCAAAAAAATTACCGTTTTTCATAAATTTTTGTTTCGTTTTTCTCTGCACTTTTAGTGGTCCAAGGAAGCTTGGTCTTTCTTTTTTTTAAACTATTGAGAATTTTATCCACCCTAGTACCAACTATATTTTTTTTATACATAGCTGATTCGCTTTCCCATCAAACAAGATATACTGTTAAAGAAAATCATAGCAGCTATATTGCTCCAAACGGTGATGACACAAAAATTAAAAAAACACACACACCATTGTAAAATCAATATACATTCATCGCTACGCTCAGAATCTAATAATGAGACTTAGTTGCAAACGAAGGTAGTGAAAATAACAATGAACGAGAAAGACGAAGAAAATTCTCGAATGTTCTATAACATCATTGTTGTACTATATTTATAAGGTATATGTATAGTGAAAACTAAAATTACTGACTACACCGCGTTATATGTATAATAGAAAGTAGGGAGACAGGCAGACGGCGCGGCGGTCACGGCTGAGCTCGCCGCTCGCGAAACGTATCGAACCTTCTCGAACATACGGTCGAATATATAAACGCTAGACGCGCGCTGCCCGGCATCAGTTTGAATTCAGAGCGGTAACAGTGCGATTCATTGAACGAGATATTCCTGTTATATTATACTGTCTTGTGCGACTCTCAGTGAAATACATATAATTATTGATTATTTAAATCACCAGTGAGTTTATAAATTTAAATACAAAGTGATTTAAATTGTAATCGTTATTTATTCTTATAATTTATTTTCGTATTAATTGTGCGTGTGACCAAAGTTAATAACTATATCGCCGAAATGGTTGGAAGAACAGCGATCGGTATCGACCTGGGTACCACCTATTCTTGTGTGGGTATCTGGCAACACGGAAAAGTAGAGGTCATCGCCAACGATCAGGGAAACCGGACCACCCCGAGCTATGTGGCGTTCACCGACACCGAACGGTTGATCGGCGACGCGGCCAAGAACCAGGTTGCGATGAACCCCGTGAATACGGTGTTCGACGCCAAACGGTTGATCGGTCGTCGATTTGACGACGACAAGACGCAAGCGGACATTAAACACTGGCCGTTCAAAGTGGTCGACGATTACGGTAAGCCCAAGATCCAAGTGGAATTCAAGGGTGAACGGAAGGTATTCGCGCCGGAAGAAATCAGTTCAATGGTGCTGACGAAAATGAAGGAGACCGCGGAAGCGTACCTGGGCCGCGCGGTGACGGACGCCGTAATCACGGTGCCGGCGTACTTCAACGATTCGCAGAGACAAGCGACCAAGGACGCGGGCGCCATAGCTGGTCTGAACGTGATGCGAATAATCAACGAACCGACAGCTGCGGCTTTGGCGTACGGTCTGGACAAGAACTTGAAAGGAGAGAAGAACGTGTTGATATTTGATTTGGGCGGTGGCACGTTTGACGTGTCCGTCCTGCAGATCGACGAGGGTAACATATTCGAAGTGAAGTCAACGGCGGGTGACACGCACTTGGGTGGCGAAGACTTCGACAACCGACTGGTGTCTCATCTGGCAGAAGAGTTCAAGAGGAAAACGAAAAAGGACGTGCGCGCCAATCCGAGAGCGCTGAGACGGTTGAGGACGGCCGCGGAACGGGCCAAGAGGACGCTGTCGTCCAGTTCGGAGGCCACCATAGAGATCGACGCTCTGATGGAAGGCATCGATTTCTACACCCGAGTGTCCCGAGCCCGTTTCGAGGAGCTGTGCGCAGATCTTTTCAGATCGACCTTGCAGCCGGTGGAGAAGGCATTGACGGACGCCAAGTTGAGCAAGGGAGACATACACGACGTGGTGCTCGTGGGCGGTTCGACGAGGATTCCGAAGATCCAGAGTCTCCTGCAAAACTATTTCTGCGGCAAGCCCCTCAACTTGTCCATCAACCCCGACGAGGCGGTAGCGTACGGCGCCGCGGTACAGGCGGCCATTCTGAGCGGTGACACGAGTTCTGCGATTCAAGACGTTTTGCTCGTTGACGTCACTCCCCTGTCACTGGGCATCGAGACGGCGGGCGGCGTGATGACCAAAATCGTCGAGCGTAATTCAACCATTCCGTGCAAACAAACCCAAACGTTCACCACGTACGCGGACAACCAACCGGCCGTCACCATCCAGGTGTTCGAAGGGGAAAGGGCCATGACCAAGGATAACAACCTGTTGGGCACATTCGACCTGACCGGCATACCTCCGGCGCCCAGAGGTACACCTAAGATCGAGGTGACTTTTGATATGGACGCCAACGGTATTTTGAACGTGTCGGCCAAGGACAACAGCTCCGGCCGCTCCAAGAACATCGTCATCAAGAACGACAAGGGCCGCCTGTCTCAGGCCGAAATCGATCGTATGCTCAGCGAGGCCGAAAGGTACAAAGAAGAGGACGAACGACAAAAAGTTAAGATCGCGGCCAAGAACCAGTTGGAGAGCTACGTGTATGGTGTGAAACAAGCGTTGGACGATGCCGGTGACAAGCTGACCGAGTCCGAGAGGAACACCGGAAAACGAGAATGCGACGCGGTCATTCAGTGGTTGGATAACAATCAGTTGGCAGACAAAGAAGAGTACGAGTACAAACTAAAGGAAATCCAAAAGAGCTGCTCGGCTCTAATGATGAAGATGCACGGTTCGGCACAATCCGGAGATGGGTCTCACCCCGGTGCTCATGGTTTTCCTGGTTCCGGCTCCGGAGGACCTACCGTCGAAGAAGTTGATTGATTCATTTAACAATGTATAATTTTATTATATATTTTGTAAATAGGTACTATTGTGAACTGCTTCCTACATTCTGATTGTAAATAGTATTTTATAGGTAGATTTAAGTTGCGACTGATTTTTTTTTGTATTACCTACATTTTTGCAAAATAAATATTATTTGTTAGCTGCCATACATATTTTTCGTTTTTATTTGTTTGTCTCGAAAAAATAGTATACTTCCTATGTTTTACTATTTGCGCAGACTACAATTATATTACCAAAGTATAGAATATTATTGATACATTATTAATGATGATATAATATGATTACGAATCGTGATTTGGTAAAAAATCGCTCAAACTTTATGTTAAACTTATGGTCAAAAAACTTCAAAATAGTCTTTTTTATTGGAAAAACTATTTTTTTGAGTTTAAAATAGCAAGAAAATACGTTCTCTGGAATTTAAATTTTGAATTTAGTATTTTTATGGTTAACGTCTTGGTGAAATCAGAATATACTTATGACCAGTGGTTAAAGTGGGGGGGGGCATTCCTATTGACAATTTTTATCATTCCAGGCTTTTCGCACTCCCAGCTATTAATTTTTATAATGAAATGAAAATCGTTAAAAGTTGTATAGTATATTTTTAATTTTACAATAAAATTTAAACTAAAAAATAAATTAATTTGGGAAAATGGGACTTTTACATTTCAACGTTGGTGCACAAGTATTTTTGATCCGACCTGGTTTTATGGTTTCTTCCAGGGTATTATCTTGGACTGTTATAGTGTTATCTGAGAGGAAGAAATGTCTGGAGCCCGTTAAATAGTTTATTTGTTTATTAGTGTGTTAATGCTAATATTTAATACCACGATGTAGCTGAAATCAGATATTATTAATTCTTTAATTCTCAATCAGTTTCATTCAAAAGAAATCAATAGTTTAATCTTCACCGTGTTTTATTAGTTTTGTATGATCGTGGTTAAGCTACTGCATTAAGTGAAGTGTAAGTGATCTCAATTTTTGAACTTAAGTATATTTTTAATATTATATTATTGAATAAATAATAATTGGTACATTTTAACCTAGATTAAAGATGGATTCTACATTGAATGTTTCAAGATCCATGGATAACTCAATGTCCATGATAAATCAATCAATATCAGCCAAAGATAGTTTAGATCTATCTGGCAAAATGTTGGATAGATTTTTTGCTGCAGATGACTCATTTCCAACACTTATTGAGAAAATGCAGATAACTAAAAGCAGTCAGTACTAAACAATGTTATTAAAAGTGTTTTTGGAATATTTTAACTTTGTAATGACATCAATCTAATAAACAAATGTTTTTTTTTTCTGTAACTTTAAGGTCAAAGTGTTAGTGGTTGTACCGAATATGATTATCCTAAAGAAGGGCTAGGGATGCCTTCCATTACTCCCCTTAAATCAAGACACAAGATACCACTACCAGGCGCATTACTAGAGCAGTGGAATGGTACTTTTTTTAATTTCATAATAACAATATTGTATTTCGTTTTTAATTTTTGTGCACTGTGCAACATACAATTATGAATAATAGTTCTTAAATTTTTAACTTTACTATATATAATTAACTTTTTGTTAATATAGATGCACAAAACTTTCATCGCAAGTTGGGAATATTTCCTAGCATCAACCGAGTTTGGGTCACAATTGATCAAGAATTCTTTTTATGGGACTTTAGTGAAGGGTAATATTTTGTTACCTTCAATCTAATAATATTGTTTAATTGAATAATTATATATTTTAGAACGGATTTATCTTATTTTGATGGAATGAATTCAACAATTTTTGCAGTAGCGCTGGTACCACCTAAACCAAATGTATTTCAAGCTCACATTAAACATTTGTTAGTCTTAGCTACTGGATTAAACATTGCAATATTAGGGGTAACATTTAAAAAAGTTACCGGTGTTGATGGTAATTATATTATATCATTATACTTCAATTTTTGCTGTAACTAATTCATAAGATATGATTCATAGAAACCTGAAACATTCCACTATTATTTAAACTATCATTTTATATACACAATAAAGTTTTAAAAATATTTAGTCTTAATTTAAGCTATTTGTAGGTTTTTAGATTCAAAAGGGAGCAATGAATGTATTGGTTTTACAATGGCGTATGTTTTTGTATTTTTTTTTTTGTGTTTGTCACATGATAAGTAGTTGAAATAATGCTTTAATTTTCAACTTCAGGATCTTGTTCGATGGGAAAGTGAATCTAGTTGATGAATTTAGGAGGTCAACATTTAAAGTTCTTAGTAATTTTCAAAACGCCGAGAAGAACAAAAAAAAAATTAAGGAAAACTGGGAATCGGTTTTTGACAAAATCAATTTTGGTTTTTGGTTTAACTCAAAAACGAATGACTGTAGATACATGACATTTCATAATTAATTTATATTTTATACTATTATAATATATATTTATGTGTTTTCTTTACACCATAAAAGTATCAATATTTTGAATTGTTTTGAACTGTTTGCGGACATTTTCAGTTTCAAATTTTTTTAGTTTTTTTCTATGAATGTCCATAAAATTGTATTTGTTGGGTAAAAAAACTTGAAAAATAAATGGCACTTTATATAATGTTGCAATGACGTTTGAAAAATATTAAAAATCCGTAGTCATAATTTTTTTTTATAAGCATTTAAAGTTTTAATTTTAACAAGAGGCTTAAAAATAACAAAAATGTGCAAATTATTTTGAGTTAGAAATTCATAAAATTTTTCTTTCTAAATCTAAGATTTGAAAATGTAGTACAAGATTCCTCATAAGTTTGTCTACCTTTATCAAAAAAAAAAATATGTTAACAAAAAAGTCAAATCTATATATATCTTAATTTAAATTATTGGAATTAGATAGGAACAAAAAATGTTATTTTTCCTTAAAAAAGGAATTAATTAAAAGGAACCCTTTCCACGTGCCACTCTTTAAAAAGGAATCCGTTCCTTCATAGCACTGATGCTTAGTAATATCAAAGGCTGTTTGACCGTCATCTCTCAGAATCGTTTTCCTTATACAATGATATTATATCATTGAATTCAAATTTAATACCATACATTATACAGTGACCCACTTGTAACCTATTGTACAGCAGAGTGACACCCACTTACCCACCTTTTTTGTAGTTGTTAGATTTGATAAAATATTTTTATGTTACATGTTATTTGATTTTGGTACAATTTGTTCAACCTACCTGATTACTTCTAGCGTTTTAAATACTTAAGTAATAAAATATCCTTAGTAGTATAGGTTAGGTTAATGTCTCCGTTTAAAATCATTTTTTGTATTCAAAGATTTATCATTAAATTCAAATATAACACATCCACTACGGTAACCTGTTCAGTGTAGAAGTTCACTCGACACCTGCTACCACCTACCGACTTTCTTAGTTTTTAAGAATGTAATTAATGATTTTGGCCAAAAACAGAATATAAATGTTACTGTTGCAAAAATAATAGTTATGTATTTTATCATTTTATAAAAAGAACATTTTTTTAAACTGTTTTTATTATTAGGCAAAACTGTTGAACAATTGGAACTCACTACAGATACCATTTATGAAGTTCCCACTGAAGGTGTAATAACCTCTAAAATAGTTGGAACTGACAATGGACGCATCTTTCTTGCAAGTGAAGATGGTAACCTCTTTGAAATTGATTATTGGGTAATTATTTTTTTAAATATTAAATACCTATATTATTTTTCAAGATTAAAAAATATTAATTCCTGTACTTTTTCCAATATATTTAGAAAGATTTGGGATGGTTTTCAATTGGAAATGGAAGACGTTGCAAGAAAGTTTGTCATTCAACTGGTACTTTATCATATATTCTACCATCATTTTTAACTTATGCAATCACCGAACCCTCTGCCATTATTGAAGTAGCTGTTGATAATACACGGCACATACTTTACACATTGACTGAAAATAGTTCAATTGAAATGTATGATCTTGGATCTGATGGTAAATCTACAAGCCGAATTGTTTCTTTGTCACATTCTAATCTTGAGCATCAAGTTTCAAAACTGCTTAGGTAAGTAATTTTTTTTTTAATAAGTTCTTATTTATTTTTAACCAGCCACCAAGCCGTATAAAAGTCAGATATTTTTAATATACTGTAACAAAACTTTCTAGTTTATTGGTGTTTACTATTAATAATAGCACAGTTAATAATTAATATTTCATAAATAAACACAAACAAATAAAACTTTTTCCGTAATATGCATTTATTGTCACACATTTTATTTGTATTAATATTACGATTTGTTGTAAAAATTGAATTGTATACTCCGA
This sequence comes from Sitobion miscanthi, assembly GCA_008086715.1. NCBI lineage: Eukaryota > Metazoa > Arthropoda > Insecta > Hemiptera > Aphididae > Sitobion > Sitobion miscanthi. The sequence goes on from CM017797.1 coordinate 55,117,952, forward strand.
CCCTCAAGAGAAGTAAACCATTCCTCAAAATGTCTGAACTCACAACATCTCCGTCCCATGTTGCACAAAGCATCCCGCCATTTAGACAACCTGTCTAGTCACGATTGACAACATTTGGAGACTAAAAATACTTACATACATATTATATATTATATTTCCGCAATATCGAGGAAACAATGCTTCAGAATAATCACCGATGCGAATCTGCATGTATTTACTTTTTACTTCTCTTGTGGGCTGAAGTATAGTGTTAAATATTGTGGTGAATGAATATCTCATTAAATTAATGTTTAACAATATTTGTATGTAAGTTGATAAAATATAGCAACAGACCGACAATAGACTAATAATTATTTATTTATTTATTATTCACATAATGGGCAGAGCCCATTCATTACAAAATATTGTATTAATTTAAAAATATAAATATATAACAGTAATAGATAAATTACATTCATGGTTATGACAAAAAGGTAGGTTGTTAATTAGCCAAACACATAATGCGATTGGGTTATTTATGATATATAAGAAGTACTTCTCCTTTAAGTATTAAAATATATCACATAAAAATTGTTCATTTAATTTTTAGATTAAAGACTGTCAACGTACGGTCACCGAGTGGTGAAACAATAATAAACAGTACCATGAAATAAATTAAAATTGAGTAATGACAGAGAATTTGGTGCATTTTTATTTCAGAACTATAGAAATAGCTCAAATGACTATATTGAGCAGTATACAAATCATTGAAGAAACTGAATCACCTAACATTCATCTGTTGGTTGTATCCAAGTCTGGATTTAGATTGTATTTTTCTACTGGAGCAATAACTTCCAGCAATACTAGACCTTACACATTACAACTTGTTCACATACGTTTGCCACCAGGATATAATAGAGTTATTGGAGAATCTAAACCGAGTAGTGTTCAGCACGTGTTGTACAACAGAGGTATAATTTTATTCTATTATTGAAAGTTCAAGTAATTTTAACTTTTTTATTATAGACTACATGTATTTATTCATTACATGTTTGAGTCATGGATATTTTTGCTTTGCATGCCCATTGTTATTCCACAAAGTTTTTTTTTTTTTGCAGGCACTATTATAATGGCATGTAACACTGACATAACTAATTACAGGCCAATGTTGTGGTGTATATCTCCTGATGAATATGCATTTAGTTCTAACTTTAGTGAAAGATATTTTATTACTGATTTGGATATGTGTCCTTTATCACTGGACAATATAGGTCCAAATTTATTAATATACAATGACCCAAGCTCACCACAACCACCACTCATTGTTCGTCAACAATTTGAAAATCGCCAAGAATATATAACGTTAGCTCCACAAGTAAGTAATTTAAAAAAAAAATTTGCTAACTTTTATATATTATTTGTTTTCTTACTATAGGGTTTGGAAATTTTTGAAATGCTTCGGCCTTATGATACTCTTTGTGAATTATTGGCCAGCAGTCAAGGTTCAGAAACAGATGCTATCAAAACATATTTTAAAAATTTCACAGATAATCAAGCATGTGTGGCATGTCTCACAATTATTTGTGATCAGTCGTTAAAAAATATAAAGGTCTGTTCTTTCATTTTTTTATTTATAATTACTTAAACGTACTTATATATTTTATTGTAATTAGATCAAAGAATATGCAACTCGTGCATTTTTCACTCATGGCGGTGAGCCTAAATTAGTGACTGAAAATTTACATGAATCACTTCATGAATTAACAAGAGTTCCTCAGAATAATAGTAAGAAACATGTGTTTACTATTTAGTGTTAATACTTTAATAATTAATTAGCTTATTTAATATTTAAATTTTGAGTTATTATAATGACACAGATAAAAAGTTTTAAATAATTATTTCAAAACTAATAGTGTAAAAGATTTTTTTTTTTACTTTAAATATTTTTTAGGGTTCTTGCTTTTATTTTTTCATTCTTAAATGTAAATAATTTATTATAAGCCGAGTATGAGAATGTATATTTTTATTGATATGTCCTTTGTAAAGATGTATTGTTGAGATACAACTAATTTTATAAAATATTTTTCAGGTTTCAGATCAAGTAATTATTCAACATCAACTATACCATCAGGTATGCCAACTTTTATAAAAAATCAAACAAATATAACACACTTACCATTTGAATCCACAAGTGTTCAATACTCTTCGAAACACAATGGATTATATTTATTTGTGAGTCGTTTACTGAGACCACTTTGGAACATTAAAGCTGTTAATATGGAAACCACTGATGGGAAAACTTATGTAATATATATATATATATATATAATTTTGAATTAGTTTCATTAATAAATAAAAATTAAATTCATAACTGTTAAATTTTTGTTTTTAGATTGTCAACACTGTATCTCCAGACGATTGTTCATTTGTTGCAAGCCATTTGCAAACTTTGCACTCTTTCATGAACAATTATTCAAAAATGTTGGCAAACTATACTAGAATACCATTTGATGCGTCTAAACGAACAGCTGCACAGGATGCACATCAATCTGAATCAAAATCTATAGAATGTTTGAAACAATTAGTTGTTCGTAGTGCCGAAGTGTTTAATTTGTGGAAATTACTCAGTGAACATAATTTTTTTATCATAGCGAAGGAATTACTCGACGTAAGTAAAATAAGAAAAGTTACCTCGTTTTTGTTACTTTAGATTCCGACTAGAACTCTAAATGTATTGGTTTAACAATGATATGTGTTTTTTTTTATTATGACATCATATATTGTAAGAGTTGTGAAAATGCTTGATCTTCAATTTCTCTTTTTAATTTCTGGTAATAAAGTGGATCTAGTTGCCAGTTGGTAATTTGGGTGGTCAAAAGTAAAAATTCCTAGTACTTCTTAATAATTGGGATAAATGGAAAAACAAGAATAATCACGAAAAACCAGTTTTCCAAAAAATCAATTTTGTTATTTTATTGTACATAATTCAAAAAAGAATAACTGAAGTTACTAGATACCTACTTGAAATTTTTACCTAATTTTTATCGTTTTGAGCTATTTATAGATAATTAAAATTTTTGATTTATTTCCTTCTTCGTTTTTTTCTACAAATGTCAATAAATATAATTGGAAATTTAATACATGATTCCACATAAGTTGTTTGTACAGATATTTTATAGTATTAAAAATACAAAGGTAAACACAATGTTTTTATAATGAAGGGTTTAATTTCAAATTTCGATAAAATTTGTCACACCTTTTGTTGTGGTACAGTAAGTCAGTATTTATACACTAGTTAATAACAATAATATATATACTATTAAAATAATTATTAATTAATAATAAAATAAATTACTATAATATCAATGTAAATATATAATAAAATATTGTATAATACCTACTAGGCCATATCATCTGACTAATTGTTTTCGTTCGGAATCATTTTTTGTATGTTCAAATTTAACCCATCTGTAATGGATCTAATTTAGAGTTATAATAAATTGTTTAATTGGTTTTAGCAAGAACAACGTGTATTGGAAAATGTTACTTTTAAAGAATTGATTCTTGTACACCAAGAACTGTGTCAAACTTTGGTTCAAAAACTATTAGACACGTGAGTATACACACGACCGGATTAAAACTTTTTGTGGCAGGTACTTTTTCCAATTATTGGCTACCATACTGCCAATAAAATATTTTCTTCTGATATAAAAAAATATTTTTTTTTGTTCATTCTGAGATTTATAATAATATCAAATAAGTATTGTAATATTGTATGTACTTTTAAGAAACTAGTGCCATACTGCACTTTTAAATCATCCCTGAGTATAGAGTTACTTATTTTTCATAATTAATAATAATATTAAATGAATATTATTGTCTGGCTTTAAAAATAATAAAATCTGTTTAATAAGAGGATATTTTTTGTTTTATATTTTTAGATATTTGAATGAAAGTTCGTCTGTAGAATCAATCAGTACAAAATTACGACAAGTCTGCCCGTCCATATACCATTCTGAAGACGCTGCTTGTGCAAAAGTATATATTTAAAATTTTAAAGACTTACTCAAAAAAACAAATTATTAATTTTATGTATTGTGTATTAAGAGGATATCTCACCCATATGAGTTGTCTCCATCCTATTAACCTAATAACAGTGAATGTGGGTATGACGTGCTCTTCGATAAGACAGTAGAGCATAAAAAAATATATTTTTATTTAAGATACAAACTTTTATGTAAATTTTAATTCTAACTATTACAAATAATAAATTATCTTATCCATTTGATTTTTTTAGGCTTCAGAAATGATTAAATTAGCTCAATCTACAGTCAATGAGGATGAGCGTAAACGAATCTTATACCAATCTCTTATGGTAATTATTAAATAAACAATTTTTTTTACTATCATACATTGTTTTATATTTGTTACGGATTTGGTTTAATTAGGTGTTGAAAGAAGTGGCACCAAAGTTTAATTTAACTTCAGTGTGTTTACAATACACAAACTGTGCGTATATGGAAGGTGTATATCAGATGTGTAAAGAGTGTGCTAGAAAAATTGATCCTAAGAATTTAGGAGGTCATTATTTTGTCAACAATATGGTATTGGATAGAGATGGACCAGGTTATGGTGCCTATATGCTCAGGTAATGTAAACTTTCCTTATTTATACTTAAATTACCTTTGATTGAAGTTATATTTATTAATATTAATGTAACAGTAGTACTTGAAAAACATAACTTTCAAAAGCATGTTGATTTATATTTTTTTTTGAATTCAGATTAGATATTTACAAAGAAATAAGTGCAAGTTTAGATTACTTATACTCAATCATGGTGAAAAATCCATCTGTATTTATACCAACTCGACCAAATTTGATACCTGGAATTCTAGAAAATTCTGCACTAACTTCTGAACAATCTTCTAATTTGGTATTGATTTTTTTTATTTTTTAAACCTTTATACTTTTTTAAATAAATTCACATGTATATATACTTACAATATTGGTATATTTGTTATAAACAGGTTTCTGAACTGATCAAATTGTGTATCTCCTGTGATGATGAAATCATGCACACTGTAGTGTATAGATGGATGATAGATAAAAAATTAATAAAAGAAACAATTGAAATGGGAAATCATAGTTTGGAAAAGTTTTTATTGACTCAGTCCAGGTCTGATGAAAACAATAATTATATCAAAGATGTACTCTGTAGATATTATGAGTATAATGGAAATTATAATGAGGCAGCTGAAGTTTTGGCATCATTGGCTAAAAGACCAGAGTAATTATAATTTTTTATATATTAAGACTAAATGTGTATATTTTTAACTTAAAGTAATTTTATTTTTTATCAGGAGTGGCTTAACTTTAAGCGATCGTCTTATGTATTTGGGTCGAGCTATGGCATGTTTACGCAGTAAAAAGTTGAGTACACCAGCCTTGAATGTTACCAATCTCAGAGATGTTGAAGACTTGTTACAAGTAGCTGAAATACAGAAAATGGTTGGTTTCAATGACGTAAACATTAATTTATCCTTTTTTTAAATTAATCTTATGTACTTAATTGCTTAAACTAGGTATTGGATTTATTGTTGTCTAGTCAAATTGATGGAAGAACTAATATTATTGATAAGCTAAATAGCTGTCTGTTTACATTAGGCGAAGTATGCATTCAAAAATGATGAAAAAGAATGTTTATCAATACTAATAATTAATATGTAACTTTTAGCTTTACAGTAATTTTGCGGAACCGCATAGTCTATGGGAAGCTCAGTTGGCGATATTACAACTTTCCAATCATGATGATCGTGAACTAGTCAATCAGATTTGGGAAAATATTTTACTAAAAGGTAAGTTCCAAGTACTAATATAAGTTTAATTTAAGTTTTGATAATTATTGTTAGTTAACTTGTTTTAAAATGTTTGTTTATTATTATAATTTATTATAAAAAACAGATCCTTGACCATGTGTATTCATAAGTATATTAAGCGTTTTAATGGTGAAAGTACTTATCAAATTAAAAAAGGATTAAAATATTTTTTCCCTGTAAATATGGTAAAATTATGGTGTTAAATTATATGGATAAGTATTGTTGGAGGTGTAATAAATATTTAAACCAAAATATAGTCCAGAGATTGGATTGTGTACCTCATATGACATTAAACTTATAAGTATTCAATACATAAAACATCAATGACAATAGACTGCATTATACATCCAAAGTTCATCTTAATGTATGGTTGTAGTTATACATTTTATGGATTTTTTCTTGAAAACTATTGTATGTTGATTGTATAAATGATTCTTTTCACATTTTTTTTTTTATTAGTTGTGGAAGATTGTGGAGATATTGGTGAACACAACAAAATGACCATTGCACTTGAAAAAATAAAGTCATTGGCTAGTTCGCATCCAATTAATTCGTCTACATTTGACTTGGGTATGTTTCATGCCTGTTGGCTTCTTATTACAAAAATATATAAATAATAAAATATTTCTTTTTTGTTTGTAGAGTATGTAACGACAATGTTGGAATATTTGAACTGTAACTTGGGTGGAGATTTGGAATCCGTGTACACAACTATGTTAACTATTGGTGCTCCTATAGAGTCTTTAGTAGCAATTTATAAAAAGTAATATCTTTTGCCTATTAAAAATTTTATAAATTTAAGCATAATCATTTGAAATCATTATGTTAATTTATTTCTTTTGCAGAATTTATTCTACTAATGATCCGCGGTGGCAAAAGACAAGTGAGCTACATGTATTGGAAGTTATCATGAGTTTGGCTCGGTATTATTTACAAAATGTTGATCTATGGCCATCAGGAATGCAGAGGTAATAATTGTTACTTGTTATTCTATTTTAATTTATGAAAAAATATATTTTTGCTTTTTATGGTATGAATTTAAATCTTTCAGGAGATCGATTGCTGTTAACTTATTCGATTTGTTAGTAATTTGTCAAAACATGTTGTATAGCCGTTTTGCACATAGTCCACTGATCGAAGGTGTCATCGCAATCAAAAATGAACTTGACAACATCATTAAAAACTGACTTAGCAACAAACCTGATTTTTAAACATTCTTCATGTGTCAATTATTAATATATTGTAAATTCTGTATTTATTTCAAAAGTTCCATGTAATATTTGTATGAATTTTAAGCCGTTTACTTCAAGGCTATCATTAATTAATACTTTTGTTAATTATGTTGTATTTTATGTTATATCAACAGTTTGATTGTATCAGAATTAATTTGTTATTTTATTGAAACTATCTGTACAATAACAATTATTATGTTAAAAGATATCAAGTTAGTAACCAGATTCCCTATAAATAATGCAACTGAAGGAACATATACTATAATAGACACTTGTATAGAGAATACAATTAGGGGAATTTATAAATTACTTTTTTTATGTACTTATATAATATCTTTTATATTTTATCAATAATGTTTACATATTAAAGTTTCATTAATTTAAGAAAAACACAATTTATACTTATTATTTTTTAAATAATTAACATTGGTTTTCATTTTTATCAAAATGTATTCCACCACAGACAATATGCACAAATTATAGTTTTTTGACAAAATATCTCAGAATCAAAACCTCTACTCAAATATTAATACAATAGTTTTGGATGAATTCCAATAATGACTTTTACAAAAATGTATAAAGTAAGCTGATTAGCACAAATGTATGAAATATGACTGACAATCTACCCCTAGACTAGGGATCTTCAGCCTTTATTCCTCAGACAACGTGTTATTATTTTTTAAATCTTGGGTGTCGTTTTCCTAATAAAAACATTTATTTAAAAATACGGGTCATACCTAATTCACCGACAACTTATGATATAGGCTACGTGTAGTGGTCGGGAGAAGGGGGCTAAAAGTAGGAACATTAATAACTTTTAGCAAATTAGCAAAAAAGAAAACATAATATAACCAAATATATTATAGAACCTACTCAAAAAAAGTGTTAATGTAGTTAGTGATCTTAGGGCTGTTCAAACGATGTCCGGTAAAGTGTATTGACGCTAACCAACTGATAACCGTCAGAATTTGGCCGGTTAAGTGTTGATTAACTTTTACCGAACATTGTAAGAACGGCCCTTACTCGTCTAAAACATAAAATATAAATAATATACACAAGTAAAAACTATAAAAAGGAGTGGCCGAGTGGATTAAGGTGTCGGTTGCGACACACACCGGCGCCGGTTCAAACCCGGCCGCGGGCGGCATTCGTCTTCGGGCAAGTCACGGTGTCTTGAGAGAAGTGCTGCCTGCCATCCCCCACCCGGGCATGGCAGTTACTTACCGGTGCCCGCTAAAAGTCTGCCAAACACACACGTGTTCAAACAAAACCACAGTTCCAAAGGCTAATAACCTCTGTAGTTGAAGCCTCAACCCCCCCCCCCCCCAAAAAAAAAGGGGGTGAAATAGATAACTGCACTGTTGCGGTGTGTCATTGAGTAAGTCACTGTAATGTATGTGTCATATTTTGATTCAATGATGAATCATTGCACATGAAAAAAATTCTGAGGCCAGGGTAATTGTTCTTATTGGCCTATATTACCATACTCCGTCCGGAATAAGAATAAACCTTGTCGCACAGGTGGCGACCGGTTTTCCCACTCGCAACCTTGTCAAAGTTATAAACATATATTGTCATAGGTCTGACCTGGGCATGGTGAACCTGTTTTGGCCCGCCGTCCGGGTACGTTCTTATTCTGGACTGAGTATAACAAGCCCGGATTATGAGGGAGGACACAACGGAAATCAAACGATAATGTGCTCCTGGCAATCATTAGGTTTTCTACGATATATAATATTATTATTATTTGGCCCTGGGCCCAAAATTATCTTGACCTGGTCTTGATTACTGAGCGAATTTTACGCTATTGGTAAATGCTAAATAGTAATGCAGTAAATGGAATTAATTTTTGCCTAAACTGCTGTCATTCTGTGTATAAAATATAAAAATATACATTAAAAGTTTTTATTACCCAGGAATGATATTTTTAATCACGAGAAAATAACTAAAATTGTTATTCTTTGTTTAAATACCTAATTTTGTCAAAACGTCAACCTAAAAGTGTCTAGATAAAACTGTTAATGTATTTGCAAATATGCGATTTGAATTACATCTGTAAAAACTGAATATTTCATGCGTTAATATAATTCGCAACAATTCTTTGTAAAAATTTCAACTTCAAATTTTGTTTCCACATCCTGATCACTGCCTATTGATTCGATCGCAATAATTGTCAGTAAAAATGTCACAACGTCCGATAATCGATTTGATTATTTGGAGCACCGTGAAAAACCAAAAATGATTACACATTGGAAGTATGAAAAAAAAATGCAGTTGTAAACGAGATAATCTGATTGAATGCGGTGATTTAATAAGGGGTCGCGTATAGGCAATTCGATGTGTTATACTCGTCACGCAGTGTGGTTGTGTGCGAAGTAAATGATCATTAGTGTGCGTAGATACGTTCGGAATCCGCCGTGTGTCACTCTCGCACGCACACGCACATGTCAATAAACCGACGAAAACGAAAAATATTCTTCTATGCATCACCTATAAAAACTACAGAAAGCGGTAGTACATACTTCCTGAAGTTTGATTGTAATTTCGAAAGAAGGGTTGAATTCGTGAGCTCCGTAGTCATGTGCTTGGTAGGAACCATTTTTTTTTGATATAAAACCCAAAAAGCCCAAAATAAATACAAATGTAATTCAATTATTTCACGAGATTTTTTAAAAAAATATCCAAATTTTGTGGTCCTTTAAAATTGAAAAACTGAAAATCGACTTCCTTGAAAGCCTAGTTATTTTGTCGAAGAACTCATACATACATTAAAATCGGACATTCAGAAGTATGTGAAATTCACCACCGCTTATTGGTCAAAAACGTACGAAAAATACGTGACATGCGATCCCCGTAATAAGGACATTTTCTGCAGACACTAGTGTTTCATCAGCCATTCGATGTGGTATGGAAATCAATCAGAATTTAACAAAACAAAAGTTAACGCGCATAAGTTATAACAGACATTTTTGTTTTATAGACTTTTGGGTAGAATACTGGACAACTAAATAAATGTTTTAGTTTTGGACTTTTAGTGATACGTACAACTTATTAACTTCAATAATTCAAGTGATATAAGTTCAAAGTTGGACAAGTGGGCGTTGCTCTACTGTACAGTAGATTACAAGTGGGTCACTGTTAAATTTGAATTCAATGATGTATCATTAAATAAAAGAAAAATGATTCTGACCGAAGACGATCAGTCAGCCTATGATATTACTAAGTATATATTTGACGATATTATTGTGGATAAAGTAATTTATAACCAATTTACGTGGAGCCTTGATTTAAATTTTCAATCCTTAGCTATAAAAATTTAAAATTTTATACATTTTTTAACTAAAAAATAATTATTATATTTTAAATTTAATACATTTTGTCAAAATTCAAACTTTAAATGCTTGTGACTATAGATTATTAATATTTTTCAAATGTCATTGTAACAATATCTTGTATAAAATTTTATTGACATTCATAGAAAAAAACAAAAAATTGGAAACTGAAAATGTCCATAAATAGTTGAAAACAAATCAAAATATTTTGAAAATTTTATCGTGTATAGAAAATGTTATTATAAACAACCAGTGAAATTTAATTTCAGTCATTTGTTTTACAGTTATAATAAAAACCAAAATCAATTTTGCATAAAAATTTCCATTTTTCTTTAATTTTCATGTTGTTTTTCCTGGCGCTTTTGAAAACTTTTGGGAATTTTACCTTTCGAATGCATCAACTAAATTCACTTTCTCATCAAACAAGATACTGTTGAAGAAAATCTAAGCAGTTTTACCGTCCCAAACGGTGATAACAGACACAATAATAAAAAAAACATAATAAATAAAAAATAAACACATAATTGTAAAATCAATACATTCATCGCTCAGAATCTAAAATGAACAAATGCCAAATTTATGAACTGAAATGTAAATAAATTAGGCGTGTCATCAATTTTGTTTATAACTTTATTATCACATGTAAATACTACTTAATATAATAGTTAAAGCAAAAAATATAATTATCAGTTTTGTATAAAAATAAACTTATGAGGTAGTTTTAAAGTACATTTAAATAACATGGTAAACATTTATAACAAAAATTTACATAATTAATTTTATAACATTTAAATACAAGAAAATATATCCATTATATTAATATAAAGATTATAGAAAACAAATATAATCAATTATTAGTTAATTTTATTAATTTTATATGAGCTGTTAATTTATTATATTTTAAGTCTAGTTATTTTTAGGTATATTTTTTTTGTGTTTTGACTATTAACCACTAAACTTACATGTTATAAATTGTATGTGATTATAATAATTTACAGGTGATGGAAAATAGTGATAAAGATAGTTAATTAATATAAAAGTATGATTATTGCATAAATTAAACTATACATTTTTCATCAAATCAATAAAAAATTTTATTAATTTTGTATTACAAAAATATTCGTTCATCATTGAAAGGTAACAAAATTATATAGCTTTAAGTAGAGAAAAAATAATGATTATAAAAAAATAGCATAACAGTTCATTCTACATAGTATACAATTAGATCTATAAGGTACATCAAAAATATATAATATATTGAGTGATAAATTATTTTGTAGAGCACAATAATATTTAAAAACTATAGTTAATTTAGATATTTACGACATTTTCTTGAAAGACAATGGCACGTAATTTTATCCTCTTCTAATGGGAATTTATAGTCATATGTGAGTTCTTCGCCTTGCAGTAGTTTTCTTTTAGCCAAAATCATTATATGCTTTTTACCATGGATTGTTTCAATTTTTGAATGACAATTAGGCTGTTTGAAGAAAATATTTGATTAGATTATAAATATTAAAACTTCTAAGGTCCTTGACAAAACAAATAACATTTAGATATATATAATATGATGATATATTTACCTCGCACGAGTGATTAATGAATCTAGAAGAGTTTCCATTCATAGTTGCATCAACAACAATATCTTGATCGATCCTGAACATGTAACAATCAATCCCTTTTTTATTATAAAGCCTCTCACGTACATCGCTCACTTCTGATCGAATAACCTGCAAGAGATAAAAAAATAATTGATAAGCGATAAATTTCAAAAAAAATTTTAACATCAACAAACAACACTCACCTCCCCTGTATACTCAATGACATACTCCCCTTGTTCAATATCCCTCAAACAAAACAATCCACGCCCATGAATATCCGATCGATATACACCAATAGTGCTAGTCAATGCTTTATTCATGTTTCTAAACTTCATCTCATTAGGCAAGGAATTAGCACGTCGACCACCAAAGTCTTCATTATTTGCTAACAACTTTGGAGGTTTTCTGTGCCTGGAAGCTAACCAGCTGAACATGTCATATCTGTTTTTTCTAACCACTATTCCTGTTCGAGCACACCCTGAATGATTTTCAGTGGTAGAGCCAACAACATCAGCGCCTTTATGGTATACTGGTTTGTATTTAACAAATTCTTTGGCACCCGAAAGTTGTTCCAAGAGATACTTTAAAAAATTATTGCTTAGGCCTAAAGATCGAATTGCTGCTGTAATATCACTTGCATATGGATTGCTTGATGCCAATTGGGGCATTTTACGTTCATTCCTTGATACCTGAACGGCATCAAATAGTTTTGACCAAATTTCAACAAGTGAACGATCTTTACAGAAGACACCATCAGCAGAACTCATTTCAAACATGAGGTGAGGTACTGTCCGTTCACGTTCTGCTGTGGATGAAGACCATTGGCGCCCTGGATATGATTTGTGGTGGACAGTTTTTGTTTTTATTGGAGATGTGTTTTCTTGAATACTTGAATCAATTTCTTTATTTGATGCAACTGTTTTACTTTTATTGTTATTAACATTATGGGAATTCGACAAAATACTTTCATAAATGTTGGAAGGTGAATTTATTTCCATGTGTGATTTATTATTTCCAAAATGATTAGGTGAAACTAAATCTACATCCATAGGTTCGTAATTTATCAAAGATTTGTTTGCTACCATTAAAGTACTAGAGTGTTTATCTGAATATAACAATGGTGATGTGTTTATGTCTGTGAGTAATGTGGATGAATATGTTTCTACTGTAGATACGTTTGATATTTTGTCTACTTTCTGTACAGGTGATTGTAGTTGTTCTTCGAACTGTTGCATATGTGATGGTTTTTCTGTTTCTAGTAAAGGTAATAATTGAGGAACTGATGAATTATCTATTTTTTGTAGATATAGAGACTGGATATTTGCTCCTTTTAAAAATGAAGGATTTATTTTTTCTAATTTCTCGGAACTAACTTCTTTTGTTATCTTTTGAGAAGGTGACACTTTTAAGGTTTTTACTGCAGAATTGAATAGTTTGGTTTTCAGAGGTGAAGATAAAGTACTATCTAATTGCAATGTACATGGTGTAACATTTGACACAGCTTTAAGTGGTGATAAATAATCTAATTTTATTGGAGAGGACTCTATAAATTCTGTATTTATTGATGTGGGCATTACTGTATTAATAACAGTATTTGAAGGTTTAACAATTTCTGTAATATTTACAGGAGTTGACATTTTAAATGGTGGTTCAACACATTTTGGAAGAATTTTCTTTTCTTCAATTCTTCTTGGTACAATTTTCTGTTCTTCAATTCTTTTTGAAGGATATGTTTTCATAGTTGGTCTCTTCCATGGTTCTGGATTTACATTTCTCATGATATTCATAACACCAAATGCTTGATTTTCCACAGATTGCACTAAGCTATTAGGTATATTTTCTTTGGTATCATAACACTCAGTTAATCGCAATTTACGGTTAGAATAGACTTTAGGTTGAGTACACATCACTTTACGTTCAGTTTTTATCTCAGACGTTATATTATATGACCATTCGTTTGAAACTGATGGCTCTGTATTAATAATATAATATTGATTTGAAATTGGTTCTACAGGTTTGGCAGGTTGATAAATTTGAGGAGATTGTGTAAAAGTATAATTTGAAGCCATAGTAGTATATTGATCCAAACCAACTATCATAGGTTGTGAACTAAATAGTAAATTATTATTTTGAGAGACATACATGTCCAATGGAGGACTGTTTAGAAGTACTGTAGTGGGATCAACAACTGATGGTTGTACTATTACAGTTGGTGGAGTTTGATACTGAAAACATGGCATGACAGATTGTGTTGGAGTACTATTTATTGTTATGTACTGAACATCAGATACAGAAGGTTGGACAAATGAAGTGTGGATAGGCTGAAGTATGACTGTGTGAGGCGGTTCTTCTTGTTGTTGTTGTTGTTGTTGCTGCTGCTGATGTTCAGATTCTATTTGAGTGGTGGGAATATAATTTTGTTGAAGCACAATATTATGATCTTCTACTCGTACAACTACTTCTTCGACAAGCGGCAAACAATCGTTTTCAATTATCTTGTCAGATTTGTCGTCATCGCTGGATTCACTGTCACTGTCTATCTCATAATCAAAATTACAATTTACCAAATGTCTTTCATAACTCACACTAGTCCTATATGTACGATGACATTTAATACATTTTACTGGTTGGTCATTTGTACAATCATCAATGACATCAGTCAAATTATCAAGTTGAAATAATTCAAATTCTGATTCACAGTCACTTGAATCATACAATCCGTCAAATTGAGGAATTGATTTTGGTTTTAATCCATAACTATTTGAAAATATTTCCATTCTACAAGTTTCATCAATTGTGGATTCAAATTCAGAGTCTGTATCATAGTTGGGGTAAGCAAAACAATCAATACTACTATCCATTTTCATACGTTTAGCTTGAAAAGTGGAATCAATTGGGCATTTTCTTTTTAAAGCTTCATAACACTTTTGTAAGTTATCCACCTGAATGGATGTATACAAATTAATACCTAAATCTTGTTCACAATCTTCGTTTTTGGTAAGATCAATTACATTTTCTTGTTTGTTGTGATCAATAGTGTAGTTAAGTTTATCAAATTTTAATTTTTCTACATAATTTTCCAACTTGGTTGTCCAATTATACTGTATTAATTTCCAAGGTTCTTTTGTTGACCAATAGTATCGTTTGGCTTTAAAATTAATAGGCAAAATAGATTCAACACTGTCTGATAGAAATGGATGTAAATGTCCAATACAACTAATATATAACGAACCAATTAAAATATGAATCTCTGAGCTTTCTTTACGTTTTTGTTTGATGTCTTCTTGTTCTATGTAAATCAGTCTTTCTAATGTAAAATCTTTAACACTACAACGAGTATCAGATGCATGGTTATTACAGTACACAGTTTTATTCTCGTTAAAAACACAAAATACTTTTCTAGCACATTGAAAATGATATGTCTTCACACAATTTCGATAACAGCATCCAACACTTGCGCCTTTTTCGTTGCAAACCACACATCGAACAAGTTTACCTCTAGAAAGAGCTAATTGAACATTTTGTAATGATCCATCAATTTCTTCAAAGACTTCAGAAGACCATAAAGCACAATTGGCATGGGCCCATATATTATCACCACAATAAAGAAGCCGTCCTTCTCGCATTGGAATGCCTTCACCCAATTTCTTGCAAAATTGACACACTCTTGTATCTTCTATTGTTGGAGTCAAGTAATAATTATTTTCATCGTTACCAATAATATCCTGTAGAGCTTTTATATCAGAATTAAGTAAATTTAATGGCAATTTTGGGATAAACTTAGGTGGACTTATGATTGGTAATGTGCTAGATGAATAAGAACTTTTACGAGGAGAGTTCTTTTCAAAATCAGAGTTGAACCACGGAAAAACTTCAGTTACAATTTTCTTATATTCTAATCGAAGTTCAGGCACAATAAATTTATCAATAGTACTTAACATGTCATCATTAAATTGACAAAGGGATTCATATTCGTTGTTATTTACTTTCTGTTTTATTGTGACTAGTGTTGGAGTACCTTTGGACCATCCTTCCAATCCATGACAAACACATTGTTTAGGAATTTCATCAGTGGATTTAAGTGTAGCAACATTAGGTCCATCAAGTGATGGAAATTTTGGTATGATCAATTTTTTACATACACAACCAGGTGATTGTTTTTGAGGACTCCATTTAATAAGATCACATGTTTTTTTATTTTTTCCTAGAATTAGTAGAACAGTCATAAAACCACTCTTTAATGCTTCATCAACATAAACTCGCCATGGAATAGTACTATCAGTAGTACAGTTCCTAAAAATAAAAATGTATATTAAATTGATAATAAAATACAATTCATATTCATAATTTATACATACATTTTAACTAAAAAATAGATATTATATAACTTACTTGCAAACATACTCTATAACTTCAGGTAATGTACTCAAAACTTCATATTTCTCATTTGATAAGCCTTCACATTTAGAATGAACCCAATGTTTGCAAGTTGCACATTCCATCATCTACAGTAAATAAAATTTTAATTATCATTCAAAGAGAATAATTAGGTGTAGCTTACCTTTGTTTCATAATCATCAGTCTCGTAACATTTTTGACATAATGGACAATAATTACCACGTTGTCTTAATTGAAAGCACATTGAACACAGAGCTAAATTGCCAACAAAGTAATCAACTCGAGGTACATGACAACTCTTGCATTTTCTACAAGGGGGACAGGCCTAAAAAATTGATAAATGAAAATTTATAACTAAACAAAAATAAACATATAATAAAGATGTAAAATCTATAATACCCATGGCCTATTTCGATCATAAACAATTTTGTCAACAAGACAATGATCATGATAGGAATCCTTACATCGTTGACAAGTTAATTTTGGTCGTGTCGTACCTCTACTTTGACAACCTTTACAAACCTGTACCAAACCATGATATATTAAATAATAACAAAACCAAGTAAATTGATCTGATAGTAGGTACTAGGTGTAGACCGTTTACATGTTCACTGATATAGATGAGTTAAATTTGAATTTAATTTAAATTTAATCAAAAAACAATCTGCCCAAAAAAAATATTAATAAATAAACACACATCACAGTGAAACTGATACATTTATATGCTCACAATCTAAAATATTATTTTATTGAACAAATGTTTTTAAAATTGAAGTTTAAAAGTATAGTCATGAAATTTCAAGCTTAGATAATTAGATTAATATAATACTATTAAATACAACAACTAAACAAAACTTTAGTTTATTTTACCTACATATTGTTATCTATTGGTATAATTTATAATTTATTAATAATCATGATTTCACTTTACCTTACATTTCGGACATGTCCAACTAATTTTTGACCATTCACTTTCATGTGAAGAAATTCCAACACCAACTCCATCAACACAAAACTTGTGGTAAGGTTCACAACAAGAAACACAGTGGATTAACTAAAATTAACCATGTGATAAATAATTTTACAACTATTTTCCCAAAATATGAAAATATGCTATATCCATTTACTTTTTCCATTCCTGCACTTCCACATAAGAAACATACTGCTCTTCGAGGTATTGATAGTGGTTCAGTCCCCACAATAGCAAACCCATTTTCTGCAATTCTATCTGGGTCATAACTTTCTCGAAAATTTAAATCAACAGTTTTGTCATCTTCAGTGTTATCTATGTTTGCATTAAGATGATCTTGCATCATTAGATCTTGAAGTGTTCTCTAAAAAGATTAAAATCATAGCTATAAAATACTTTTTTTTATTTTAAAAATGAATAATTATTAGTAAAAGTTGGGATTATTCACATTTGGTTGAATAGATAAATAAAAATCTTGTTCATTATCTACAGGTATTGGCATTTTTGAACATTTTAAGGTAGTAGATGATTCCATAACATTGTTTAATTCCGTACCACTAAAATTTAAAGTTTCAATTAATAAAATAATCTTGTATATTTTATGTTTAAATTTTACCTTGTCATATTTCCATCATTTCTAATATGCTGAGACGAATTTATTATGTCCACTGGTAACACTAATTATAAATAAACATAATTATTAATAGTTTTACATTGCAAATACACTGTTAAATGCATAAGATTAAAAAAATGTAAATAAGCCAAGTTGCATAAATATAAATATTTTAACATAACCAATAATTATTGTATTTAATATTTACATAATTAGTTTAATCTAAATTAAGCATTTAAATACATATATAGGTTACCATCAACATCTAGAGAATTGTCTAAAACATTTCCAAATGTAGCAAGGGTTTGTCCCAAAACAGACTCAGCAGTGCGACACACATGTTTAATTCTGGGTCCTTTTGTGTTAAAATATTTGCATTCTTTATTGAAATATAAAATTAATAAATATACAATTGATACTCAGTTTTTTACACATTCAATGCCGGACACATAACCTATACGTAATGTGAGCCTAACAGTGGTGGTCACAATCATATTTTGAATTTTAAATGAAAACAAATGTATACCACTCCATGGTTTATATTTTAGGGCATAGATCATATACTATGGATGGAGCTATGCCCATGTAAAAAATTAGATACACATAATATAAGCAACACGATCACTGTATTATACATGCTTAATGTACACATGCATAAGGCAAACCAACGCATATTTAGCCGTTGGTTGCTGATTGGTTTATATTTATAAACATCAATTAAAAAAAAATAAATATGCCACATTTCTATCCGTGCATGCGCAGTTTATTTGTCTAACACAGAAACTTGTCAGTTTATCGCTAATATGTGCTTAAAATTATTGGGACATAGTTCCGTTTATAGTATATGATAAAGTTTACAAACACAAAATTGGTGGGAAATCAACTGTTTTTAGTAGTTGATAATTATATTCTGAATAACAGATCTAATATTATAATTGTTTGATCTTCAACAGCTGGAAGCTCCTGACATCAAATGACTAAAATTGGCATTGAATATGTTAAGAATAATATTAAGCATACCTTTACTTTCTAATAAGTTAGATGTTGCAGTATTTATTGATCGTACTGATGGGATTCGTTTATTGTAATTTGGTTGAACATCTCTACAAACATCAACTTTTTTATTTTTTTTTTTCTTTACTTTTTCTTCTAGCTTTGGTTTTTTTCTACTACATCCTTTTTTTGTATTGTATTCTATATCTGAATCAGACTTATCAGAACATTCATCAACATCATTTTCACTACTATACAACTCATCATTGCTTTCATCACTGTCTTCATCTAAAAGAAAAAAATTTAAACATATATTATTAAATTTAAGTACAACATAAATCAATTTTTTTTTACCTCGTAAAGCACCAATGATCTCTTTGTGAAGCTTATGATCTCGTAAAATCTTTTTTTGAAGACCACTTTCTATATTTATGGTCCATGGATCTGGTTTTTTCAAGACCCACATTAGTACTGGAGCTATTTCTCTGGGAAGCGTGTCTAATAACCGTTGAACTGTTGTTTCTGGTAACTTTAATCGCTTCAGACACAATTGAAGCCAACAAGCTTTACATCGAGAATCAGTAGATACAATTCTTGTCACACCGTTTTGGGATTTAAGCCCATTTGGAATACGACACTGTCCTATACCTAAATCAAAAATATGATTCAATAAAAAAAATAGTCATTAAAAATAAATGTCAAATTTACCTCTATCATTATTACAACGATTGATAGAATTTTGATTTTCAATTGATTTAGCTATGAACTTTCTGCACGAATCACAACTGTACGCTCCATACTTTTTGGTCTTTGCAATTGACTTATAAAAACGAATAACACCACAAACACCACATTGAACTTCACCACTAGTTTGGTTCATATTCAATGGACCTAAACCAATACAGAGGTTAAAATCTTTAAATAAAATAAGAAATTGTTAGTTAATAATTACCCCCTTTGCATGATTTTGCAAAAGTATAGTTAAGATTGTCATCCAAACAGGATACAACTGAAGATAAAGTGGTGTTTTTATTTTCAGTATTAGGTTCACAATTTGTGTTTTCTTCTTTTTTAACTTTTGGAAAATCCATTTTACTTATAATACTAGGTTCAACCTACAACATAATGATTTATATCATGCTATTTACTATGACATCTAAATATCATTGCAATAAAATTAATGTTGAAATATAAATTACACAAATAGTTTTAATCCAAAGACAATAAATTAAAATATTATAATTTGATTTAATATAATAGATAAAATATTAATTCAATAAATTAATACACTTAATGATATCTAGTGTATAATATGTCAACTGATGCTTTTAAATAAATCAAGAATTCAAAAAATTATAATAAGTAGGTAGTTAATATTTTAGCATTTGTATGTATAATGTGCAAAAACACTATCATAAACAACTAAGTATTAATTATGAATAAATGAATATAATATTAGGTACATCATAATCTACAGGTAGTGAAAATTATATTCAAAATAAAAATATCTAGTTATTTCTTTGTTTAATTAAAATGATATGCATTCTTGACAACAAAATTGTGAACATGGTTAAAAGGAGAACCCTAAAAAAAAAAAAACTGGTTATACATCATCGACAATAATGCATCTGAAAGAAAAATCACTTTTTCAAGATTTCATAAAACAGTAAGAGGGTGTCCAGTGGTACTTAAAAATTATAATTATAAAATCTTAGCTAAGGAACAAAAATAAACGAATACTCACCACAACAGTGTCAGTGCTGTACTTGCTCTGTTGGTCGTACGGAGCGGCATTTCGGTCGCAAGTCTCTCTCATGCGCAGCTTATCGGCAATTTCGTCGCAGTCACTATTGCTGAACCCCGTGAACTCCTGTTGCTACAGTCGACGATAAAAAAATAAATAGTTATTAATTATTATAATATTATAGCATTTATAATAATAATAAACGATCGCGTTATCACCGCGGAACCGATAATATGAAATCCTTTCTCCGCCAGCGGGAATAGCGGAATACGCGCGAATGTGATAAGGAACGGGCGGGGATAAGACGGCCACAGATAAAAAAATACATTAAAAATACATCAAAGATCAAAAACCGATAGGCCCGGGAATCGGGAATGGACCACCGCACTCCATTTTGGATTGTTTTCCTGCCGCCGTCTCACTGTTTACCGTGGTCGTTCTACGTACCTCGCCGTCCTTTTCAAACGTCGTCCGGAACACGTTGAGCGCGATGGATATCAGCCGGGCGTTCTTAGCCTCGACGTCCACGAAATCGGACGACACGCCGACCCGGATCATGGTGCGCTGATACCGCGTCTTTGGCGGTTTCCCGAGAAACCTGGACTTGCCCATGTTATTGGGGCATCAGTGTTGCGCGGACGAAGGCGGCCGCCGTGGAGTGTCGTCCGTCGCCACGGTGAACAAGCGAAACGAAAAAAATTATACAGCGAATATGAACCGTTACCGTGGCGCGCACATCACCGCGAGGGAGCCCGCCCGACCGATCTACTCAAAAGACCGAACAAAAACGAATCGCGATCTACGGCGGACCGCGAGCGCGATAACGGTGTTCCTATGAAGGCGTCGTGAACTATGGTTGTGTAATTAATAATTTTTGTAATATTCTATGAATTGTTTGCGTAGCGGCGCACACGCACACTCCCGTAGTCACGTACCGTACGATCGTAGTAGGGCACGGAGCACAGAGCGAGCGCCGAGCGCGGTAAAACGGAATAATGTTAAATGACGGCGCTTTCAGCCTTGCGTTTTGACGTCACGTGCGCGCGCGGCGCCGGTCTTGCGCGGTTCGGTTTGCCCGGCGATGGAGGGAGGAGATTGCGCGCGCAAATTCGGGACGTACGCGGAACGGGACCACACCTGTGGGTCGCGGCCCGTGGGGTGAATAGGGTGATCGACGGTCGCGGAGAGACGAAGGGGAAAATGTTCAAACTTCTAACGCTCCTCTCGGTGCTCACCCGTTAACAGGAACGCGGGAAAATCCCTCGTCGCGCCAGACCTACCTTCATGGCAAACAGCTGTTGAAACCTCGCGGGTGATCCCCTCCCTCATCCCGTTCCGTCGCATACAACATCAAAACGTCGTCGCGTCAATGGCGCACCCAAGGGGGGAGGGGGGCTAACGGGCTTAAGCCTCCCCTCCCAAAATGGCTTGCCCCTAACATTTTGATAATTTTATAAAGTATATTGACTTTAAATTACATAATATTATATATTTATACTTGTCATTCCGGGTCCCGGGAGAGACGTCTGTTGTTTATTATTATTGTCGCGACGTCGAAACTGTGTAGGATACCGGAAACGTCTTAGATTACATCGTTATCGACACAATTTGGTTTATCGCATACCGCAAGTACTGTTGCTTTAACAAATTCAACTTTAATTCTATTACTTATTTAATATTGTTACTAGTAGTGTTGTACAACTGTTCAAGTCGACATCGTTGATTTTTCGCGGGCTTATTTATTTATTTTTAGATTCTGAGCGGAGCGAGGAAGCTAGTGGTTTTATAATGGTGTTTATTTATTTATATTCCGTTTACAAACTTTCTACCAGGAGGAGTGCTTCGATTTCAACATAGTTAATTAGAGTAGTATATAATTTGACAAATTACAAAAAACCGCTTAAGATGGGATTTTAATTTCTAACGCTTTGTTTATCTAAGTAGCAACGAATAAAAAATTATAATATTATAATAATAATTTAACTTAAAGGCTATAATAAATGATAAAAATTTAAAAAATCCAGACTGATTAACTGTCTCCGCTCAGATCATTGAATTCAAGTTTAATACAATCCATTATTCATTGACTCACTTGTACCTTACTGTACAGCAGAGCGACATCCACTTACCCGCTTTTTGTTAATTGATTATTATTTTTTGTCGATTCAAATAAGTGGATTTCAATACAATGAAACGTAATTATTCTGGTTCATTATTAAATTAGTTTAAAATTGGGTCACACACCACACCAGAAGTCCAAAAAAACATGTAGTCGCTATAGACAATTCATTGACAGTAAATAATACTGCTGCAGCTAAAAAAATATCACCATACCACTCATAATCAAAAAACAAAATTACTCAGTAAAAGATCGTACACAAGCTTAAGATTCCTGTACATATTTTAAAATAAATATTAAATACTATGAATATTTGAAAATGATTTAATTTAGCCCCTCCCAAAAAAAATTCCGGGTGCGCCCTTGCGTCGTGTTGGTGTGCACGGCCAGAAACGCCGTATTATGACCACGGCTATTGATAGATATCTTTAATCGTGATTATGACCTAATCATATATTTCCAACTTTCCAAGTGCTGCAGCCAAAACTACAAGTCATATCTTATGTTTGTGGTGGTTGTGGTACCCATAACTTAAAGGCTAGTACGAGTATGAGCGTATATCTATATTATGTATTTGGCATAAATAGCTTATTTTAATTAAATTGAAAATGAATCTAAAGAAAATGTTGATATTGATATGATCTTAAACAAGTAGTTACTGAAGATGTGTACCCAAATTTATACAAATTGCTACAAATAGCTTTCACCATACCTCTAATGGTGATTGGAGGGTATACCGTATACGGCGTATACCCTACAGTGGCCTAGCACCAGTTTACTGATTTAGCGTATACAGACCAGGGATGAGCAACTATAAATGCTACTAGATGACCAATTTTTTGAGTTCAAAAATCTAGCGGGCCATGAAGACAAAAAAAAGCTATGGTAACTATATGCTCCTATAATTAATAATATAATAATAGACATTTTAAATCGTTCAATATTAGATAAGAATTCATATCTACGTTTTACGATAAACACTATATCGATTTTAATAATTTTATAAATATAATAAAATAAAATACAGAAAAATCCTAACATCTTATATTTTTACAAAGTAATTTGGACCGGCTAGTTATAAAAATGGTACGCGGACCGCTAGTTGCCTATATCTGCCCTATACAATTACCTACCAGAGATACACAGGTATACGCCCGTATACCTTCAAAATGAATCAAAGCAAAAGTAAAATAAAATATTGATTAGTTTCAAAAAAATATCTTAATCTTTATCTTCAATCAATTAGTTTGGTTGTTTGGAGAAAAATTATCATTGGTCCAAGCGACCTGGTGCCGGTTAGATATTATGGGATATAAATGTATTAACAGGATCATTATTCCCGTAGAGCGTATTTTATGACAAAAGTGCGGTCGTCAATGATAATCAACCATCATATTACCATCAATATCAATAATTTTAGAATTATAATCACGGTTATGGAAACAATCAATGTTCTGGACTTATGGTTGCGGGACTGTCACAAGATTCTACTCTAAACCCATAAGCAATAATAATTAATATGTCAATATGAATTTGAAAATAAAAGTTTATGGCAGATTTTATAGAAGACATATGAATAATAACAGTTATAATTTTAGCAAGTATAATAATATTATGTATAGATCGATTCTATTTTTACCCCATACATAGTAAACGGAACGGAATTATGTAGAAAAAGGTAGGTTCAACTTCATCTAATGTATAGACGTAAATATATATAGGTATATATATATATGGTTGAAAATCTGGGAGGGTCTGGATATACCAATTAACACCCATATTTACCTCACCATAAGCCAAGTTTAAGTTAAGTACGAACATTTTTTCGTTTTTGAGAAGGGGCTAAGCGCCTAAGCCCCTAAAGCTCACCCCTTCTCCATATACGCCTAAGGTCCCGTTTTACAATCATAGTTTAAACCTCGGTTACGCTCAACCCACTGATTTTACCAGCCGAATTTCCGCGGTTTAATCTTAGTTTAACTAATCGAGCCCTAAATGCTAAGCGTGTACCCTGGAAAAAAATCACGAATACATCACTGTCCTATGTTATTTGTTAGTGGTGTAACCTGCGAACGTTCATTTTCTTCAATCGGCGATTAAAATTTAAAATCTTGCCAGAGAACAACAATGGGACAAGTAGGATTTTCAAATTTATCAATATTGAATATCGACTCTCGACTGCAGTCGACAGAGATGTGTAACTAATAGTCTTGACACAAAAACAATTATTGATACATTTTTAGCAACTAATAGAAAATTAGTATTGATTTAATATTATTTAATATGATTGATATTACTTTATGTGTACATTTTGTATTCGAGTAAAAGTTGAATTATAAATATGTCCTGGGATATAATTATTTATAATTTTTTAATTCACTAACTAGTTTTATATGAATTTATTTGTGTACCGTATAATGGGTTTACTTGGGACACTTTTGAACTTCAGATGAATGCTGATCAATAAGCTTTCAAAATATGATAATAATGGTACCTAAAATCCAAAAATTCTGGTCTTGGCTTAGACTATAAGACCCATATGTTGTTTTTTTATTCCCCCTTCCCATTTTTTTTTTTTTTTAAAATATGGTTGTCCCAAGTTAACCTCGATTTTTGCAAACTTGGAACAACTATTGTTTTATATGAAAAAATCATGTTGAACTACACATATTTTAACTTGGGACGGATGTATTGTTTTTTATATTAGCATTTTCAATGAATGGTACCCTTTTTTGAGCTGATTATGCTCTGAGAAATATTTCAAATTCAAAAAAAAAATTTTAATTTATGTCAATAAAAACTTTTTCATTTTGTAAATAAGCTTGAAAATTGATAGCAAGATGCCTTGTATAAGTTTCATTAATGTAAATTAAAAAATATTTAAGATACATAGTATTATATTTTACATGTATTTAAATTTTAAATTTTGACAAAGTTTGAAAATCACAAAAAAAATTTTTCCCGTAGCTAACATTAAAAATGTTGATAGAAAACACACCACAAATTTTCCTACTTAAAACAAAAAAAAAGTTTACTAGAAAGTACCCAATATTAATTTTTTATGAGCGTTTAAATTTACAATTTTTACAATATTGGATTTTTATTGGTAATTCAACGATTTTTCATCCATCTATTTTTAAAATGTTGTTGTAAGTAAAAACGAATAATCCTAGATATTTTAAATTTTCACCAAATTTTAAAATGACCATTTTCCAAACATGATAAAATTTTCAAACAATCTTGACTCTTTTTGAGCTTTTAATAGCCATGAAAATGTATGTAAGATAAATGTAAGATTTTTTTTTTAAGATAAAAATTGTAATAAAAGATTTCACATAAGTTTTCTACTTACAAAAAAAAGTATACTTAAATGGAACAGTATTTTTTTATGAGCGTTTGAACCAGGGACCGGAACCGTACCGTAATTGACTGGTTTTGGACCGAAACCTATAAATACAATTTTTTTTTGGAACCGAAACCGAAACCAAAACCTATATTTTGATAAAGAGGTTTTAAGTTTTTTTCGGTTACAAAATCCAATAGATATTTATCTATGGTGTAAGCAGGTAATAACTTCTAAGTTATAAGTTAGTTATTAATTATTAGTAATAATAAATAATTATAAAATCGAATACCGATAAAAGTTTATCAATGCTAAGAATATTATTATGTGACAACAGAAATGTCATAAAAGAAATATCAATAATCCAAATTCTAATTTCCATGTAATCGATATCAATATTATTATTGAATCGTAAATAGCAATAGGTGATGTAAAACTTCTGGAAATCATATTAATTTGGACGTATATAAGTGTTTCAGAATTCAGAGCAAATTGTCATATAAATTATAATTGTTACCTTATATGCCTGCAATGATAATAAATACCTAAAGGCTAAACCTAATGTGGGTAACTCTGTACGACACTTCGACTGTACCTACTAATGAATTGTTCTTCCGTCTTCGTTATTTATTGTTTAAATTTATGACTTTATATATAAGTTATAAATTATTATATCAAACTGACACATGGGTCGCCCAAGTGTGTCAAAAATTCATTCTTATTTTAGATTCTGAGCGGAGCGATGAATGTATTGATTTTACAATGATGTGTTTTTTTTTTAAATTTTTTTTTATTTCTGTCATCACCTTTTAGGACAGTAAAAGTGCTTGGATTTTCTTCAATAGTAACTTTTCTGATAGGAAAGTGAATCTAGTTGGTACTTTGGGGGGTCAAAAGTAAAAATTTCCCAGTAGTTTTCAAAAGCGCCGTGAAAAACAAAAGAAAAATTAAGGGAAAACGGGAATTTTTACGCAAAACTTGTTTTCGAGAAAATCGATTTTGGTTTTTGGTGTAACTCTAAACAAATGAGCGTAGTTAAGGAAATTTTGACTGAATGTTTATATTAGCATTTTCTTTACACCATAATATTTTGACTTATTTTGAGCTGTTTACGGACATTTTCAGTTTCCAATTTAATACAAGGCAATTTAATTACAATTTTTCTATAAATATCAATAAAATTTTATTTGTTGGTTAAAAAAGCTTAAAAATTTAATAGAAGGCTTCTAGGTTATTGTTTCAAAGACCGATGAAAAAAAATTAAAAATCCTTAGTCACAGTTTTTATTCATAAGCATTTAAAGTTCAAATCTTGACAAAATACGGAAAAATCACGAAAATTAGCAAATTAATTTGAGTTGAGAATTCATAAAAATTTTTCTTTTTAAATCTAAGATTTGAAAATGTAATACAAGATTATCCATAAGATTATCTACCTTTATCAAAAAAAAAAATGTCTACAAGAAATTCAAATTAAATTTTTATGAGCGTTTGAAATTCATATTTTTACAATATTTGATATTCACTCGATATCTCATGTAACGATTTTTTTATTTTGTTGTAATTAAAAAACGTATGACTGGTAGATACTTGAAAATTTCACTGAATGATTATATTAGCATTTTCTATACACCATAACATATTCCAAATAATTTGACTCTTTTTGAGCTGTTTACAAACATTGTCAGTTTTCAATTCTTTTAGTTTTTTTTTCTATAAATATCAACACAATTTTATTTGTTGGATAAAAAAGCGTGAAAATTTAATATAAGGCTCCTGATATATCATTCTAATAGAAGTTGAAAAATATTAAAAATACATAGGCACAATTTTTTTTTTATAAGCATTTAAAGTTCATATTTTGACAACATTTATCAAATTTATAATTTAAAAATTGTTTTGTAGTTAACAATTTATAAAATGTTCAACTTTTGTATCTAAGGATTCAAAATTGAAAACAAGCCTCCACTTAAAAGGTTATATATAAATTACTTTATTCACAATAATATCATCAAATATACTTGGTAATATCATAGGCTGACTGACCGTTTTCGCTCAGAATCGTTGTTCTTATATAATGATATTATATAATTGAATTCAAATTTAACACCATCCATTACAGTGAATCACTTGTAACCTACTGTACAGCAGAGCGACATCCACTTACCTACCTTTTTTTTTTAATAATAATTTTTTATAATATTTTATAAATCCTGAAATAGTTACATTTAATTACAAATACCTGTAACTAAATAGAGGTTATTAATAAATTAATTTTTTATATAGTACTTTAATGATAAAAAAAAAAAATCAAATAATGATTAAAACCAATATTAACCAAAACCGAAATTTGATATTTTTAAAAACCGAAATGTTGGGCTTTTGAGAACCGAAACCTAATCTCATAAAATCATAAAGGTTCCAGTCCCTGAATTTGAACATATCATTTTTATAATATAATTATAATTTGATATACATCAATAAATTATCAAATTCCCATTGATAGATTTTTGATACTTTGTTGAATTTCCAAAATAAATAGCGTCTTGAAATGTTCACCAAATATTTATATTAGCATTTTCCATACATGGTGAAATATTCAAACTATTTTACACTTTTTGAGCAATTTAAAGTCATGATAATTTTTTTAAATTTTGCTTACAAATTTGTAATGACACATTTCACTTCTCACCACGGCGGGAAAGCCAAGACAATAAAATTTACCCCACAATGTGTGGGGACCTTTATGGCTTTATTAATAAAATTATATTTTAAAAGAACAAAATTCAAAAACATTAATTTGTAAGTGATAAAATCCAAACGACAATAATAGTGCTGTTGATAATATTATCATTTATAATAATACACTTAACTTTGAGTATTATTTAATTTGTCAATAAAACCACCTTAACATCATCCACTTTGAATATAACATTATTTAAATATTTCTGTGGAATGGCAAAAACGGTAAAGTGCATACTTCAGTTGCAATGTTACCGTTAGAGAGCATACGACTAGATACCCCGAATTATCTTTAATTTTATTGAATTCATTTTACAATAACATGTTTTTTTTCAGTTAGATGAATAGATCCAATCATCACAATCATTTCTTATCTGTTTATGTTGTAAGCAAATTGGATGTTCATTTTTACTTGAGACTTGAGATGTAACTTGGATTTTATTCTTATGTTTTCTAATAGTGGATAAGGAAAACAACTTCCTCATAAATTTGAAAACACTTTAAGTTTATTTTATTTATACATTATTATGTACATTATACAATATAAAAAAATTAATTTGATGCGTTCTTGTCTCAATGGATTAATCCTGAAATCATAGGAAAACAATTGTTATTAATAATAATATAACTTTGATTAACTTTTTTTACAGTCAATTTGGTACCAACCTAAATAATCGTCCATCAATGTACCAATAGCAAACTGTAAAAACAAATGTTTCATAATTTAATACATTTCATTTTGAATAATATATCATAGTAAAAAGTTTAAAACAACAAAATTGTTTTTATAGATTGTTTTATAAGTGAAAATTTTTATTCAACATTTTGTTACAAACTGAATATTATCTAACAAACTAAAATAAATAATTCATAAATAAATAAGTATTTTATCTAAAAATATCTAAATTACATCAGTGAGGCCTTACTACTTTTATAATCTATGCAAAAATGACTGAAGGAAAATGTCTGGGATAAAATTGTCCAAAATAAACTGTCCTTGGCAAAGTTGTTTAGAATCAAAAATAGGATAAAATATACATGCACAGATGAAGTACATTATTATACACATGTCATATGCCTAACTAAAATGTACCTGTAACATTGATTTATATTTTAAGAAATAAATGGATATAGCGAACCTAGTAGTTGAATGCAATTAGCTGCTTTCAATATTAACAATAGGCTTATCTGTACATTATAAAATCAATGCTACTATGTATTTTATTATAACATTTAAAATAAAATCTGACTATTTAAAATGTACAATTATAGACTATAGCAGAGTTTCATAAACTGTCTTTCGCAAAACCCTAGGATTTTTCGGAGATCATTTCAGGGTTCTGCAAAACTTAAGTGCTTTTTCAGTGAAGGATTTATATTTGTGAAGTCCTCTTTGTCAATTATTTAAAATATTGTTTGAATTGAATAAAGCATACACACTATTATTATACAAGGTGATTCTTTTACCATAAAACACTCATTATTTCAAAAAGCATTAATGTTTTTGAAAATATTTTTTTACATAGTTTCAAGTTGTCATTCAAAAGAGTAAAAAACTTAAAAAGAAATATAAGGATAAAAAATATTTAAAAATATAATTTTATATTAAAAACGTTGTTTTTTAACAACTTGAAACTGTGTAAAAATTTTTTTTTTTTTCCATTAATATTTTTTGAAAAATAAGTGTTTGATGACAAAAAAATCACCCTGTATGAAAATATTATTATTTTTAATGCAAATAATCCATACATAAAATGACACATTGAAACTATTGAAACAAAGTAGGGGTACTAATTATCGAGCTATAATAACTAATTGTTGAAAGCTAAATAAAAAAAACTTGATGTTGCTCGATAAAAGTGTACATAAAAAGTGATCCACGGTTAAAAAAGTTTTAGAAACGCTGGCCTATAGGTATGTAAGTATTCTACATAATATTTATTTAATTAATTATTAATTTAGGACTTGGATTTAAAAATCAATTTTTTGAGGATTTTCCCAGCTCTGTTTATTCATCCTTAGGAAATAAAAGTTCATTAACCATGCTATTAATTAGTTTTTTTTTGTTCTCATAGTATTAGAATATTAACTAATCAATTTTAAAATACATACTATTCCTGATGCATCAACACGTGTTCCCACAATTTTTAATCGTATTGTGTCTTCAGGTTGTATTGCTATATTCTAATAACATAAATAAATAATATTATAGTATTATACAGGAGAGACAAAACTAAATAATAATTTGAAAAATCATAATTATTTTCTACATAGGAAAAGTGGGGTTTTAACGGAGGCTTTTGTTAATTTGCATCTAATTTATTTATTTACTAATTGATATAAAAACGGATTTAACCTATCTAAAAATAATTACAGACAAAGTAGAATTAAATAATGTGTACGAAGAGGAACATTAAAATTGAAATTGCCCAATATGCATCTGTAGCATCTGTATTATTATATCAAAAATTAACATATTTTGATAAAAATTTAGAGAATAATAACGAACCTAATATCAGCTTTGGATTTTAAATTGAGGGTATGGAGAACACTAGAGCAATAATGTGGAATACATTCAGTTTTTAAAATAAATGCACGGCAATTGAGAAATTTCTGATGGACCCTTTCGACACTTATCAGTTATTACTTTATAAAAAAATAGTCAGTGGCGGTGTGAAATTATTTTTTTCTTTGAAGCAACTATTTGAAATAAGTATCCACCTACCAAATGGATGGCAAACCCCCCTACCAACCAAACCCAATTCATACAAAATACATAAATTATTCGTAAATTATAAATAAGTATCAATTAGAAACACATCCATACTTTGAAACGAAGCGGTTGCTTCACAAAATAGCTAATCACGCCGCTACTTGTAAGTGGTAACATGAATATAATTGCAGACTACTGTACCATACCCCAAAACAGAACAAATAACTATACATTTTAATAGAGGAAGATAACTTAAAATTAATGCCAACATGATTAACAAGGCCCAACAATTTAAGAGCATTACATAATATATTTTCAATGTGTTGATAGAAACACAATGTATTGTCAAAAAAATATCTAAATCAACTATCCCATTCTTATATTAACCACGTCAATAAGGTTATTGAAGACTATATGATTACAAATTCTTGAATAAGTCATAAGACATTTTAATATGTATTATATTCAAAGAAAGACCCAACTTATCTGTGTAAATTCATTGAATCGGTATGTTTGGGGAGATGCAAACAATAAACAATTTAACTCACCATAAGAAAAAACTTAATATCATCACTCATCAGCAAAAATAAAGACCCAACAGTTACTCAAATTTTCTGGAATACCATTTACAAAGATAGCAAATAAAAGTGGTAAACCACCTTGAGAAACGAGGAAGTAATCAGATTGCACACCATTAATTGGTGGTTTTCTCAGAACTATTTCTAAGATAAAATGTACATTTTTTATTGTTCCTTAATATAAACAGTTTAAGTATTGAGTACTTATGCATAAATCAAGTGTATGTTACATACTTCTTCTTTTGATTTGTAACATGGAGGTGAAGTATTCGGACAAAACTGTAACTCTGATGGTATGGACTGCAAAAAAAAATAAAAGTAGGTTTTAATTAATACTAATTTAATGTTTTAAAACAAAAGGTCAATGGGAAATTGGCGAGGGATGCGCGCCACCGGACATAAATTGGTCAACGACCGGTATGTTCTCTTTTGAAAAGGAGTATAATATTAATTATTTTAAAGTAATAATGTGTAACTTACATGATGAGATATAAAACAGGAAAGTGGTCCAATTTCTGCAAACATTCCTACTTTGTTAAGTTGCGTAACTACAGCTTCTAAAACTTCACCTTTAAAGGGTCGGAAAACAATAGCTTTATATTTTACGGTGTATACAACAAATCCTTGACCAGGCAGAATTAATCCACAACCAATATTATCAATGTGGGTTACAGCAATTACAAATCCATACCTTGAAAGTATAAAATTGATGAAATAAAACATTTCAGTGACTTATAATTACTTATGCAGTTATAACTTATAACCTATAAGATTATAAATGTACCATTTTGTACCTATCATCCCTACTGATACTACAAAAAATATATTTAGCCCTGTTGTCAAAGTACAAATCATCACTAGAGCACCTTGTCCACTTTTTAACCTTCAAGCATAAGACATGTTATAGACATACTTATAAAATTAGGTATGACAAAGCGTGCAAGGATAGAGCTTGTTATGAGGATCGGCGCTATTAAGCTACCTATGTATTGGTTGTCTTTGAAACAGTGCCATTTCTCTCACTCTTATGATAAAACCCATGCTATCAATCTTCATCTATTTAGCACGACGACGACTCCTAGTCCTCAGGACAAATGTTCCATCTATTTTTATAAGTCTATGGTTATAGATTCTTAAATATAAAGATTCAGTCAAACATAAGGAAAATTATGTTGTTTTCTAGGTATTCTATGATTAGGAGTGCCGAAGTGTGACAGTTTTTCAAATGTATGAAGTTATTACATTTCATTCATTTATTTAATTTAGAGCACAATAAAAGAGAAGTTTAAAAATTACTCACTTTCCAGTACAAGTGCCTTCAACTTCACGATACAACTTTTGTTTTACCGTGTCTAATAACTGTGGACCAAAGTACCGAGGATGAAGCAGTACATCGTGTTCTAGTGCGATCTAAATAAAAAATATACATACAATATAGGTATTCTCTCGACGCGTTTTGTGAACTTACATGATAGAACATTTTGTATTTTTGTCGTTCAAATTCAAAGTTGCTATTTAGACGACCAATGTGAAACTATCGATAACTTATGTAACGATAAGAACTATCACAGATATTAAATAATAATATAAATATATAATATACAAATTTAAAAATAGATATGTATTGGCCCAAATAATTTTTAATCTACGCAACCATATATTATGTTTAAACACTAAACTATAAAATTAACACAGCTACCTATATAATAATTGAAATTTATTCGTTGTGAACAACTGTAAACAAGAAAATAAACACCGCTCGGAGTAGCTTATCTACTAAAGTTAAGAAAATCTGGTTTTTATTTACAACCTCTTTGAATACAATTTATATTTTATTTTGGGTTTTAAACACGATAGTACTATCTTAAGTCAGGATTTTAAAAGTTAAAATATATCTTAGTTCGTGGTTAAAACTTCAAAGTTCAGACTCGGACAATCAAATCAATTAAAATTTAATTTTAACCATATTTATTTAATTTTAATAATATTCCTGAACTCGTGATTTAAATAAAGTTATCTTACATAGTTACATCTAAATCAAGTTATTATAATAATAGGAATATTTAATTTAATTTTTTTTATTCTTTCGTGGTTTAAGAGTTGACTTTAAGTTAATACAATATACTCATAGAAAAAGATTAAATATACTTCATAACAGATTATGATTTATGATATATCGTAAATTCTTTACAAGGTAATCCAAATCATCAAACTATTGTTTATAAATAATTGTATTGCATATTTAAAACCATTATCTATAATGAACCCTATTCAAATATCAAATATGAGACAAAAAACAAGTATACTTGATAAGTCTATTAGCAAAGGTAAAGGTGAAATAAACATGAACTGTTTCGCATTGATGTTTTCTGAACTGGTACAGTACTGTCAGGGGAAGGCACACACAGTAAATGAGTTACAAATGAGGTTGGTACTTACAGATTTAAGTTTAATTTGATTATTTGATTTACAAATTAAATCATTTTTTTTAGGTTGTCTGACTTAGGACAAGAAGTTGGTACAAAATTGATAGATTTACATTTCCTGCGTGAAAAAAACAGCAAACGCGAGATAAAATTATTGAATATGCTGTTGTTTATTAAATCTACATTCTGGAAAGTATGATGGCTAAGTTTTTAACATTTTCTTCATTTTTTGCTTGAATTGAAAAATATGTATGAACATTTTCCGTTCCCAAAGACAACTTGTACCTATGCCATTAATTAAAACACAAGTAGGGGTGGGTTGAAATCATTTTTTTTTTTCAATGAAGTGGTACATTTTATTAGGCAATTTTTCCAATTCAAGTTCTGGATTCAAGTTGGTTATTGAAAACAATTAGGTCACATAACTATTGAATTTTCAGAGTTTCTTTGGTCGCGAAGCTGACAAATTGGAACACTCAAATGATGATGATTCTACATATTATATAATTGAAAAAGAACCATTAGTAAATAAATTCATTTCAGTTCCTAAGGATAAAGGTAATTTGAACTGTGCTGTATTCGTTGGTGGCATAATTGAAGGAATACTAAATTCATCTGGCTTTGTAAGTATTAATTATATATAGGTATTTACTGTTATAGTGTTACTAGTGTCAGCACTTTACAGTTAGCTAATTATCTTGTGATACTCATTATTAATATAAATTTATATTAATTCTAACATATAAAATTAAAATATTTGGATAAATAGTTAGCTTAAAATATTTTTATATTTGGCATCATTACATACACAAATGTTTTGTGCCTTGAATGGATTTTTCTCATTTTATGATTTTATTTAATATAAATAAATACTTATTTTGTCCTCAAAAGTTCTCCTTTATTTTAAAAGGTAAAAAAATATTTTTATCATGTTTCAACTTTCGTTCAGATAAAAATGTTGAGAAACCTCACCAATATCACCCACACCCGCAAGTTAAAGTTAACTACATATTTGTAAAACTGAACGTACATTTAATTTGTGTTAGATGGAGATAACACTTGCCGGTGTAACATTCTAAATACAAAAGTTATTTAAATTAATACGGAAATTGCAAATAGTAAATGGCTAAATTCTTTAGCATAACGTCGGTCTTATGTTAAAATGTTCAACAACAACACGAGGAAAAATGATTCTTCTACCATCAACTTTGTCCCTCTTAAAAGGATGTTGAATAGTTATAACTTTCCAACATCTTATCGATAATTCATATGTCATACTTGTAATTTAACATTCTAAATATCGATAAATAATAAAACCGATCGTAGACACAACATAGAAATATCTTGTTTTATTTATCTATAATTTTATATAGTTGTATCAGTTTCTTGTTAACAAAATACCTAAAATGTATATTGTTTCTAGTTCTTGATCAAATAACTATTCTTTTATTTGTATGTTATTGTTTTATAGAATGCTAAAGTCACTGCACATTGGCACAAAGGTACTACTTACATGGTAAAATTTGAAGACCACGTTATAACAAGAGACAAACAAATGGATGAACGTTAATGTTATTATATCAAAGATCTATTTTTGTTTTGCTGTTATCTGTACGTTGTATATAAATTTGTTGTAAATTAAACATTTTCTTCCAAAGTAAACTGAATACAATATAAACATTCAACTAAATAAAGAACATTTGCAGTATCTTTATTTAATATGATTCCTTAATTATAATTCTTTTTATATGAAATTAATCTTAAATAATAATCAAAACATATAACCTAAATCTAAGAAGCATCTCTAAAAATAATCAAAAATTGTATTCAAGACGAAGAACTTGGTTTTTCTGCTTTTGGGCTGCGCAGTTTGTATAATAGATATCCAACAGCGACGGTTCCATAGGTTGCACATACAATCTGTAACAAATATATAATGTTTTGGTTTACTTTTTGTTGTTTCAAATGTTACATCATAAACACATTGGCATATTGTATTATTGCTTAATTACAGTGGTAGTAGTGTACTTAAAATGTTACTTTGATGATGGAGAAGGGGAAGAGTTAAGGCAAATACAAAAGTATGGTTTGTAATTTGTATATATAAATAGATTATTATTAGTTATTAATTGTTATGTAGATCTGTGGATGACAAAAAAAGAAACAAGGACACCGAATGTGAAAAATTATCACTTGTTACTAGATGTTTTAATATATAATTAAATACTATAATACCTAAATAATAATATATTTTTTTAAAACAAGTAATTATACTCATACTAATAACTAAATTATTTTTTTTGGAATACTTTTTAGCATTAAAATTTTAGAGATTATAATGATTTCTTATTTTAATACACAAAACTTATATGATATTAAACAATGTTAACATAGAATTTTAATTTGTTACAGAAGTAGTTACATTGATTTATTACATCTACTTAATCAACAATAACAAGTTGTCAATGGGTCACACTGTCATAGCTATATTAATTTTAATTTATAAACATAGTCTTGTCTCTAGTGGGGAATAATGGTACATATACAATTTTTTCTGAGGGTAGAGACTAAATTGTTTTTAATTTATAATATATAATGATGATAAATCTATAGGTGAGAATAATTATATTATGTTTTAATACCTATGGTTTGTTATTTATTCTATGTTATGTAGTTAATAACTTAAGAACAGGACTCGGAATTTTATGCATTACCATAATTCTGAAGACACAAGATTTGTTAAAATTTATTTCATAGTACATACAATCCAAATAAAAAATGTATGTTGCATATTTTTGCATATTTGATTAAGTTTACATGATTTTGCATATGTACAAGATTTTAAGTATATTAATGCATATTTTATGGATTTGAAAAAAAATGAAAGATAAGGACCCGCCACACATTGTCGCATCATGTAAATTTTGAATTATACTATATTGAGAGTTGATTGCAATTAATTGACCCGTTGAAATCGATTAATTTTTACCAAGAATATACGATATACATCACATACATTGTTATTGTCATTGTAATTATTTGCTGTACTTGATACATTCTAATTTTTATAATTAGGACTTA
Organism: Sitobion miscanthi; assembly: GCA_008086715.1. Taxonomy (NCBI): domain Eukaryota; kingdom Metazoa; phylum Arthropoda; class Insecta; order Hemiptera; family Aphididae; genus Sitobion; species Sitobion miscanthi. The sequence continues at coordinate 55,155,691 of CM017797.1, forward strand.
ATTATAGGTGCAACTAGGGCTACATATTGGGGGGTGCTAAAATTATGTATACTTTTCTCACTGCCACACCACCAAACATAATTTGTTAGTGCATAAGTATGCACATATTTCGTTATTTTTAGAGCATAAAGTCCTGAGCCGCCCCGCTTATGAAAATTAAGTCTAATTTATTACCTCGATTATTTCTTTTTAAAGTTTATAATTCTTAGGCCATTAGGTATAAAATAATATCATGCTTACTAAAGTATACTAAAAACTATTTGAATAGGTCCACCCTCAATATTAAGGTGAACTGTAAATCTAACTAATAGTCAAAGTTCTGTTTGTTACCTCTATCTAACATTTTAAACTAATTTCTTTATTAAACAAATAAAAATAATTTAAGGATAATGATAACCATAAGTAAATAATTTGCAATATCAAAAAACAAACTTGCTGAAATGCCAACAATATTCAAATATTTATCATTGCCATGATAAAGTTTAATTTATGAAGAGTATATTCTCGTAGAAATAAGACTATAAGTATTTTCTCAAATGTTTGAATTTTGTATATTTCTATGATTTATATTCTTTATTATATAATATGGTATACATTTTCCCCCTCTACTTTTACTTTTTTATATTCTTATTATTATATACAGTTTTTAGTTTTAAGTTAAATGATTTTAAATATTATAATTATTTATATTATTATAATAATGTTTACAATTCACATAAACTATCACATTATAAATTTGAATTGGAATAATTTCTGTAATAAAATATTATTATTATATGCCAAAATATGTCTACCTATTGGTAAAATTAGCTACCTTCAAAACCCATGTACAAATTTTATTCACTGCATTGTTATCAAAAGACAATGTATTTTTATTAAAGTGCTAAATACTTGCGATATTACTGTATTATCATTACAAAATAACCTTATAAAAATTTTGAGTGAAAATAATAAATGCAACCACTACTAAAATGTGTCCCATAATTGGGCAGTTGGATACTTCAATCCATTATACTAAAATAGCAGTATAGAATATCTTTAGAAAGATCAACCCATGACCTTGAATTGTCATTGACTTGTTTACAAAAATTACAATTAATTTAATTAGTACTTACGTTAACCCGTCCCTTGGTCGTAATAGTGTTGAAGTATTTGCCGACGCCGGTCAACTTTGCGATTTCGGCTGGGTCTCCTTCTTCATGTGCCATTCTGAAACACCCAAGTGCCCAATAACGAGCAATTAATACTAAAAGACATTGGAAGTTCATAGGTGGAAAATTAATCACGAGGGAGGATATAGTGGTCGTTTCCATGACGAGGCATGCAAATATGAAGAATTGGTTTTAATATTTGAGTGTACTTACTTTTCTTAGTGTAGTAAGAACCGTACAAACGAACAGGATTATAGAATTTGATTGACAAAAGTACAAAACACGCACGAGAGCTGGGAGTACTTCTTGGGTTTAGCAGTCGATTTCCTTATCAATAAAAAGTATTGGGACGAGTAGAAAGACAGAGACACAGTGTGGCAGAGTGCAAAGAGTATAGTCGGCCGCTATAGTGATGGTGACTGTGGTGGGGACGACCGGGAACCGAAAAAAATGGTGGACCAACGAGATAACAGCAAATCATATGCGTACAGTGCTATCAACTTATTTTTTTGTTTTTGTAGTGTTGTAAGCTGTTACTCTGTTCAAACCATATACCAATAAAGATTTAAGTGCATGGTTATAATTTATATTTGAATTCAAATAATTCAATGAATCATTGCATACGAAAAACAATTTTGAGTGGAGACGTTGTGTCATCCTACCATATATCTTGTATAGTTGTATAAATAATCAAATTTAATAGTTAAAAAATAAATGAAAAAAAAAAGCGGGTAAGTGGATGTCGCTCTGCTGTACAGTAGGTTACAAGTGGATTATTGTACAATGGATTGTATTACACTTGGATACAATGATATAATATCATTGTATAAGAAATACGATTCTGAGCGGAGACGGTTTGTCAGTCTGGATATTTTATATGTTATTATTTTTTATATCATGTAAGTATGAATTAATATTATAATCAACAAAGCGTTAACCAAAAGCGAAGCAAAAATATTTACCCAAAGAAAATACATAAATCCGACCTTGATACAAATTAACAACCAGAAAATCCAATGGAACAATAAAGATGACTCAGTGAAATATCTGAGATTACCTACACCTTGATGAAAAATTATGCATATAAATAAAAATTAAACCAAGGGTACACGCCGTAATCCTGATAACTACCCTTCCGATTTACTTGAAATTCAACATAGACACTTAGCCGTATATTTCCCATTAGATGCAAGATATAGTATATGTTTTAATATCTTTTATATATTCTTAATAAATATCTTAATATCTTCCATAAAATATATGACATTTGATATTAGAATTAATATATCGTTAATTATGGGATTGATATTTCCTCAAAAATCTAATTTTCCTATAAAATTCTAGACAATTTTCATAAATTCCGTGACATTTCAAATAGAATCCTTTACACATATTATCAAAAGTTCCATGACATTTTCCTTTGAAGAATCGATATATCCTAGAACAGAGTACATTTTCAATAAAATATCCTTGAATTATCCCTTAAAAAAGATATGGCATAAAATCTCATGAATACTTTGATACGTCAAATTAAACTCTTGACATTTCCCTTTAATTGCAAGATATATTCTAGAAAAGTATAATCTCTAATATATTACTAGACAATTCTTAATAAATATATGATATTTTCCATTATAAGATTGATATTTCACAAAAAAGCATAAAAATCCAATAAAATTCTGCAATTTCCACAACATATACCATTGGGCTCATCTTTGAATTGTAATGCTTAGCAATGAATACACGAGACAAATCGAAATCCGATAATCATTATCATAATTCATAAATAATAGTAGTATTATTATAATGAAATGCTTGATTTTTTTTTTTAGATTTTTTTAGATCGTTCTGTACGATTATTATTTACTATTTATGTATTATCTACTCGTATTTCTGCAGTGGCGGATTTAGGGGGAGGGCAAATGGGGCATTTCTCCCCCCCCCAATCACCGTAGGTTTCCTTTGTTTTACACTGTGTTTAGCCAATTTTAGAACTTTTTGTACTTTTCCCCCCCAAGCCTTTCCAAAATTAAGCCCTGGATCCGCAACTGTATTTCTGTCTTAAATCTTCATATTTTTTTACTAAATGTATCTCCTCCAATATTGTTTTTTTTTAACTGTTGATTTGTGTTGAAAATGTGTCATAGTTCAACCTAAAACGCATATACAATTTCAAGACTTAATTTATGTCTTATAACTTCAGCTGGGTCAATAAAATAATAATATAATATATTATACTTAACAACTTCCAGTCAATAAATTAAACTATAAACTTCTATCCATAGGTAATTGAGTGATGACTCGGGCGAAGACCGGGTAACTAACCTCAGATAGTATATTAATATAATATAATTATAAAACAATTAATATTATAATATAAAATATTTTATGCTTTACTCGTTTAATGGAAGTAGTTATAAAGATATTTTATTTTTATTGATAATATGATATATTACCTAATATAACATTTGAAGGAGTCTTACCATGTTTTTTATCATGGTTCTTGGCATGATATCGCAGTGTTTTTGGTCTTTTCTCAATGCACTTAATGTTGTTAACATTTTTTGTTCTTTTGTCAAAAAGCTTGAGAATTCAATACGAATGTTCATAGTGAGATTTTTACACCGCGACCGATTGAAAAAAAAACCGAAAGTAAATTATACCAGAACAATATACACATAATTTCTACAAGCCACATAAATTAATTTTATACAAACGTGTCGACAAATTTATTAATGATATTATCAAATACAAATCAAATATATAACAAAAACGTTTATTCATGTAAATTACAGCAGCATAGCATAGCATTATTTATTATTATTTATTGGTAGGTATATAATACAATTTATAGATATTTTTACATAAAATTATTACATTGTTATTATATATTTACATTATTAAATTATTAGCACAGAAAATAGATTAGAAGCTCTACGACATACGACCGCGAAACGGCACAGATCAAGTGGCGAAGAACTATCGCTGCTACAGATAACGGTGGGAGGGGAGGGGACGTTTAAAACTCTATAATATACATTATTACTGGTATATGTGGTCAATAGAACCACAACAACAAAATAATTGTCTGACGAATTTCTTCGTCTGATTCCATAACGAACGGCGTGGACGTCTGTGTTTGACCGCGGTTACATGCCCTCCGGTCCGTGTCTTGTGTCGTATTCGAAACCAGCAACTCTGTCTTGCAGGACGTGACAGACGGCAATCCTAAACCAGGAGCATCACCAGCTAAACCTAGACGTACAACGATATACGGCATAGATATACATGTCCTGCCCTCGGAATCCCGATGTTCAGACGGTCCCGGTATCCGGATATCGCTGGAGATCTCTAGAAACTTTATATTTGGCGTGGATCGCCATCCGATAACTGCAGGTGTCCCGCCAGCTAAATTTGGTCGCACAGCGATATTCGGAATAGATACACATGGTCTGTCCTCCAGCGAACCCTTGGAATCCCGATGTTCTGCAGACGGTTCCGGCCTCTGGATATCACTGGTGACCTGCAGTAACTTAAGATTAGGCGTGGATCGTCACCCTAAAATCTCTGGAGCTAAAGAATTTGTACCCATCACGGCCAGACTAACCAGCCTAACCAAAAAATATAAGTTAGTTCTGATTCCAACAAAAATTTATTTATGTTATTACTCATCGCATGAAAAAAAAAAATCAATTTTGAGTTTCTCAAATATGCAAATGTTTGAAATAACCTAACCAGTTTTATGTGGTTTATTAACAATAACATGAAAAGTAAGTACGATAGGCAAATTCTGATTCCACCAAAATTTTAAGAACAAACATTTCTAAAAAAAAAAATTCTGAAAACTTAAATGTTTTGTATTTTAAATTCAAAAACACCATTTTTGAAAAAATTTAGCATTTTGAAGTTTTTTGACCATAACTTCCAAAATAAAGTCGACCTGCTTTCATAGAAAATACCATCAAATTAAGCGTGCAAAAACACATTTTAAAAAAAAAAATTCTAAAAAATCACTTGGGAGCTAAACTGCATTTATGCCTTTTTTTGTTTTAAAATTCATTATACATAAATATTTTTATATGATTTAAAAATATGGTATGGGGCTGGGGGACATAGCCACTTAACTCAATAGCGTTTATATTGAACAAGTGATTCGGAATCTTTTTTTAAAAGTATTAAAGTATTAATTAAACAATAAGAGTCCCCCACTTTAATTTTGCGGAATCAAGCATTGTAGCAGCTCTATAGTACAACAATATTTGATAATAATATTCTGCCTGCGACCAGCACTGGTTACTGGTAAGTCGTAATTCACTGACGTGTTTCCGTTGCCCGACAACGACTGTAAAGGTCCGTGTGCCCCATAGATTATAAACATAAATGATAACCGTTCTCAGTCCGCGTTGATAACGCCGATCGTGGCTGTCGTTGTTCTGTTTGAGTACAATCCCGGTGTTCGAAATTATAGACGACGAGACATAACGACAACACGATTATCTGGTGCTGAGAAACTGAGAACAACAAACGATCGCTGAAAACAAAGACAAGACACTCCGGACAATGATCGACGACGGACGTGCTACGACGTCTTGCCGGTTACCGAACAATAAAAGCTCATCAATCACTGAAAGTTCGCTGACGCACCAGTGAGCAGTAGAGGTCAGCGGTGGTGTGTCTTTCTGACCAATAACCAACAGCTCAGAGGAGAAGATGTGGCCCCGCAGTGCTAACTGTTTATTCATGCTGGTGGTCAACGTTTGTCTGTACATGAGCGTCGTGTGTTTCTTCTCGTCTTCCAGTTCGATCGTTAATAGTCATATCGACAACAGTTGGCTAAACGAGGTGAGTTGTACCATGCACACCAGCCAAGTATTATTTAAACCAATCTACTCCCATCAGAGGGTACCTCCTACATGTCAAAAATTAAACATTCTCAATAAGTTCCACTCTCCCTAACATGTTTTAAATGATGTGTAAAATAATGAGGACTTAAGTTACCTAAGTAAATTGTATTTAAAGTTTGAATTATTAGCCATAAGTTATAATGTTCACTTCTTAGATATCTATTACCTATTCTTGGTTCATTGGGCTTCGTTCTGTATTGATACAAAATAAAATAAGTAGGTCATGTTTTATATTCAGTTTTTGTTACATTGTATTCCGATATCACACTTCCTTGAATTTGAACAGAGAACAATATCTGTGTTCTCTATTCAAATGATAATTCAGTATTTGATAGTTTTCTGTCATCAAAAACTATGTACTCATTTAAATTTTAAAATGCTTGGAATGTGCCCTAGTTAAAACATTCATACATACTGGAGAAAGTTATTAATACCTATGTGAAGTCAAAATTAGTCACATTTAATGACTCATTTATTAGCCATTATTACAATATTTATAGATAAATTTCATGAAATATATTGAAGCAATAGTTGGCATATTTGATAATTTATATATGTACGATAAATCATAATAATATTTACTTATATTGTTGAAATACATTTTTGTAAGATATTTGTCCTATGTTTGAAATAGCACAAACAAAGTATGAAGTTACTACATTAAAATAGGTTAGCATGGTCTAATTACTGAAGCATACTATCATATTTTGCATATTAAAGTTAAAGTTGCTCATAACTTGTTGGGTTATTAAATATGAACTATTAATAAATTTGTTCTTGATATTCGTTTTTATAAATTGTTTGATATGTTGTTATTTTAGGCTTAATAAATTGATTTTCCAAAGTGTTAACAATTCAAAAAAAAAAAAAAATATACAAATTTTATAAGTTTTAAACGAGGTTTTAAATTATTACAGAAAATAAAATATCTTATTATTATATTTTTTATACTTAGCCACTTAGGTATTACTGGGTATTACATAGGCTAATAACCCTTCCAATAACCTTTAGCATTATTAAACTTTTCCATTAGCACATGTGTATACTGTATAGTGTATGTAAGAATTATAAAAGATGAAGTTAAATTAGAAAAAGGTGGGCAAGTGGGTGTCGCTCTGCTGTACAGAAGTTTACAAATGGGTCACTGTAATGGATGGTGTTAAATTTGAATTCAATGATATATATCATTGTATAAGAAAAACGATTCTGAGCAAAAACAGTCAGTCAGCCTATGATATTACCAAGTATATTTGATGATATTATTGTGAATAAAGTAATTTATATATAACCTATTAAGTGGAGGCTTGTTTTCAATTTTCAATCCTTAGATACTAAAGTTGAACATTTTATAAATTTTTAACTACAAAATAATTATTAAATTATAAATTTGATAAATGTTGTCAAAATATGAACTTTAAATGCTTATAAAAAAAAATTGTGCCTATGTATTTTTAATATTTTTCAACTACTATTAGAATAATATATCAGGAGCCTTATATTCAATTTTGACGCTTTTTTATCCAACAAATAAAATTTTATTGATATTTATAGAAAAAAAAACTAAAAGAATTGAAAACTGACAATGTTCGTAAACAGCTCAAAAAGAGTCAAATTATTTGGAAAATGTTATGGTGTATAGAAAATGCTAATATAATCATTCAGTGAAATTTTTAAGTATCTACAGTCATATGTTTTTTTAATTACAACAAAATAAAAAAATCGTTACATGAGATATTGAGTGAATATCAAATGTTGTAAAAATATGAATTTCAAACGCTCATAAAAATTTAATTTGACTTTCTTGTAGACATTTTTTTTTTGATAAAGGTAGATAATCTTATGGATAATCTTGTATTACATTTTCAAATCTTAGATTTAAAAAGAAAAATTTTTATGAATTCTCAACTCAAAATAATTTGCTAATTTTCGTGATTTTTCCGTATTTTATCAAGATTTGAACTTGAAATGCTTATGAATAAAAACTGTGACTAAGGATTTTTAATTTTTTTTCATCGGTCTTTGAAACAATAACCTAGAAGCCTTCTATTAAATTTTCAAGCTTTTTTAACCAACAAATAAAATTTTATTGATATTTATAGAAAAATTGTAATTAAATTGCCTTGTATTAAATTGGAAACTGAAAATGTCCGTAAACAGCTCAAAATAAGTCAAAATATTTGGAAAATGTTATGGTGTATAGAAAATGCTAATATAAACATTCAGTCAAAATTTCATGTACTTACGCTCATTTGTTTTAGAGTTACACCAAAAACCAAAATCGATTTTCTCGAAAGTAGATTTTGTGTAAAAATCCACGTTTTTCCTTAATTTTTCTTTTGTTTTCACGGCGCTTTTGAAAACTACTGGGAAATTTTTACTTTTGACCCCCCAAGAACTAGATTCACTTTCCTATCAGAAAAGTTACTATTGAAAAAAATACAAGTACTTTTAATGTCCTAAAAGTTGATGACAGACACAAAAAAAAAAAAAACACGTCATTGTAAAATTAATACATTCATCGCTCTGCTCATAATCTAAAATAAATTGGTCATAGGTACTTATGGATACTTTAATAGGCACTTTTATTTTTAATGGTTTGCTCAAATTATTGATAACCAGAAGTGTGTATTTATTGATTTTTATATTTTTATTTGTCCATAATTATTATATTTATGTTATTTTTACAAAATATTTGATACAGTTTTATAATATGCATACAATTGCAAGTTTTGAAAGTTCATAATGATTGTGTTTTATATTTTTTTTATTATTATATTAACCCACATTAATCGCATCATGTACAAAACAATCCCACTTTTTTAGATCTTTAATAAACATATACATTTGAAAAGTGGTTTACACCCATATTTGATACCAAGTCCTTAGAGAGGTAACTCCCTAAAAAAAATGTTGGTCATGAGACAGCTTCTCTCAAGAGACATTGATAACTGCACTATTAGTTAATAGTGACAGCAGAGAACTGTTATGATTTTATGTGTAATAAATAATTATAAAATTAGTTAGTAGTAATGATGTTTAGCATAGTTTCAAAACTTATTTTATTATGACAAAAATGTTTATTTACAATCTATATTTACATGTAGTACAATAAGTAAATGTGATGTGGGTTGATTAGCGGGAGGGGAAAGTCGCCTAATGGTACACCGTATATAACTAGAGCTAGGATTTATATGCAATAACAAATTTTAAAATATGCAAAAATATGCAAAAACAAATTTTTATTATTACTAGAATATAATTCATAATTTATTATTATAAGTTATTACTTATTACATTAAATATTAGTTCATATTATTACACTAAATATTAGTTTATATTATTACATTAAATATTAGTTTATATTATTACGTGCTACTATGATAATATGTTGTTTCAAATTTTCAAATACGAGCGACCGGCGATTTGAACGTAAAATAGATTTATATTGGCTAAAACTCCTTTCCACATTACACGAGGTTATTGGAGCATATTTAAATTACGCGATTTGGCCTGGAGTTAAATTAATATAATATTTTCTTCTTCATATTCACCGTTTATAATGTTACAAATTTTTAAAAGTGTTTTGAATCGATTTAGTGAAATAAACACCTTTTAAAATTAACAATATCTTATAAAAATTTAAAAATTTAAGTTAAAAAAAATCAAATTCTCAAAAACTCATGAATATGCAATTATATTCATTATGTTCAAAATGTGCAAAAACATGCAAAAAAAAATTGGTTCTATTTAAACGAGAATAAGCGGAAAAATATGACAACCAATCAATTTGGACTTAAGGAAAAAAACATGCAAATGCATATAAATCCTAGCCCAACATATACCATTATTTTCTACGCCACTGTATATTTAGCACTTGAAAATACTGTTTTTACATTTTAATCAAACCAATTTTCTAAAAATATGTAATAATATTGGGGCAAATAATTCATTAATCATATTTATACTGTATGCATCAGTAATAGTCATTACTCATTAGATACAAATAAATTGTCCAGGTGCATTTGAGCCTTAATGAACAATAATGAAGAAATTTACCATACAATATTATAGCTTGTAAGATAATTTTAAAAACATTAAATTAAATTACTAGCTATCTATAATATCTATCTACAGTCATACACAGATAAGCACTAAAATAAAATTTTTGTTCTCATAAAATATGAATTCGCTACCTAGATCTTTCCACATAATATAAAAAATTTAATTAAAAGTACAGATAAGCAAATACAGTGTACTATTCACATTGTTGTACAATTTTTTTTGTTCTGTCTTTTGTGTGACTGAGTCTGTGTCTGTGTCAACTAACTTTGTGTGAATTGTCTGTCAGTAAAATAATTATATAATTTAATAGTTAATAAAATTGATTTGGAAATACAAAAGTATCATGTGCCTATCTTGTATCTAAATACACTAAATGCAGGTGCCATGATACTTTTTATGTGCATCTTTTTAAAGTGTATGTATAGCTGGAGCAATGTATATAGTATAATTATTATCTGAGTCGCTAACCTCTTTTTGAGTTAGTACCTGAAAAAATGACTTTACAATAGTTACATAATTTTAGCACCACTTATTTATTTTAATCTATATTTGAGCAGAATTTACATTTTATAGCCAGTAACCTAAAAAAATAATATAATTTGTTAGATTGAATCACATATACATTTATCTGTGAATTAAATTCCTTCTAATTATTATTTACTTAACGTTTGTTTATCATGACATATATTATTATACATTATAGGTACATCATGTAATTATTATTATTATGCACTGACACAAATACAATATTTGGAAGTAACATTTTAACTTTCAATAACAATATTAAATAATATTCAACTTTACATAAAGCCACGCAAACAACATTACTTTTAATATAAAGATGTTTAGAATTTTGAAGGGGGGTACACCTTATATTAAAGATTATACCAAACTGAAAATGTAGTTTTAAATCAAAGTTAGGTTTGGTAAATATTGATTTTATATTTATATTTACATGTATAATGTAAAACAACAACAACAAATATTGTTGATAAATGATAATTATGATTTATGATTTTTAATTTGTTCTTTTCTGATTTTCAAACTCTGAATTCTACTACATTACTAGGTTATTATTGTACATATTATATCGTATATACATAATTATGTTTAAACAAAAAAAAAATTATAATTATGTTTGTATTGTAATTTTTACAAAATGTCAATATTTCTCACTTAAATCGAGTATTTTAAATGAATGGTACACATACAGCCATACGGGTAGTACTTGCTGTTTAATTAAAAACATAGCAATAATATAATTATTTACAATATTATTGTCTTTAAAAATACTATACGCATGTCAAATGTCAATTAATAAAGAAAAAAGTATAATGGTTTTAATATCATTCTTAATTGATACGAAATTGAACTTTTTTAGCAGTCGTATGTTTCTATATTATGATCTTTAAAACGATTATCTACGTATTCTGTAGGCCCTAAAAAGTAGGGAAAAAAATTTTCAAACAGACTTAGAGTCGTCAGGATGCACAACAATATAATATTTATAAGCACAATAAGGGCACTGCAGTTTTACTCGTAACATATTCAGTATAATATACATTTTTTATTGTACTTGACGCTTAATTTGTATGACCGTACAGTTAATTACAAATTACAACTATTGATGTTTAATGTTTATGCATACGCGTCGGAGAAGTATGTTTCACGTTATTACCTATAGGTACATAATATTATAACAGAAGTATGCTATACCCGCATAGGAACAGGGGTCTCCAAACTTTCCACGCTACTCACCTTATACGAAGGTCAAAATATGAGAGTATGAGACTCGCGGTCTTGCAAAGTTTAATAAATGTTCATGTTTATGAAATGTAGGTACATTTTTTTAAATTTTATTTTTATGATTCCAATTTGCAGTCTTTTATAGAAGAAAATAAAATATCTAATGCCGTATTGTCGATATACTTTTGCCACTGATTTTTTATATTATTATATTATATGTATAGTAGGTACCTATTAAATTTCAATTTTTGATCACTTTATTAAACTAAGTCGTGAGCAATTTTTTGGAGACCTCTTTAAATACATAATAATATGTATATAGTACGACGAGTATCTATGTCGTCTATACTAAATAGTGTAGAATTACGTGTATTTCATCGATTATTTTCTAAATAATATAGCAATTTGGATGGATATTAGTTGGTATACATATAGCTGGATAAGCACACAATATCTAATCAGGATTGATATTTTTTTCACATTTTTAATCGTCAACACATTAAAAATAATGTATTTATGCTCTTATTATTAGAATGCCCATATCACCCGATAGTGACATTCCAATATTAATCTATAGATCATTTTCCCCTTGTTACAAATTTACATACAAGTAAATGACAGGTATCAATGTTAAATATTTTAAAATGTTCTCTGTATAATGTATATTATAAATACTCTATGGTAATATAAATTATAATATATAATATTATCTACTCATTACTCCTATAAAGATAAATATTATTGGGACGCGTATGCAGACATGCAGTAATTTAGGACCTATACATTGTAGGTACATCTATAATCACACGGCACTCCACCGACCAAGTACCAGGAATGCCAGTGTATCTTTACACGAACGGCTTCATCCAGTTTTTCTAACACTCATATCTATATGGTTCATCTTAAGATGAACATTTAAAATTATAGATTAAGCTTAAATAGCTTAGGACATTGTACAAAATTGAGCTCTTAATATTAAGCCTTTTCAAAAGGGGAAAACTTCAAAGTTTGAATTTCTGTTACTGCCTCGCTGATTGTCAAGATTATAAGGCTCTTCCCGTGAGGAAGAAATGTCAAATTTGGCACAAATATTGACTTTACAGGCAAATAAAAGGAAAAATCTAAAAATCGCAACTTTTTAAAAATTAATGCTGCCTTAGGGAATGTAGTTCTAAATGCATAAAGTTGCATCAAATTGACAACCACGGTCCGTCGCGACGTATACCAAAATTTAGTTTTCGGTACTGCATATTATTATGATTATTGTTTTTAAGTTCAAAGTTTCAAATGTTTAGATATAGTTGTACAACTTGTACTTATATTGATTAACAATCGCGAAACGCCGCCGAAAGACCCCGTATTTGTATAATAATGTATAATAATATAATAATCATACCATCTGAGCGCACTGTGCGGTAGTGCGCCGGTTTATTTCCAGTATATTTTGTATTACAGCCTAAATCTTCATAAGAAATTTGGTAAGAAATAATTACCTAAATAGAATAAGTGCCTTATATAAAACTAATCCCTTAGCTCAACAAAGGTTCAAACGATCTAATAGAAGGAAATCTAAAACATGAATAATCCCTCCAGTGCCTTATAAAAACCAAAGAAGATGACTACTATGCTAAGTCTAGCAAAAAGGAATAATATCTAACAAAAACCTAACCTCACGTAAAAATAGGGCTAAGTCCCTAGACCCCTCTCAAAAAAGTTTTCTAATCAAAGTTGAAAGTAGTGATATCTACATTACGGCCAACTCTTTCTTTAATCAACAATAACTTTAATACACAAATACATTCATGTGCAACAAATCAATTTTAATTTTATTGCTCATCACTTGGCTAATTTCAAAGAAAAATAACTAGTGTGTGATTGAAATCTACAATGTCAGTCATTGACAACGCCAAAGAGCTGATCAAATTAGAAACTGGCCAAGTGATAAGCAATAAAATTAAAATTAATTGTAACGTAGATATATCACTACTTTGATAGGCAGAATTTTTTGGGGGAGGGGGAGTCTGGGACTTAGCACTTTTTTCACGGTAAGTCTTTTGTTAGATATATTACATACAGTGGAATTATTATTCATTAAACGTTACTTTTATTTTTGTTCTAACTATACTTGTTGATTTTCATTGTTTGCATAATGTTTGTATACTATTTTATTAAATATTGAGCACAAGGAGAAAAAAACTTATTCTACGATTTAATATCAGATGTAGATTAGTGGTTGAATCATTATTAGATTCTGAACGGATAAATGTATTGATTTTACAATGATGTGTGTTATTTTATATTTTTATTTTTTTCTGTTATCTCCTTTTAGGACAGTAAAAATGTTTAGATTTTCTTCAAAAGTAAAAAATTTCTAATAATTTTCGAAAGCGCAGGAAAAAACGGGAATTTTTACAAAAAATCGGTTTTAAACAAAATCGATTTTGGTTTTTGGTGTAACTCTAAAACAAATTTTCACCGGTTGTTTATATTAGCATTTTCTCTAAACTTTACAATTTTTAAAAAAATTTAATTTGTTTTGAACTGTTTCTGGACATTTTCAATTTCAAATTTTTTTATTTTTTATTTCTATGAATTTCAACAAAATGACATTTGTTGGGTAAAAAAGCTTGAACATTTAATACAAGGCTCCTAACATATTGTTACGATAGTAGTTGAAAAATATTAAAAAACATAGGCACCAAGAATAACGATTTTAGTTATTTTGTTGTTGGTAATTTTATATTATATTAATTCAACTTACCGGCTACTGTATTAATAACTATAAACATAATATAAAATATCCACACTGACAAACTGTCTCCGCTCAGAATCGTTTTTTTTTACAATGATATTATATCATTGAATTCAAATTTAATTCCATCCATTAAACAGTTACCCATTTGTAACCTACTGTACAGCTGAGAAATATCCACTTATCCACCATTTTTTTTTTTAAATATACATTTTACCTTTTTAATTATCGTAAAAATTCTTTGAATATGGTGGGCAACCTTTTTATTTATTGAAATTAGTAGTATTCATGTATAATATTATCATGTGTATTGTGTATTGTATTTTTTATATTATGCGATGCATAATAGTAGGCATGTTAATATGCACGGCGGAGTCACAAAAGTTTGACAACTGTTTTCGCTGCAATGACAATAGGGTAATGACATTTTCAACAATCGCCACACACGCATATATTATATACGTGATTATTATGATTATTATTAATCCTTGTACCTTTTTTTGAATGCGTATTGTATATAATATATTAAACAATATAGGAATATAATATGATAAATGTATGTAAAATGCGTTATACTACAATTTATTTAATGTACATCAAGATGGTCAAAATAATAATTAATGTTATTGTTTGTTTTACAGTTAAAAGGGAATATCGACGAGACAAACAGTACAGTAGAAATCGTTGATAAATTTAATAACTATCAAATATACCCTCGTATTATCAGTATTGTTTCAAAAGATTATTTTAAATTTTTTAAGGTAAGAATTTTTTATTTTTATTCATGGCCTTGACTTATGGTATATACTTATTTACGCGATTAGGTAAATCTACGTAGAACTTGTCCATTTTGGTCGGACGACAGCAAATGTGCTATGAGATATTGCCAAGTGGAATCCTGCCAGTTGGTAATAAATAATTATGATTTAAACTATATGTGTTAAACAATCAAATTTATTTATTTTGTATTTTATGGTTTTGTATGTAGGACGATTTACCCATAGGTTTGAAAGGTAGTCGTCATAGTTTAGTAGATGAAGATATGTCGATTAAGGTGAGTGTTTTGTAACGATGATGAATTATTAAATTTTAGGGCGTTTTTATTGTGCCTAATATAATATTTAAAACAAAAGGTGAAAATGTATACATTAATATTTTTAAATGTGCTATATTGCTATTTTCCTAGTGTGGCTGCTGTTTCTGTTCTTCAACTTGGTCTCAATTCCACGATCATAATAAACGAATATACCGCGTAATCCATTCCATATCCTTCAATTTAAAACACTCGATCCATAATTTTGTGTTTTTTTATTTTTGTATTTAAAAAATAATAATACAACTATGTTTGTCCGCACAGTATATGGAAGGACCACAACAACAAGAGTGTGAAGAAGCAATGCAAGACGAATTGGGTTACATTAACACAACTATAAGGTCAGTTTCACACAATATGCTTATCAAAAAATAAGTATTTCGGTATTTATACTTATATTTACATTATATAGATAATTTTAAAGAAGTAATGCTGTGTCTTAATTGGTGAGGAATTTGTAGCATTCTGTGATGATCGGTAATGCACTAACGACTGAGTTTCTGAAATATGCCGGTTGGATACCAACTCGTAAATTAAGAAAAGTGCTGGAGAACCAATTATACTTAATTCGATTAATCTTATAGTGTCGAATTATTGTGTAATATATACAGTACCGGATCTACAAATTATGTAACCCGGGGCACAACATAATATTAGCGTCTCTAAAAGTTACCATTAAAAAATGTATGTGTCCAAAATTGTGTCAAAATACGGATTATTATACCTAGGCGATTTAAATTTTAAATATTCACACCATCATTAAAGATATTATACATATATATTTAATATTTATATATTATAGAAATTGTTATTTTCAATAAAAAACAAATAATAGTACAGAACTTAAACCTATATCATGATATTTAATGAAGCATTAGAACCTATAAGAGTAAACTAAACTATTATTTTTCTTGATTTTTTTTGACGCGAATTCGTTAATGATATCTTCATAATTTATGGATTTCGCAACTTCGTGCTCAATGAATATGATTAACAGGTCATTTAATCTTCTTTATTTTGTAGTTGATATTAAATATGATTTAAATTTTAATTAGTTTCAGTTTACTAAAACTGCTTCGATTTTCTTCAACAGTATCATGTCCATGGGAAAATGAATCTAGTGGGTGCATTCGAGAGGTCAAAATTCAAAAATTCTCAATAGTTTACAAAAACGCTGGGAAAAACAACATAAAAATTAAGGAAAAACGGGAATTTTTAGGTAAAATCGATCTTGGTTTTTGGTGTAACTCTTAAACAAATTAACGTATATACGTAATTTTCACTGGTTGTTTAAATTCGCATTTTCTATACACGACAAAATGTTCAAAATATTTCGACTCGTTTTGAGCTGTTTACGGACAATATAAATTTTCAATTTTTAGTTTTTTTTTCTATACATGTCAATAAAATTGTATTCGTTGAGTCAAAAAGCTTGAATATTTAATACAAGGCGCCTAATATATTGTTACAATGACATTTGAAAAATATTAAAAATCCTTCTACACAGATTTTTTTTATAAGCATTTATATAGTTCAAATCCTGACAAAATACGGAAAAATCACCATAATTAGCAAATTATTTTAAGTTGAGAATTCATAAAAATGTTTTTTTTTAATCTATGACCTGAAAATGTAATACAAGATTATTCATAAGTTTGTCTACCTTTATCAAAAAAAAAATGTCTACAAGCAAATCAAATTACATTTTTATAGTCGTTTAAAGTTCATATTTTTACAAGGTTGGATATTCTGCTGTTCCTGTAAATACATTAAAATTTCACTAAATGTTTATATTTTCATTTTCTATACACCATACAAATTTGAAAAGCTTTTGACTCTTTTTGAGCTGTTTACGAACATTGTCAGTTTTTAATATTTTTTTTAGTTTTTTTTTTCTATAATTGTCAATAAAGTGTTATTTGTTGGGTAAAAAAACGTGAACATTTAATACAAGGCTCCTAATATATTGTTACAATATCGGTTGAAGAATATTAAAAATACATCGGCACAATTTTTTTTTATAGGCATTTAAAGTTCGAATTTTATCAAATTTAAAATTTTTTAATTATTTTGTAGTTAAAAATGTATAAAATGTTCAACTTTTATAGCTAAGAATTAAACATTTAAAACAAGGTTTCACGTAAATAGGTTATATATAAATTACTAAAATCATAAAATCGAAAGTATAATATATTATGCTATAATATGACGAATGTCTTGTCTTAATCATTACAAGTGTGTCTATGTTGAATTAAAACTATTTAATTTGAAATACTTGTGTTATAATAATCTAACTACAAAACATTCAATTTGTTTAAAAAAATATAGGAGTTTAAAATTTGAAATTTGCGTCCTCTTTGATTAGCGCTCGGGGCATGGGCCCTGTATTCCCCCCCCCCCCTAGATCTGGTACTGAATATGTATTTAATAATAGACTTAGACAACTGAGAATTGGTATAATTATTTAGATTTTGGAGATCCATAACTCCCCCCCCCCAATCAACATCATGTTATAGATTCCTCAGGGGTGGCATTTACGTGTCGAGAAGATGTATATTGTCTATATAGTTACATCCTATTCCTATAAAGTATAATATAAAATATTAGGTATACAGTATGCTACAAAATATTTTATATATATATTATGTTGCAATAATAACATTTTAAACATTATTTATAACTGCCTGCATGTGTGAAATAATAAGTTTAATATTGATTTTTGTTTACTCAGAGTGGAACGATGAATGTATTGATTTTACAATGTTAGCAGTGAATGATGTGTGTTGGTTTTTTATTTTGTATGTATACACGACTCAAGAATTATAATTAAAAAAATAATTTAACTTTGAAGGGGTTTTCTGGTAGAAAATTGGATCTAGTTGGTACTTAAGTAAAAATAAAATTAAAAATTCCAAATACTTGTCAAAATAATCGGGTAAAACAAAATAAATTAAGAAAAAGAGGAATTTTTACACAAAACCAGGTTCAAAAAAATATCGACTTTCATATTTTGCTGTTGGTACTTCAAAAGCGAGTAACCATTTATACTTGACATTTTCGCCAAAAGTGTATATTACCATTTTCTATGCATTGAATAGTTTTCTAAGACATTTAAAATAGACGATTTTTTTTAAATTTTTTAACATAGATATTGTTTTTAGATTCTGGGCGGAATGTAAGAATGTATTGTATTTACAAGATGTATGTTTTTTTCTGTCTGTCATCAACATTTGGGTTAGTAAGGATGATCCAATTATTGAGATCAGCGTATTTTCTGATAGAAAAGAATCTAGTTGATACTTTTAAGAGGTCAAAATAATTTTAATCCAAGTAGTTTTAGATTGAATTAAGATAAGCAAAAATAATAGTGAAAAAATGTGCTAATTTTTACGCAAAACTAATTTCTGAAAAGATCAATTTTAATTTTTAGGTGTAACTCTCAAAAACTAACAACCGATCTTCACCAAATATTTATATTAACTTTTTCAATAAATTGTAATATTTTCGAAATATTTTGACTCTTGGAGCTTGTAAATTTGTTAATTATTTAATTATTTTCGATAAAAACTTTTTCACTTAGTAAATAATCTTGAAAATTTAACTCAAGGTTCTTTATAAGTTTCATTAATGTAAGTACAAAAATATTAAAGATACATAATAGGCACAATTATATTTAATATGCAATTCAAGTTCAAAAAAAAGTTTACTGGAAAGTAACATTAATTGATAATTTTTATGAGGTTTTGAATTTAAAATTTTTACGATATTGGTTTTTCATCGGTAAATTAACTAATTTTCATAAAATATTAATTTTTAATATTTCGTTGTAATTCAAAAACGAATATCCCCATTTTCGCCAAATGTTAAAATAATCATTTTCCATACAATGTAAAATTTTCAAATAATTTTGGCCCTTATTGAGCTATTTTCAAATTTTTTAATTTATTTTTTAGTTCGAAATTCACCTAGCTTTTAAATATACCTAGCATTTAGCAACGTATAGTAATAAAATAAAGTTTTCTATACGTTTTGTTAAAAAAAAAAACCTTGATAATGTAATATAGGGTCCGCATAAATTTTCATAATAGCTGTTTAAAAATATTAAAGATACATAGTCACGACTTTTTTTAATAAGCATTTGAAGCTCAATATTTTTATCGAAACTCGTAAATTTTTAAAATGTTATTGTTTTGTAATTAAAAATATATATATAATATTTAATTTTTATAGCTAATCTTTTCAAGTATAATATGGGGTTCCTCAAAAGTAGGACTCAGATTTAAGAAACTATCAAAAATGCTTTAGAAAATAACCAAAAATACCTTTTCAATACAATAATGTCCTTAAAAATAAACTAAATATGATCGCAACGTATTCAACCGACCAATTAGTTGTTAGTTGTTTTGAGTAACCGGTAAGACACTACATTCGATAATTTCTGGGGATATATAAAGACATTATCACTTTCATATAAAGTCATACAGAATGATTGATATTTGATACTCATAAAAAATACTTAAAAACTGTCACGTAAAACAAATATGAAAACAATAGTTATTGATATAATAATTTATGATATTATATCTGAATTTTTCTTTGTTGTGCCAATTGTTTTTAATAAATACCATGTATTTAATAATTTATTGGCTATTACTTACTTACCGTCTTATCATATAAACTTACATAAGTATTTAATGTTTACCACCTTTTCAAACAGATTCAACCATAAAACTAAAAGAAGCAATTCCACTCATAAGTATGAAATAATAATAATAAAATACCTATGTAAACTTAAACAGTTAAAATGTAATATTATGGAATTAAAAGACATATTTAACTAATTAAGCCTATATTTTAATATATAAAATATATTATACATTTATTGTTCATTCAAATTTTTTCTTTTCTGTATCCATTATTCGCCGTAATTTTTAAGAGTTAGGTACATTTTTGTTTTTGATAGTTCCAATTTTAAATATTTTTTTTAATTTGCAAGCTTGTATTAAATTAAATTTCATAGATATACAATTAGTATACCTCTGTTCCTCAGAAGTGTTAATAATTTGTTTGCAAATGTCAATTTTGATATGTTTATATTTAATTAGAATATTATTATACATGCATTAAGCACCGAAGACGTATATATACTTATTAGTTGAAAAATTTAATATACATTTTTCATTTTTTTCTCATTCTTAAATATTATTTTTCGCCAGCGTTGCAAAATTTAAGGAAATAAAAAATTCAAAGGATACAGAAGGTTCGCAAATCGATTTAAATAATATCCAATATTAGCTAGTGTATTAAAAATAATTTATCTTTGAACCTAAATAAATATATAAATATTTCGTTTTCATTAAAAACAATCCTATCGTAAACTATTATTTAAATGGCCTATAGCTGTGCGAAGATTAAATACGGTTAACGATCTTGGTATTCGTTTTGATTCAATAATATCTTTTAGTAACCATTCTACCGACTCACAAAAAAGACATTTCAGAAATTAGGCTTATTTAAACGAACTTGTAGAAATTTTCAGGACGAGAGTTCTTTAAAATTATTATATTGCTCATTGGATGGATCTCTCTATAGCACTAAAATTCTTTAAGTCAATTACATACGTAACCTATCTAAAATTCTACAATAAAATCGACTGCCCTGAATTACTAGAACATAATATTTAACTTTAAAATAAACATGAATCACGCAATAATAATAATTGTTGTTATAATCATATACTATACCTACCTACATCAGCCGTTTCTTTGCAGTCGCAAATATATAAATTTGAAATGGGGGATCAACATTTTTGCGTATAGATAAATGTATAAATTAAAGTATATACATGCATTTTTATTTTTTTTTTGTTTAACTTATTTTAAACTACTGAATTTACAAACCGTTAAAAATAACATTATTATGTACATATTTAGTAGATATTTACAATATTATTAAAGTTAAAGAATGAATTCTAAACGATGGATACGTTTTTAATTTTTATATCCCAAATATTTAAACAATTTAATAACAAGTTATTAAAAATAAGATTATATTATTGAAAAACCAATTCAATGTTTATTTCAAACATATTCAACTATTTATTTCGAGGCTATGTAAATTAAATTACATTTTTTGTAAAAATAAATTATATAGAACAATTTTTTCAAGTTTTGAATATGATTACACCGGGTATTAAGTGACGAATTTAATATAAAGTTTAAATTATATAAGTGGTAGAATTTTTTACGGGCTACGAAATACACAGGGGACAGCTATTTTCTATGTATATAAAATATACACTTGCGTGCGCATTTCGCGGCGTCTACAAAATATAATAGTAATATAACCTGACGGCTGACAATATACTACAATCACAAGCTAGTCTCACGAGTAATGCAGATCGTTCATAATCAATGCTTTAATATAATTATATAATAGAACTGTCCTGACTGACACACTGACTGATCAATGTAGTGCCTAAACAATGATAGCTCGAGGCTTGCATTTTTCACTGCATCTTCGTACCACAATGTAAGTGTGTACTAAGAAAGCATTTCCAAAACTCGCATTTTAAAGTTGTGCTTGCACAAGTATTTTGAGATTTAAGAAAAATAGGTGAAAATGTTTATGTTTTGAATTCTTTTAAGCTGAATATTAAATAATGAATTGAACAAAGTTTAAATCTTTTTTTTTTTTTTTTTCTTTTTTTTTTTTATTGACAAAACATAATATTTACAATCTGTATTTACAAGTAGTACAATAAGTAAATGTGATGGGAATTGATTTACAGGAGGGGGAAGTTGCCCATTGGCATAAGTTTAAATCTTATAGAGTTAGTATTTTTAACGGGCAACCGGTGGTATACACTGAACGAGCTGTATTTGAATACCAATTTTCCTAAAATGATCATTCTTTTTTTGGTAAATGTATGAAATACTTAAATGAAAGACCTTGTATTAAATTTTTAAGCCTTAGCTATACAAATTTAATAATTTATAAGTTTTGAACTACAAATTAACTGTGGTATACATCTTATGTATTACATTTTTAAGCTTTTTGACCTGACAAATAATTTTTTATTGACATTTTAAAAAAAAAAACTTAAATTAATCAAATACAATCCAAGCAAAGACGGTCTAACCAAGGTTACCAAACAATTTTAACAAATTTTTATTTTATTTTTTTTCAATTATTTTAAAAAGTACTGAGAATTTTCAATTTTGACCTCCTAAAAGTAACTAACTAGATCCAATTTGTTTCCAAAAACATTCATTGAAGTTTATATCGGAGCATTTTTTTCTACCAGAAAAGTTCAGAAGTTTAAGTCGTTTAAACATTTTAAAATACCCAAACAAACGTCTGAAATAATTAGACTGGACAGAATAAAAATTAAATTTTTAAGTCCCCCCCATTGAAAAATCCAACAATAAGTGAACGGGGTCAGCTAGTATTGAAAATTGAAATAAAATATGAATAATATATTAACATAAATTTTCCTTTACCGATGACCTGGTAGCAACACTCGGAGCAAGCGATGAAACGAGACTATTTTGGCATACCACATACGTACGTCGTATATCTGTAGTAGGCTGCAGAACGATTTTTATTATACATTAAAACATTTTGTTAAGAGGATGTTAGCGCACCATTTCTTTTCTTACTCTAGGCCACGCGCAATATAGACAAAACGCATTTACGCAAAACCATTTTTTCATGTTTTTAAGTAATCTTAGTGGAAAATCAACCATTACAAAAGAGACAATGAATAACCTATATATGACGGGACTCCATTATTACAGAATTAATGAAAGATGACACACTCGCCTGGGATATATTAATTTATTAATTTATTATATAATATACGTAAAATGTATATTATAATTACTGTAAGGTGTGTTATTAATAACAATTTTTTTTTTTTTTTTTTTTTTTTTTTTTTTTTTATTAGAAGAAACTTTGTAAACATTAGCTTCGACAATTATGATTATAAATATTACATAAGAAAACAAAATTAACAACAAAAATAATATTACAGATAAATTAAATTTTTAAACCAGTCTGGTTGATGAAGGATATAAGTGAGGTAATAATTGGTACATTTGGTGAAGAGAGAATTGAGTGTGAGTGTCGAGTTTGACATTAAAGGAGTGGATTAGGGTGAAGAGGGTATTGCGTTGGGGAACCAAAGAGGGACAGTGAAAAAGTATGTGTGAGATATCGCAAATCATGGGATCGTGAACGTGGAACATACATAAGGGAGAGTCATTGAGAAAGTTTATAAGAGTGAGAAGGTAGTAAGGTGTGTCCAAATCTCAGACGTGAAAAAGAGGTAATTGTTTTACGATTTAAATTGAGGTTGTGAAACCAAGGATGAGAGGGAATAGATGGTGAGATATTTTTGTACCAAGAGGCATAATTGGGGGCTAGTTTGTTCCATTGGTTGCGCCATAAATTATAAATATGGTATTTTAATAAGGGACAAAAATCGGTCCAGGGAATTAGAGTTGGAGAAGGACAGCAGAACGAGGAGGTAGATTTTGCAATGGAGTCCGCTATTTCATTTCCTTTTATACCAGAGTGGCCAGGCACCCAAGGAATTCAACTATAAAATCTGAAAGGGTAAGTTCATATAGAAGTTGCCTGATCCTAATGGAAATAGGAGGGGACGGGAATTGAAAAAATCGGAGGAGAGGCTAAGAAGACATGATAAGGAATCGGAGACGATAAGATAACTGCTGGGGGGGAGGGCAGAGATGGTCGAAAGGGCTTCTAATATTGCGAAGCATTCCGTAGTGAATGAGGAGGCAGAAGAGGGTAGATTATTAGACATGGAGATGTGTAAGTCAGGAATGAAAAAAGCGTAACCAGCCGAAAGAGGGGAAACTGAACCATCTGTATAAATTAGGGTGGAGTTTGGAAAATTATTTTGAATGTAGTCTAAGAAAAGATTGTTGACGATGATGGGTGATATAGATTTAAGTGCCTTGGAAGTAAAGTTCAGAAAATGTCTGTTGGTGTGAACTATAGGTGAGTAGGAGAGAGCCAAATAATTAATTTCATATAAGGGTAATATTTTAGAATTGATAACAAAATCACGGATTGAAGATAAGGAGTATGCCGTGGAGGCAAGAATTGGGAGAGATTTTTTAACGTAACGCCAGGAGAAGTATATGTCAAGAAAGGAATTAAATATTGTGGGATGACGAAGGGAGAAGTTTTTCAGTAGAAATTTACCAGCCAACCATCTGTTTCTGATATTAAAGGGGGGGCATGCCGTCTCGATCTCAACGGCCGCATTAGGGGTAGATTTAAGGGCACCAATAATTGACTTAAGGCAGGAGTTTTGGAGATTATTAATTTTTTCCAATGTGAATAGGATGCGGAGCCTGATAAAAAGCATCCATAGTCAAGTTTAGACCTTATAACAGCTTTGTAAATTATTAAAAGTGTGGAGGGGTGTGATCCCCACCAAGTATTGGAAATTGATCTAAGGAAATTGGCCCAAAGAGAGGTAAATTTAATGAGATGTTGAAGATGCGGAGCCCAGCGTAGTTTGGAGTCTAGTGTTAGTCCTAAATACTTTATGTTCTGGACAATTGGGATTGGAAAATCATTTATAGTGATATCTGAAGAGAGAAGGTAACGTCTTCTAGTGAAAATCATGGCCTTACATTTTTCGGGAGCTACAGAGAAAAGGAAGAAGATAGGAGGTTTGTAGGAGATTGAGCGAATTGTTTAAAGAGTCAATAGCGAGATCGATATTTGGATTGTAGGAGAATATGACAAGATCATCAGCATACACTAGGCACTCATGTCCAAGTGTATTTAGTTGTTTAATAATGAAATTCATATACAAATTAAAAAGAATGGGACTTAGGCAACTACCTTGGGGTAGACCTGTGTAACTGGAGCGTATGTTTGTAGAGCCGTATGGGGATGTGAATTTTAGAGTTCTATGTGAAAACAGGAGGGAGACAAGGTTAATGAATATAGGGGGTAGTTGGAGTGAATTAAGGTGAGATAGGAGAGTTGGTATATGGACAGAGTCAAAGGCACCACGAATGTCGATAAAAGCTGCAGGTAAAAAATGTTTGTTGTTAAAAGATTGGTATATTTTACTCGAAAAATTTGCGAGGCAATCAAGTGTGCCTCTTCCTTTTCTGAAAGCATATAGGTTGTCAGAGAGAATAGAGTTATGTTCGAGCCACCAATCTAGGCGGTTTTTTAGAATAAATTCCATGGTTTTGCATAACGCTGAGGACAGGGCGATGGGCCTAAATGCAGTGGTAGAGTTGGCTTTGGGAATAGGTATGACTATAAACTCTTTCCAGGAGTCAGGAATTTTATTGAGGAGGAGAATTTTGTTGAGTATATTCAAGAGGTACTCGACGGCATTAGTAGGAAGGTGTTTGAGCATAACAGGGGAAATGTTGTCAGGGCCGGAGGCGATTGATTTACGTGAGGCGATGGCGGCGTTTAGCTCACTTAGGTTATAGGCATGGAGATTATGTGATTAGTAAGTGTATTTGAGGCAGGCAAAATTGAATTATGTAAGGCTTCAGAAGATGAAGGGACATAACATGGTGCTACTTTACAACAGAAATCATTGAACCAACTGTCATTGTGAGGACGAGAGCGAGTAACAATACTATTGCGAAAGCATTTAGCGGTGGTCCAGGTAGATTGAATGGATGAAGAAGGGTTGAGGTTCATACAAAATTGTTTCCAAGCTAGTCTTTTAGATTCTTTTAAGAGACGTGTGGTTGCAGCGCTGGCATTGCGATAAGTAAGATAATCTTGAACGGAGCCTGAGCGAATGAAGGTTTTATATAAGGATTTGCGGTTGGAAACTGCTTCGGAACAGGAGGAGTTCCACCACGGGGGAGAGGGAGGGAAGTTGTTAAGGTTATTTTGTGTTTGATAGGAATTGTTTTCTTAGAAATATCTAAGATCATATGAGTGAACTGTTCATAATCTTTTAATGGGCATGTGTAAGTGTTGAGAAGAGGGATAGAGGAATTGATGAGTTGAGAAAAAAGGGGCCAGTCAGCTTTATTGAGGTTAAATTTGAGATTGGGGGAGAGATAATTGGGTAAGGTAGATCTGTTATTTGGTAAGGAGTTAGGGTTTGTAACATTGACAGATATGATAATAGGTAAATGATCACTTCCGTTAGGATCATCTATAATTCGCCAAGTTGAAAGCCAGAATAAATTTGGAGTGGATAAGGATAAATCAATACACGAATTGGTTGAGTTGGGTCTGCCTACATGCGTAGGTGAGCCATTATTAAGTATATAAGATTAGAAGAGTTCAACGCATCGTAGATTAAGTTACCCCGTCTGGTGGACGTAGTGGAACCCCAGGCTGGGTGATGGGCATTAAAGTCACCTGTAAGAAAGAGTTGTGATCTGTGAGTTGAAAGAGGGAGTACCATACTTCAAGGGGATAGGTGAATCATTTGGACTGTAGCAGGACCAGAATGATGTATTAGGTAAACCGTCAATATTTGTTATTTTTAGACCAATTAATCGATATTATTTTCCAAGAGAAGTTGTATTAAGGGGGGTTTAAGTTCTATTAAAGATACATTAAGTGAGGTATGGGGGCAATTGCGACGCCCCCGTAGCCATCGACTCGATCTTGTCTGAATAAATTAAAGTGAGGAATAAGGCAATTACGGGATGGAAGTAACCAAGTCTCAGAAATAAGTATAATGGAACAATTATAGGAAGATACGAGGTGTTGGATAGAAGGGAGTCTTGCAGGAAGACTACGAACATTCCATTGTAGAATATTGACCATTAGAAGAAATAACGGAGATGTTTGGAATCGAGAGACAAGACATAAGGGATGATTCAATTAAGTTTTGAAGGGAAGAGGGAGATAAGGGAGAGAGGCTAGGGGAGTGGATAAGGATTCGGAGAGTTTGATGCAGAAGGCATTGACCCAGGTTAGATCAACTTGAGAAGGTTTGGAATCCTGGGACCGATTTTTACTAGCATAATCTATGAAGTGCCCATTTGGTAGGGAAAAATTAGATTGGTTGGGAACGTGAAATTGTTTTTGTTTAGAGTGAGAAGAATGATTGTTATACTTCCTATGTGGTATATGGTGGTAATGTGATTGAGAGGTAACGGGGGAAAAGAGTTAGTGGAGGTATCCGGAACTTGATGAGAAGGATTTAACACAGACTGTTTATTAACAATATTTGAATAGCTAAATGCACTTGAGGAGTAATTATTTTTCTTGAGAGAGACTGCTTCGCGGAAGGGTAAGTTTTCTGTAGCCATAATTTTCTTAACATCCCTTTGGAATGACCACTCTTGGCAATTCCGGTCGGTGGAGAGGTGGGGGAGTTTACAGAAGATGCAAACTGGATCTGTTGCGTTGATTGAAGGGCAAGTAGTTAATGAATGGTCATTTAAGCCACAGTGGCTGCATTTGGATTTACTGCGACAGAATTTAGCCGTGTGGCCAAATCGCAAACAGTTATTGCACTGTATGGGGGAGAACGGACGCTAGGAAAATTTTGAAAATGACGTTGTAAATCGATACGGCATCTGGGATTTTGGGGGATAAAAATTTTATTTCCACGACACGAGTAGGAGTTAGGACATATCTTTTTGACTGAAATGCGTTTGAAGGCAATAGCGCGGACTGTGTTATCAAGTCCTTCCCAGAATCTTCTTCGGTTAGGGAACTATCAACTCTGATAATTCCGTAAGAGTAGATAAGCGTAGATGGAATATATGCTGTAAATCCAATGTTTGCGAGTAGAGGGGAGGTGAGAAAGTTGTTGGCTGAAACTTTAGTATTGAAGGTGATTTTGATTTTTTTATGACCAATTGGTTTGATGTTGTTGACGCCAATGAAATTGGTGGAAAAAATTTTGCATATTTTAACGGGTGCCAGTGATCAATTTTTAGGTTGATATCTGAATGTTCCGCAATGGTAGTGAACGGACCGTTATAATCCGCGGAGAAAAATTTATTAAGTTGTTCGGAATTACGTAAGGATTGTATATCGTTGGAATCGTGATTTATATTAGTGTTTGAAATATCAGCGGTGTATGTTGTATTTGCGGAAACGGGAACATTAGCGTGATCGGTTGTAGAATGCGATAAATCTGTATCTATATTCATATAATTAGGCCGTGTCATTAGTAGAATGAGATAACGAAATGTCGTAATCGAATGTATTGTTGGGCATATTTAATACTGGTGGATTATTTTTAATCTGCTGTAGAGTGGGAGATATAGGGCTAGTTGGAGTTGATACCTTCTTAGATTGAGATGCTTTTTTACTTGTCTTAATGGTCCATTCCTGATCCGTGTTGTGTGGTCTGGAAGCATTTGATGCTTTTTTTATTTTACCGACTGAATTGTTAGGAGCGTGCGGACGATTGTCGTCGCCGCCCGAAGACGACGCCGGCATTATACAAAAGGCGATAGCAAAACGTAGATACGGAGCGACAATTAACGAACGACTTGCTTCGATGGTTGACTTATCGCGACGAATACTAATTTCATACTATGTATTTATGAATTGTATCATATCTGAACATATTATTTGATTACCTAACAATTAGTTACTAATATTACTATTACATGTTCAATTATTGTTCTAGTGTTGTTTGAACTACAAAAATTCCAGTTATACATAATATAAGATACCCATTTGTTTTTTCTTGAAAATTTAGATTCTTAGTGAAACGATGAATGTATTGATGTGTGTTTTTTTTTAAATTTTATTTTTTTATTTTTGTGTCTGTGTACATGATAAGTAGTCGAAATAATGCTTCGATTCTCAACTTCAGTATCTTGTTCGATAGGAAAAAGAATATTTTTGGTGCATCGACGAGGTCAAAAAATTCCTAAAATTCCTAATAGTTTTCAAAAGCACCAGAAAAACAAAATACAAATTAAGAGAAAACGGGAATTTTTACGCAAAATAGGTTTTCCCAAAATCAATTTTGGTTTTTGGTGTAACTTTAAAACAAATGAACATACATGAAATTTTCTCTGGTCGTTTATATTTGCATTTTCTATACACGATAAAATTTTCAAATTATTTTGATTTGTTTTGAACTGTTTAGGAACATTTTCTGTTTCAATTTAATACAAGGCTCCTACTATATTGTTACAAGGACATTTGATAATATAAAATATTAAAAATTCTTAGTCAATAC
Source organism: Sitobion miscanthi (assembly GCA_008086715.1). Lineage (NCBI taxonomy): Eukaryota > Metazoa > Arthropoda > Insecta > Hemiptera > Aphididae > Sitobion > Sitobion miscanthi. The sequence goes on from CM017797.1 coordinate 55,185,590, forward strand.
ATAAAAGTTATTATTTATACGCATTTAAAGTTCAAATCTTGACAAAATACGGAAAATCACGAATATTAGCAAATTATTTTGAGTTGAGAATTCGTAAAAAATTTTATTTTGAAATCTAAGATTTCAAAATGTAATACAAGATTCATCATAAGTTTGTCTATCTTTATCAAAAAAAAATATCTACAAGCAAATCAAATTAAATTTTTATGAGTGTTTGAAATTCATATTATTTTTACAATATTGGATATTCACTCGATTTCTTATGTAGTGGTTTTGTTATTTTATTGTTATTCAAAAACGAATAATTGTAGTTACATGAAAATTTTACTGAATGTTCATATTAGCATTTTCTATACACTATACAATTTTGAAAATATTTCGACTCGATTTGAGCTGTTTACGGACATTGTCAGTTTTTAATTTTTTTAGTTTTTTTTCCCATAAATATCAATAAAATTTTATTTGTTGGGTAAAAAAACGTAAAAATTTAATGCAAGGCTTCTAATATGTTGTTACAATAGCAGTTGAAAAATATTAAAAAATACATACGCACAACTTTTTTTTGTAAGCATTTAAAGTTCGAATTTTGACAAAATATAATATTTATTTTGTAGTTAAAAATGACAACTGTGTACAACAAGTGTACAACTTTTATAGTTAATGGTTTAAAATTTAAAACAAAGTTCCACGTAAATAGGTAAATATATAAATTACTTTATTCGCAATAATATCATCAAATATACTTAGTAATATCATTGGCTAACTGTTTTCGCTCAGAATCGTTTTCCTTATACAATGATATTATATCATTGAATTCAAATTTAACATCATCCATTACAGTAACCCACTTGTAACCTACTGAACAGCAGAGTGACATCCACTTGCCCACTTTTTTTGATTTGTTAACAATGGCTGTTTAAGTGCCTATATTGTTATGTTATACTTAAAAACTTAATTAATAGACAATGATACCTATAATGACCAATAAGTAGTTATAGTATGAACTATGATTACCATTTAAATCTATTGACATATTAATTTAAATGTAATTTACTTTCTCTGTACAGTGCTGCAGCTATGGAGGATTTTGCTCTCTGGCAGGCCCATGACGATATACAAGACATGTACTGTACACTACCGGACGATGATGGGGAAGCCGAGTACGTTGACCTATCTCTAAATCCTGAACGATACACCGGATACAAAGGACCTTCAGCTAATCGCGTTTGGAATACAATTTACATGGAAAACTGTTTCAGGTGAGTGTTAATGAGTTATTGATTAATTTTGGTGCAATTAAAACTTGATATTAATTTTTTTAGGCCAAAAAATTTATTTGAAGTCTACATTATATCAGCAAAGTTGACTGGTAAATACTAAATTATTTATAATCTGTTTTAATTAAAATTGTATATAAGGAATTGATTATAGGAATGTGTTTGGAGAAACGAGCATTTTATCGAGCAATTTCAGGTCTTCATACAAGTATTAATATCCATCTTAGTGCTCAATATCTATTATCAGGTATGTGCATAAATAGAAATATGTATTTAGTTCTAAATGAATATATATATATACATATATTTTAAATATTATTATTTTGTGTTTTTTAATATTTTTGTATAAAATATATTTAATATGCATTTATTACTCTTAATAGATAAAGGATCGACATTTTTGAACCCATGTGGTACTGGTTTTTGGGGTCCAAATGCTGAGGAATTTGAACGTAAGTTTGGTCCTAAGTACACAAGAGGTGAGGGCACACAGTGGCTCAGAAATTTATATTTCTTGTATCTCGTTGAACTGAGAGCATTACAAAAAGCTGCACCTTTACTCAAACAAGTAGAGTATTATACAGGAAATGATAAAGAGGATGAAGCCACTCGACTGGCTGTCCACAATTTCTTAGGAATTATTAAGTAAGATTTTTTCATTAGTTATTTTGGTTTTGTTTATTTTTATTTACGGTTGGTGTTTTTTTTCTAGAAAATTCCCACAACAATTTAATGAGCATACCATGTTTTTGGGTGGACAACAGGCTCAAAAGTTAAAAGAAGAGTTTCGTCTTCATTTCCGTAATGTATCAACCATTATGGATTGTGTGGGATGTGATAAATGCAGACTGTGGGGAAAACTTCAAGTACAAGGATTGGGAACAGCTCTGAAAATATTATTCTCAAACAAAGCACGGATGAATGGATATAATGAATTGTCTACCACTGTCAACAAGCACACATTACAATTGGAACGTAGTGAAATTGTTGCTCTCTTTAATGCATTTGGGAGGTGAGAAAAGTTGTCTTAAATATTTTATAAATTTGTTATAATATGATATATTTATTTTAAGGTATAATGTTTAGGTCTAAAAGTTATAACTAGCATTTGGATGTTGTTAGCATATTTTTTTTTAATGATTTTATTGGTGTTTTTTACTGTTCAATTGCTTTTTTGGAGTTTTGTCTTTTAATATCTACATATTTAGAATATTTGAAAAGTTAAAATTTATTTGTATACTATTTGTATTTATTTGTATGTCTGCGGAATTTTATACTGTACCTAATGTTTAATTTATTGATTTTAACTTTCAAGAAATTACATATCGTAGACTTGTAGTAGATACATAAATACATGATCTAAAATGTATTCATTAGTTTTACATAAAATTTTCCATCGCGTAATGTGTATTTTTCCATACTTTTTACTTGCAGTAATAACATGTATAACTTAAGTTCTATTAGCGCATTTTTGTGCTCTATTTGAACTTTGAAGTCCTTATTAAGTTTTTATACAGCTACAACATCTGAACTCTAGTTTTAACATTTATTATGTATTGAATATGAAAATATCTTAATATTATGTAAATTTAATATTATTTTAGGTTATCTACAAGTATATATGAAATAGAAAAATTTCGGAAGCTTCTGAGGTAAAGAAGTTGAAATTGTGTAAGAAAAACATCACAACTCATTTTGATTTACTACAGATGTACAATACATTGTTATCACTACATTCCTTCCTCACTTTTCTTTTATAAGTTTTATATTACTGTAAGTATGTGATCTGTTAAAAGTTTTTACTAAACCATCAAGTAGTCGTACATTTTACTGAATTGACCGATAAAAAACCTCTTGGTGGTATTTAATTTATTTTAATTTTTTTTTTCTGATTGAATGATTTGAAATACTGACAGTCATAAAAAAATCTGTTTAAAAGCTCTCTATGTAAGAACGATAAAATGTACTATTAATCTATTGAAGAATACCAATATTTGTTTTACAAACATTGTTTGGTTAAACTTTTCTATAGTCTAGTCCTTTTAGTGTATTTTTTCAAATGTCTTTGTTTTTTGTTTTATGTCTAAAGTGGTAAATTTATGTCTGTACAATTGTTGTTATTTATATTTTTTACTTGGTTTTTGTGTTGTATTATTTGTTATGTTTATTTAATCTCAAACTTTAATTTACAAGTTAAAACTATAGTATACCCAATACCCATGCACAAATTATTTTTATATTTATATTAATGGTGTGAGGTCGTGTGTAATTTTTAACAATACAATATAATTGTCTTTCTAAAAATAATTGTTAAAAGTATGAGAGCTCAAAATGAGGTTTTATTACATAATAGATATACATTTGATATAAAATAGAATATGGTTTATGTATAAATAGTGGCTACTGTGATAAGGTATGAAAGGTCTGAACAAATTAATCATAATAATGTATTATGTTTAGTCTAGATTCATATAGAATTTTGTGTATTGTTAATGTATGTATGTGTTATGTATCTATGTATTTATTTATTTATTTTATTTTATATTTTATATAATTAAGTTGATAATTCATGTAAAAATATCTCAGATGACTAATTGATACCTACTGTTATTAATCCTGTTAATTACTAAAATATTACTTCTGTTTTAATTAAATACTCAAGTCTATAAGCAAAAAAACAACTTTAAACTAAACAAAGTGTGAAATTATCCAATTAATATTATATATCATTGTTTATTGTTAATTATTGTGTTGATTTATAAATTGCATTTGAAACATTGGAGTAAATGCATGCATATTACCATTGATTATAAATACTATACACAATTCTTCAAATGTATATCGTATTTCTTAAATAAATGATAACAAAGAATGATTATGGGCATTTACAGAAATTTGAAGAACTATTCCTGGCCTTGTAAGAGATGGTTTGTTAATTCAAACCTCACTAAAAATATTGTTCTGAAAAATTGAATAAAATGCCACTTTGGCATTGACACATAAATTCATAAAGTTTTTAGATTCGAGATCAGGTCTAAACATGGAACAACCAGGTTTTTTTATTAAAATCGTTTTTAAATGTCTTTTAAAATTGTAGAGGAAAAAAAAATTCAAAAGGTTTTCTTGATCTTTGCTATACTTACTTTCTAGGTGCACTATCTTCATTGGCAAATGACTATGCATGCGGGTGTAAATAAGGTTTTTAAATTCGAGATAAGGTTTTAACAACTTAAGATTATGATAGTTTTTAAATGTCTACTGGCTTCTTTTATATAATCAACCAAATACAACAGGTTTTGTTGCATCCGCATTACATGACCAATGGGTTTGATCCAAATTCTTTAGAACGTAAGCATGTTTATTTTTGTAAAATATGCAAGCTAATTTATTTGTTAATAGTGCATTACGCACGGAACTTCAGAACATAATAAACCTAGATATTTTGATACTTTAGCATTATAGATTGCATTTGCATGCATATTTAAAATGTTAATAGGACATAATATAATTCTCTGATATAATAATAATAATAAAATAGTAGATACTACCATTTGTACATGTGTTTACTATCACACCTCTTAAATATTTACAATACCTATGATAAATATTTTACGGTGCATACTTTTTTCATTATTATTATTATTATTATTATTTACAATGTAACTACTAACTAATGGCCTGAGTTGGGGATGTTTATTTTTGATCCATAAAAAAAAAAATTCACGCTGAGATTTCCACCTTCAAATCAAATGTATGGAATTTTATTTTATTGTTATAAATTACAAAATTGAAAATAAGCACTTAGGGTGGCTGCAGCCGATGTAAAAAAAGTGACTTTCAGACCAATAAGCTAGACAAAACTGGAAGAATCTGGTTCGACAGATTTTAATTTTGAAAACGGATTATGATTGATCAACAAGTTTACTAGGGAATGATCGAGGCGATTTTGAATATGTTTTTTTTCAGCTGTGATATCCAAAAATAAAAATATCGAAAAAATATGATATTTTTGTATTTATATTATTCATTATAATGACACTAACAATAATTGGAATATTCAAAATCGCCTCTTTCATTCTCTAGTAAACTTGTTGTTCAATCATAATTCGTTTTCAAAATTAAAATCTGTCAAACCAAATTCTTTCAGTTTTGTCTAGCTTATTGGTCTAAAAGTCACTTTTTTTTCATTGACTGGATATATATTTATATTAGTATATTAGTATATGGGTATACCACTAGTGGTACGCGTAACAACGGTTGAGAAACGCTGGTGTAGTAGGTATGAATATGAAAATCCATCATATAATTTCGCTCTCAATAATTATCAATTTTGTTTTTCAAAATATTTAATTAGTTGTTATTATTAAATACCTATCAATTTTATTTTTTAAGGTTTCATACATTTTCGATGTGTAGTTAATGATGTAGTTACCTACCTATACTATCATTGATTATATAATACAGTATTATATAATCAATGCTACTATGTAAAAATTATTAACTAGCAATGTACAATAATTACGATACAGCTAGCCGGGTACTCCCCCTCATGTGCTCGCCGCAATGTTTAAACTCGAAAAAAGCTCATACAAATGTACCACTTCATAGGTTCGACCTGGGGGAGCAATGAAATTTCCCATTTTGGCCACCCCTCAATACGGGCCTGACTAAACCCTATTAATTCAATGTTAAGTTCAATTCAACAGTTTGGCGCTATTGTGCGATTTAATGATATCACCTCCACCTTCATCACTATAAACGATGTCGTCGAAGCCAAAAAATACTAATCATTACATTTAAAGTCCAAACATTGACAAAATACTGAAAAATCACGAAATATAGCAAAATATTTTGAGTTGTGAATTCATAAAAATTTTTCTTTTCAAATCTAAGATTTGAAAATGTAATACAAGGTTATCCATAAGTTTGTCTACCTTTATCAAAAAAAAAAAAAAACGTCTATAAGAACGTCAAATTAAATTTTTATGATCGTTTGAAATTCATATTTTTACAACATTTGATATTCACTCGATTTCTCATGTAACGATTTTCTTATTTTATTGTAATTAAAAAACGAATGACTTTAGATACTTGAAAATTTCACTGAAAGTTTATATAAGCATTTTCTATACACGACAAAATTTTGAAAATAATTTGACTCTTTTTGAGCTGTTTACGGACATTGTCAGTTTTCAATTCTTTTAGTTTTTTTTTCTATAAATATCAATAAAATTTTATTTGTTGGGAAATAAAGCGTGAAAATTTAATACAAGGCTCCTGATATATTTTTACAATAGCAGTTGAAAAATATTAAAAATACATAGGCACAATTTTTTTTATAAGCATTTAAAGTTCAAATTTCGGCAAAATTTATAAAATTTATAATTTAATAATTATTTTGTACTTACAAATTTATAAAATGTTCAACTTTTATAGCTAAGGATTGAAAATTGAAAACAAGGCTCCACGTAAATAGGTTATATATAAATTACTTTATGCACAATAATATCATCAAATATACTTAGTAACATCATAGTCTGACTGACCGTTTTCGCTTAGAATCATTTTTCTTATACAATGATATTATATCATTGAATTCAAATTTAACACCATCCATTACAGTGACCCACTTGTAACCTACTGTACAGCAGAGCGACATCCACTTATCCACCTTTTTTTGGATGAAGGTAGAGATTCTTATGATAAATATTCTATTAAATTATCAAATTTTATAAAAAAAATGGAATAATACTAAATGGAATAACATTTGATTTAAGTTTGATTTTTTTCTTATATACCTATAGGTAGTTATTATTTATTCCGATATTGTAAAAATTAGTATTTTTTAATGAAGCGGTTTACAGAAAAACTACCTATAATAAAAATTGTAGAGAAGAATTTTTTTAACAATCGTAAGAAGCACGATCTATGATATTTTAATTAATTAGTTAAATAATTAATTGATCAAAAGTAAGAAGATAACTTGTTAATTTACCATGCGATTGCGATATATTAGACGATTGGAATACGATATCAAAAATCGAATTCTTTACGATTGTTAAAAAATTTCTCCTCTACAATTTTCATAATAGGTAGTTTTGTTGTAAACCGCTTCAATAAACCGTATTACTTGAAAATCAAAAGTATAGATTATATTTGTATAAAATTCGGATACGAAGAGGGCGCACTAGAGTAGACAAAATATGGCATAAAAACATGGTTTTGTAATTCCAGGAATACGGCTTATTGAAGCGTTTTACAGTATAAATACCTATTACAAAAATTGTAGAGGAGAATTTTTTCTAGAAACGTAAGAAGCCCGATTTTTGATATCTTGTTCCAATCGCCCAATATCGCATGGTAAATTAACACGTTTTTTTAAACTTTTTATCAATTAATTATTTAACTGATTAATGAAAATATCGAAAATCGGGCTTCTTACGTTTCTAGAAAAAATTCCCCTCTACAATTTTTGTAATAGGTATTTATACTGTAAAACGCTTCAATAAGCCGTATTCCTGGAATTACGAAACCATGTTTTTATGCCATATTTTGTCTACTAGTGCGCACTCTTAATATGGTTAATAGTTAGTCGTATTGTTGAATTAAGTAAATACAAGGTATTAAAGTTACAATTTTTTATGCTATAACGAAAGTACCTCTGTTTTTGCAGAAATTTTTACTGAGGTAGCGTGGCCGAGCGGTCTAAGGCGCTGGTTTTAGGCACCAGTCTCTCTGAGGCGTGGGTTCGAATCCCACCGCTGCCAAAAGTATCTCTTTTTTTTGTTGTAAATTATATATTTTGCGTTCTGTAATTGACTATTATAATAATTGTACTTGTTTAGCCTACCTCAATATATAACTAAAAACACGAAAAATATAGAATTGCAAATATCTATAAAATAATCAACTACTCCATGGCAAAGTCATCCGCAGGGGGGAAAGGTCATTGCCCCCCTGGGAATTTATAATTGTATGTACTTACTATAAACTTTAAAGCTTTATGCATCGAAATTAAAAAAAAATTGTAAAATTTTCCTTTAAAAATATTGTTCAAAATGTCCATGAAAAAGTTTTAAATATAGAGAATATTTTTTTAGTAAAAGTGGAAAATATTGCGACTGAAAAGGAAAACTCTTCATTTTCCACAACTGTTTACGTGAACAGCAGCCGCCAACCATTATTTCTAAAATAAATTATAAAAAAAACTGGAGAACTCGCTTATATAGTTAATTTTAATTTCTGCCACAATAGTATGTTCGATTTCAAAGATAAATCATTCAGACAAAAAACGATTCTGAGCTTAGAAGACGGACAGTATATGAATATCAAAGTATCAATACTATATAGTCTATAATATATTTTTAAATTTCAAATATAACACTGTGCACATGTTATTTGATATTTTTTAATTCTTATGAAAACAAAAGGTACTTACGAAAAACTGACCTGGGAACATTGTATCACATTTTCACGCCCTAATAGCAAGAAAAACCGATGAAGTATTTCGAAGATTTCATTGAATATATAGAAAATGATAATATTATATCTATTATTGTGAACATAAAATTTGCCATGCTGTACGTTTGTAAGGCGGAGACAATAAATGCCCGTGTGGCGTCCTCTTAATTATTTGTTTTGTTTTCTAGGAGGGAGAAGTCAGCAGTTGACCCCCTCTCATACCTTATTGTTGCTTTTAAAAATTTTCTTAATTTTTATAGTTTATTTTTCAGTTACTGATCTTTAATTGATTACCTACAATTGTATACGAATGATTAATGTAAAATAAACATACTAATATTACTTACAATATGTTACATAACGTTTTAATAAATATACCTGTATTAATATATTATTTTTATACTTTTCTGTCTTAATAATATATGGTTAAAAATTGTCTATCCATAACCTCTTGAGTTATGAGGACTTCTATCGTAGCCGTTTGTGTTGTCTCTGTACCTACAACAAAAGCAATACGCCAAATGCCAATATATATATTTATAAAAGTTAATATCACGTTATACGTTCAGAATAATTATTTTTACTTGGCTGCATTTGTATAGGTATTAGAGTAATTTGATCTATTAGATATCAAATTTAAAAGAAAGAATATTTAACTTTATTTCAGGGTCCGCCTGGGCTTTTTTTGATATTTTAATTTTAAAACATAAGTATTTTAAAATTGTACCTAATTTTTTCTAAACGCCTCTAGCTGTAGCCCCGTCATAATGTATACACCTATTTATAAGTGCGTATAATATTGTAATATGTAACATAATATATTACAGAATAATGAAATAATAAAGTAGGTAAATACGTAGACGTATTATTGCGTACGTACTGCAGTATTATGAATTATAAAATATGTACCTATAATTGAAAATCGGACGTTTTTAGTGAGGTGCTATTTTGTATTTTTGTGGTTCTTGTTTTTTATTATACAGGATTATTGTTATTATTTATTATATATAATCGTTATAATATGTTTGGATAAATATGAACTTAGTGCACTTGCATGACGCAACAACGACGTTGGAACTTCGATTGGATAAAGCTATCACCTGTCGGCTATATATCACTGAATACCTGCTATAATATAAACTGACAATACACTACATCATAGCTGTATAACAATTTTAGCGATGATATATGTATATTTATAATACTCAATAATATTATATTTGAATGTATGTACAGTAGCGTGATTTAATCAATAGCTGCGAACACAAACATCTCATTATCTACTATGTACAAGTAATAAGTATACCTAAATTGACGTAATGAGTATGTACCTACCATGTGTACTGCCGTATTATATAAACTCGTAGGCACGTGTTTGGTACAAATAAAAATTAATATAGTCATAACAAATTACAATAACATCGGGTACGGTGCGAGCACCGTTGATTAATGTCTATATTTTATTCTAACGCCGCAGCCATGCAGTGTTCAAAAACGGTTAGGTGGTGTTTCGTGTTTATAGCTGTTCTGTTTGTACTGACGTTTGTGATTTGCTTAAAGTATTCCGACCATTTCGAATTCACCATTTAACACCAGTTTTATATAATCGTAATGTATCAAAAACAAGCGTACGAATTCGACGAAAAATCTATAACATTCATAAATATTTTTGTCGGCTGAACCTATTCATATATGTAGGTACTTACTATGTATAGATATTATTATAACCACATAAACTTATAACTTATAACTTTTAAATTGCAGTTTTATTATAGTGCATAATCGTGTCCGCGGTATGTACCCACCATATAAATCACACGCAAACGGATCGATGATGGAACTTCCATTTTTAGCGTATCATGTGCGTAATCACGGAGAACGGTAAATTATATTTTATTATTTATTACAAAGTTTCAAGTCAATAGGAAGTGTCATTACTGGGTGGCTTCTTCCAACAACTCATTCGTGTCACTGTAATTCAGCCCATACTCTTATCGTGCCTCAGGGTACAGATTGTATATTTCTTATAAAAATTAAAAAAAAAATTATTACAAAGTGACTAATAAGAATAGGTTTTATATGTATTATTATTGTAATGGTTGTTCAATTCAAGAAATAATAAATACATTTTTTAAACAAATACGAGTCGAACATTTGTCGTTCATTGAGTTAGTACCTGTTCTGATCTTTTTTTTTATTTTTCCATGATTTTATATATATGTTCTATAAGTGTAATGAATTTACTATTACTATAAGTATAAAAATAATAGCTAATTAATTTGACGTATTATTTAGGTTAAAATATAGTTCAAACCTATTCAGACTATATGGAAATTCAAAATAATAATACTTGCCTACTTAACAAAATCATTGTGTAATTTATTTGCTGTAGCCTACAACTCCCTCCTTTACTAAAATGTTACCTGTACTGGCTGTACTGAATAGAACTTATCGGTCAGTGTGACCTTTTTTATAGATAAGCACTAGCTGAATTACCCGGCTTCGCCCGTGTGCAGTTTTTGCTTTATCAAAATTAAATTCTTAAATCAACACAAATTGTTGTGTTTTAAAGAAGAAAAAAAATGTATTTTACTTAATGCTATCAAGTGCTAAAAAAGTAGTAGTTGCTGAATTATAAAGACAACAAAAATAATAATAATAGTATTTACAAATGATACTAACGATTCTAATGATACTATACACATATTGTTATTAAAAAATGTTTCTATAATTATATATAACTTTTTTTATGAATATTTTCAAATGATACGTAGTTGCTCAATTCTAATATGGTTTGAGTCAAAACCTCTTGGTATACCACATTTTGAGTTTTATTTTGTGGTGCATAAACGTACAAATTGTCAGGTCTTCCAACTCTAGAAAATGCCACATACAATTGTCCGTGTGAGAAATAGTTATTTTCTAAATCTACACCACAATAAGTAGTACTTTTATCTTCGATTGAATCAATTGAAATTCAATATGAAAAAAAAAACATCAGATGTCCGGAAACATTTCGTTTAGTATACAATATTACAATATGTACTAACAACCCACCTATAGTTACAATATACGAGCTTTATTGGCTGTAAAATAAAATTGTATAAATCAATGCTGTAGATACTTTATACTTACAAGGTTACATTGAGTAGCACGGAATTAAATGTTGAGGCGTGTCCACATTACTTATTTACTCACAAACACATCGACTTCAAATATGATGTACCTACGTCTAATAAATTTTCACTTACCTCACCGACTGAACGACTTGTGTAATAACACCTACCTAACGACGTCTAACGTTTAAATGTTATATGATATACGCATATTGAGGTGCCCAAACACGTCCGAAGGATAAAATCTCACCTGGGGCAAAATAAAAATTACTTATAATCTAATATTAGTTATATAGCGACATTGATATTAAAATACATGCAGTTAAAAATCCCCGGGAGGAGCAATGGCTCCCTTGGCCTTCCCCGCAGCCACCCTTGGAGCCTGGAGGTCCCTATATATATATGAATATGACTATATATGAGGTAGTCATAACTCACGGGGAAGTGCTTTACGGACACATTAGTACATGCAGTCAAGCAGATGATGATGGCAATAATAACCCTGAACAGGCGATATTTCTTTAAAAAACTAAATTAGTTTTAAAAATCGAAAACGTTAAGAATCTAAACTCGTCACGGGCATTTCACGAATTTCGCCGTTTAAATTGTACCGTAAAAAAATAATATGCCTATAAAACATTAATACCTATTTTATATTAAAATTTAAGGGTATATAGTCCACCAGCTGGCTAACCATCACGGCACCACAGATCTTTTATAAGTTCTATTATTTGAAAATGTATTTTCACATGATGTAGGTAGACTTTATACTCTGTGGTTATAATATATGCTTATATAATGTAAATAATCTTATTTTTTTTATATAGAAAAAACTGTGCAGTCGATGACATATTATAATATACACGCATCATCATCGTGATGGTCACCTGCCACCAGCTGCGACATAATTGAAAAAATTAAGGAACCTGCACCGTGTTCTATAATATATTTGTGATATAAACCATGAACAAAGATATAACTATCTTACTTCATGGTACAAACAATAAATATAGTACTTTAGTATAATTGTATGACATGTTACATGACGGTGATGACCGATGACTGATATATTATATTAGGTATATTATACTTACGACGCAACGTGGATCGGTTGTATAGGTAATAGATCCGCAAGTATCCAACATTCATAGCCAAATTCTATCATGATGACCACCAATGACGAACCACCAGTGAATGATATTTATAATAAATTATAGTTTATGATGAACGATCATAATTATAATCAGGAACGGGTCTATATAGGATGCCGGATTTACTGCTTTTAATCTATTATTAATTTATGTTTATCTTCTTTGGACACTAAAATACAACCTATACCTACATCTGATTATATAGGTAGTACAAATTATATTACATTTTATTAAAATAATAAATCAAAATCAAAGTTATTAAATTGCTGTGTTAAATTTTTAATATATTATGTACCTATGTATACCTAATATGTAAACCAAACAATTTTATAGATACCTATTATAAGTTTTTGCCCTCTATATAATATATATTTTATATTTTGATGTTTGTAAATATATGCATATTATTTGTTATTTTTTGTATCTCATTCAAAATATGTCATCATGTATAAATTATATTGATTTTGGTTAATGATTTTAATAAGTGATTAAAAAATTGTTGGACTGTTTTAAAATCAAAGCTTCCTAGCTCATAATTTAATAATATTGATATTCACGGACTGAAGAAGAATAATGAATTTATTTATCAATACCAAACAGTTTTTTTTCTTTATTTAAATTATATAATACATTCATAATAATTTAGCCTATGTGGCTATACAGGATGATTTTTTAAACACGCTCAATACAGTTTTATGTTTAAATTAGACATTTCTATCTAGTCTATTCCACGAGAGAATAATCAGTCCACCGACCAATGTTCCCAATTTCCATGAGAACTTGGAAAGAAAGGGAATCGGTTCTTCACGAGTCAGAAATGTATCGGGTGACGTCTATCGTTTAGGATGATTGGAGAGGAAAATAATGGGGTCCAGCACTCCCGTAGTCCCGTCGCCGAAACCATCATTCGTGATGCGCAAAAACTGATTATTCCCTCGTGGAATAAATTGTATATTCAAATTTTGATTTTGGCATTATTAAGTGCAATCAAAGTGTAATTAAATTAATATTTTGAAATATTTAGATTTTTCAAAACATAAATTAAACAGCCACGATCCATTTAATACAATTTTGAAGGACATAGCAGAATTTTGGCCGCCTGCACAATTTTTTATTATTTTCTGCAATATTATTTATATGTAAATGATATATATTTTTTTTACGATTTATTTATTCATATATAATATATATTATGTATCTATGAATACCGAATGAATGTATGATAAATTATTTAAATAATTTTCTTACTTTTTTATGAATTATTAAATTATAATATTATATAATTATATATTAAATTATTAACTATTGACTATAGAACATCGAAAACACGAGAGATTTAAGTGGCGGGCGTCAACTAAACCTGACTGGCGGGGGTCAACTAGACCAATACCTTTATTTATTTATTTTTTTAAGTTTACAAGTTTAAATTTAATCCATTTTTACGATTTTTTAATTTTTGTATTATTTTTTGTTTTTAGCAACGTAATGGAAGTCCAATGCGTCCTGTAAAAAATCTTCCTCTATCTAACATAAAAAATTTACGGAAATCGGACCAAACTATGAGGTTTTTCCTGTAAAGTGTGTTTTGATCGATATAATACACCCTATTAACCCCCCGCCCCACCTAAATAGGTCTTATCAATTAGTGTAAACATACATTTTTAAACGCTTCAACCTACTAACTAGTGGCTAATCAGTATTCCTACTTTATTCTAGCAGAGGCACCAAGTATATTTAGATATATTAAAATACACAATTTATTTTGACATCTAGAGTGGTTTGTAAATTCAGGGGGGGGGGCTTAAGCCCCCCCCCAATTATCCGCATATGACTAATCTACTAAATATTGAGCATTAAGCATACAAAACTATGTAAATTTGAAATTCCTATTTATTTCTTTTGTTTAATCGGACATGCTCTATGCTCTATGGGACAGTGATTGTTTAAGCATTTTAGTAATGATAAGCTAAATTAGTCTAAATTTAGTTTGTATTTTTTTATATGTATAATAACGATACAAATAACAAATATTAAATATCATACCTAATGGTTACTGGCTAATAACAGTAAGATGTATATTATTCATATATTTTTATATTTATAATAATAATATTTTAATATTGCGGTGGTAATCACTATAATTAGTATTATAAATAGTGTACAGCAGCTGCTTGTAGTTGTTTAACTTTCAATAATTCAACCATAGTTATTATATAAATATAATTATATGTCTGTGAATTCAACTAAGTAACTATAGTTGTGATAACTTGTGAATTGTGATTGTACTCTCGGTGGAGAATCTGTTGTCCATAATAATATGTGTTTTCTTTGTGTACACTGTACCAAACAGTGTGACCTTGACTGGCTTCCCAGCGTTTTATCAATTTTTTTTATTGATATTTCCGATTGACGAATTTTCGTCGACGTCATTTATATAGTATAGTAATATGTGTACTATTACTATAGTAGTGTACAGACGTACACCTTATTGTGCCTAATTCTCTACCACAACAATTCGACGTTTTGCTAAACTCTTTTTGTTCGCGTCTAAAACATAAAAGGACACAGGTTCGTGACACGAGGAACGATAACAATAACAATCGATAACATACTTGAAACTCTGTCTAATAGCGCAGTTACAATTTTCCGTCAATCGTTTTTGATTTTGTGTTCTTGTTATTTTGTCCTGAGCCTATCCTATCGGAGCTTCAACCGGGCACAGCGTCCAGTCAGGACACGCAGCGTGTCGTTGGCGCATCATAATAGATCGTAATTAATAAATAACGATGGACGAAGAGTACGACTGCATCGTGCTGGGCACCGGTCTCAAGGAATGCATCCTGTCCGGTATGCTGTCGGTTTCGGGAAAGAAAGTGTTGCACGTCGATCGCAATAAGTACTACGGCGGTGAGTCCGCATCGATCACGCCGCTGCAGGAGCTATTCCAAAAGTTCGGCGTGAAAGAGCCCGACGAGAAGGAGCACGGGCGCGGCCGCGACTGGAATGTCGACCTGGTGCCCAAGTTCCTCATGGCCAACGGTCTGCTGGTCAAGCTGCTCATACACACGGGCGTGACGCGCTACTTGGAGTTCAAGTCGGTCGAGGGCAGCTATGTGTACAAGGGCGGCAAAATTTACAAGGTGCCGGTCGACCAGAAGGAAGCGCTGTCTTCGGATCTGATGGGAATATTTGAGAAGAGGCGGTTCAGAAATTTCCTGATATTCGTGCAAGACTTCCAGGAGAACGACCCCAAGACATGGAAGGATGTCGACCCGCAGCGCATGTCCGCCTATCAGCTGTACACCAAGTTCGGTTTGGACAAGAACACTCAGGACTTCACTGGTCACGCTCTGGCTCTCTATCTTAATGATGACTATGTCAACGAACCCGCTGCCAATTTGATCAGACGCATCAAATTGTACAGTGATTCTCTAGCTCGTTATGGAAAAAGTCCGTATCTGTATCCCTTGTACGGGCTCGGAGAACTACCTCAAGGTTTTGCTCGTCTCAGTGCTATTTATGGTGGTACTTACATGTTGAATACTCCCGTTGATGAAATCGTTTTTGAAGGATCGAGCGTTGTTGGCATTAAGAGTGGTGGCGTTGTCGCTAAGTGTAAACAAGTTTTCTGTGACCCGTCCTACATTAAAGAAAGAGTAAAAAAAACAGGTCAAGTAATCCGTTGCATATGCTTATTAAATCATCCTATACCAAACACCCGTGACGCGCTTTCTACTCAGATCATTATTCCACAGAACCAGGTCAACCGTAAGTCTGACATCTATGTTTCGTTAGTAAGCAACACCCATCAAGTGTCTGCACAAGGATGGTTTATTGCTATGGTTTCTTCCAAAGTTGAAACTAGTAACCCAGAATTGGAGATCAAGCCTGGTTTGGATTTGTTAGGATCTATCAAACAGAAATTTGTATCCATTTCTGATTATTATGAACCTATTGACGATGGAAAGGACAGCAAGTTATTTATTTCAAAGTCGTACGATGCTACATCACATTTCGAGACAACATGTTTGGACGTTTTGGATATTTACAAACGAGCCACTGGAGAAGAATTTGATTTTTCAAAAATTAAACTAGAAAGTGAAGATGTCTAATAATTTAAAAAATTGCATTTTTATTATATATTATTATTATTATATCTCAATGAGAAATTGTTTCTATTTCATATTATCTCTTAATCAGTTTATTGCCAAATATTGATCTAAATCATTTTTGAGAATTGAAAATATCATTGCTGTCAAATTATAAACATTTTTCCAATGGATGAAGTAGGTGCCTAAAGTTAAGAATATTATTGTAGAAATATCTTATTAATTTAAAACAACGTTCATCAACAACCCTTTAGATAATCATAAAAATATTTAACATAATACATGATATTATACAACTTTTTGTAATTATTATTTTATTTCTATTATTTTATTCTTTTTGTAAAAAAATGTTTATTATAAGTTGTACCTGTTTTTTTTTTTTTTAAGTCATTTTTATTGTCATTATCACGTAATTATGTTAATGGGCGATTTTCTTTATGTATGAAAAATTTTGTGGTGTCAATATAAAATTTTAATAAACCTACAAAAATTATAGTTTTTGTACGCTTTTTCTGTCAGCTTTTGAGTCACATTGGCCATTGTGCATAATATGTTCAGCTTTAATTGATAATTTTAAATAATTGTTTTATAGTAGTTAGCAAAAAAGTACAGTTATTCTTTTATAATTATCGCCAATAGATATTTCATCAAATCATTAATTTTATCATTAGTATTATAGAACTGATGTCTACATGATATAAAATGTCATATTTTAACAACTTTAATGACACTATATTTGAGATTGATTCAAGTTGGTTTGTGCATTGATACTGGTTTTATATTAATGTAATTGGTATATTTTCTGTTTATTTATCAAGTGAGGTAATGAAGTATCATAATTATCCAGTAAAATAAAAACTAAATATAATTTCTACTGAACTATGTATATTAAGATTTTTTGCAGTATTCGTGTCTCATGAATAAATATTTCCAGTGATAATGTCTTCAGAGAGTATCAAATTGTGTTAGCTGATTGCAATCGTATTCTCTGAACACATGATTCAGAATAAATAACTATATTAAAACATTTTGTATATTTGTTCTAATATTAAATTCGATGTCTATTTTATCTTGTAGAATAATTATCCTTTGGGGGACTAAGGCGTCGGCTGTGATGCAGTCGACTCGGGTTTGATCCTTGGTCATGGGTGGCATTTTTCTTTGGACAAGTCACGGTGTCCGGAGAACAAGTGCCGCCATCCCCCACCCGGGCATGGCAGATACCTACGGGTGCCCAAATCAAAAATTCTGCCAAAACTAACACACACGTGTTCCTCCCCTTACTGACATAAGAACCTACGAAACAAAAATAGCTAATGGCTTTAGTTGCCGGGCTCAAGATCAATTAAAAAAAAAAAAATTATCTTTTGTTTCAAGAGTTATGTCAAATCTTGAGAATCGTACACTAATTGTCTGAATTACCATGTTAATAGATTAACAATATTCAAACATGAGTTCAGGAAAGGTCGCAGCAACCATTCTATATTATTTTAAATGTCATCATAGCTCAAAAACTTATAAGTAAGCCAATTATAATTTTATAGATTATGATTATGCTGTGTCATGTACTCATGACTGTGAATGTGAAATACAAAAACAATATAAAACTGCACAAACATTGTGGCATTCTTCATCATTCAAATGGTGAACAACATTTTGACCTGTACAAATTACACAAAATTATAGTAAATATGTACTTATAAATTCTAACCCTAAACCAACACACTTAATGATAATATTTTATTCTTATCACCATTAAATTACATTTAATATTGACATATTGACATAATTATAATACAATTTACTATATATTATGACCAATGGCAATAATATAATATTATCAATTTTCAATAAAAATTTTATTTAATAACAAGACGAGTGCAACCAGGCCATGAAGTAAATATAATGTAATATCTCAGGGCTGGCTGTTATAAATAACATTCAAATACAATTTTAAGATCTTAAGACTTTTTAAAATTGATCACGAGGTTTTTCACATTGCACGTAGTTTCTTCTAGTTTTGATTTAATATTATTTTTTTCTTCAGGATCTTCAGCTTTCAAGAGTTGTACAACAAGATCTTAAAAAATACAAAATTATATTTTTGTTTAGTAAACACCGTACAATAAAAGGCACTTTAAGAATCATACCATGATAATTTTGTAGAACAGAAAAGTCCTGATCACTTATGTGTTTTTGCAAAAATCCCAAGAGGACAGATACAAATTTCCCAGAGACTTTAATCATTGTCTGTGTAATAGATTGGAAAAGTATTTGTGTAGCAATTAAAAGTACTTGTGCACTGTCATCCTCAATGTCCGATAGCGATTTCAAAAGAAGTTGACGATTATTTTGTAAATGTTCCCTAACAAACAACAAGTGATTAAAAACTTAAAAATGTGTAAACGTGTATGTAAGTAGATTATAATTTTAAGAAAAAGGGTAATATAAATGTATTATGTATATATTTACTTTATAAATACCTTTCTTTTTTACGATCGTGTTTTTTTTGTACAATATCTACAGAAGACAATAACTCATCGACAGCTTCATGAAAATCATCAATAAGTTTAGATGTCAATGATTTTTGAAGTTTTTCAATGGCATCTTCAACTTGTTTATCATATTGGTTAGATTTTGACTGGCAAATAATAAAATTGCTTATCATAGAAATGAATGTAACTATTAGAGTTATTAATATATACTACCTCTGAGTTATGCTCTTTATTCTGTGCTACATAGCATTTAACTATTTCTACAATTTCTCCACCAATAGATTTTAACAAGAATGACATGAGCTGTCCTTGAGTTTCAGCACTATCAAATTTTTGAACACCTTTAATATATTGATGTAAATCAGACAAAAGTAATAAAAGTTTGTCTCTAAAGTCCTGATGTACTTTACGACGATCACCCATTCGGTTTGCCATTACTTGATCATAAAATTCTTGTGATCTCCTCAGAGCTTCTTTATTCAAAATTCTAAAACAAAAAGTTATATTTTAATATGTATTTTTATTTAATTATATTAACATATATGTATTACGGGTAGAGATATGAAACAATTTTTTCTATTAAAGAATTCTTATCGTCGTCAACATCTTTAAATGTTTCATCGTTTTCTAAATTTTCTCTAATTTCATCGGCGTTAACAATTTCCATCATAAATTGTTCACTAGCAACTACTTTATTTTCCTGGTCGTCAGAATCAGAATCATGTTGTTTTGATTTTTGTCCATATTTTTTTTTAACAGCCTTTATCTTAGTTTCTCGTCCCTAAAATAAGATAGACTTATTATTTAATTCTATTGTGGTGAGAATCAAATATAAATAATAACAGCAAAATAATGTAAGCAAATTTAACTATTAATTAAAACTGCTTAAAAATTATATTTTTAGTCTTAAAACGTAGACTGCGTAAGTCTTTTTGCAGTTTTCTCTCAGTGTGTATGATAAAAGTAAAAATAAGTCTAAGAAAAAATACAATAAAAAAACTGTTCTTAACGATGTATGTATACATATTTAAAAACATCCAGCCATGCGTAAGGAATAATAAACCATTTAATTTAAATGTATATTGGACGCCAAATGGCATCAGTACACATTCAACGTGTTAAATCAAAATTAATTACCTGTGTTCCACCACCGTGTTTACCACCAGATTTTTTTTTACGTTCTTCTTTTCGGCTGAGTTCTGGATTTTTATCCTCTGCAAGCTTTTGTTGGATTTTCCAATTTATCAAGGCATTTGCATATTCTCCAGACTCAATAATCTAAAATTAACATTAACATAATTTTTACAGTTAAGTATGATGTTTATAATTAATTATTATAAAAATATTATATAGACCACAGTAAAAGTTAACAATACCTTTTTTACTTTTGTATCTAATGTATTGATTATACGTTCAGATTGCACTTCTATAAATTTATCGGTTACCAATGCAGTATCATCAAAAATTTGAAAACCCTTTGATATTTTATTTTTTTTTAACAAATATTCCAAAACTAACACTCCGTCTTTTGTGTCAAAAATTACTGGGACAAAATCCTAAACATCAATCATATACATTTATATTTAAACGAAAAAATATTTTAAAAAAATAGAGGAGATAAAACAAACCATGATATCAATCCAAGTTCCAGTTGAAATACATTCCTCTATAGCAGCAGAAATATCATCTAATATTTTGGGACCAACAGAACATGTGGTCAATGCAATTAATTCTTTTCCAAGTTGCATACGTGAAACATAAGAAATAGGATCAGTTATACCAACGCTATTCATTGCTTCATAATCTGCAAATATTTTTAAGTAACATTAGTATTCGGTCAATTGCCATCAAGTGGAAGAATATTATTTAACACTTGAAGGGATTTTAAATAGACCTAAAAAAACCTATTTTCATTCCAACGTACTGAAATTTAAAATAAAACCATTATGGGTGGCAATTGTTTGCCATTTCTAAAGAATGATTACATAGATTTACAAACATCATTATAATACTTAGATAATTATATACCTAAATAGTTATTGTTGGTGTAGAAATTCATAACCCAATTATTTAGAGTTTTAGTATGTATGTTTGGAACATATGTACATGAATTTCCAATTCGGTCTGTTAACATCCCAGGTACTTGTTTTTCTGCTAACAAACTCTCAAATACAGCTGAAATATACAAATTAAAAAAATTACCACATACATTTTTTTTTCTAAAATTGTTTATAATATTAATTAGGTTACCATATGCAATAGAAATGGCCATTTGCCTTGTAAGTATTAAACAACTTAAAGAGAATAACAATGAAGATTTGTTTTACTAATTGTTAGTACATGATAACATGAGTTGGGTTAGCATAAGGCAGTGGTTCTCAATAATTAGTATGAAGCCACAAACCCCTAGCTAAAACTTAATTGGTCCGGGGACTCTTCTATTGTAAGACTTACTTTTCAATTTGAATAAACTAATTATCTACCTTTTTCATGGTAAATCGAGTTTCAATAATCCAAAAATAACCGGAATATCACGGCTATGCATTTAATAATTTCACTAAATAAAAATAAAAATCAAATATCACTACCAGTACAGTACAGTACTACAAAACCCGCGGACCCTTGGGGGTCCGCAGACACACGATTAGGAACCACTGGCATAAGGTATCTAAATATTACTGTGTTTTAAACATAACAAATAATATTGAATATGGCAAAAAAAATATGATAAATAATATTGTACTTACTAAAAAATTCTTTTTCATCAAGAGAACATTGATTTATAATAGCTGTACATAAGACTGGCCGAGTAGTAGCTAGAAGAGCTCCTCTAACAATTCTTTTAATAGAATTAAAGTATGAATCGGTGTAATATAAGTATGGATTGCTTTTATTTTTGTGTAGATTAAAAGCCAAATTTTTATTGCGTTTTTCAAGCATCTGAATTATAAATTATTTATTAATATTATTATTATAACAATTAATTCAAGAAGATAAAAAAAAATTGTTGTTCTACCGAATCAATTATATCCACAGGCAAATCAAATTGCTGAGATATTTTTAATGAATTTATGTGTCCATTTTGTTCTAGTTTGTCAAGTACGTCCTCAGCAATCTGATCCAAATAAGTCAATCCAATCAATTGACCATGAACAATACAATAATCATCAGGTTCATCCTTCGCTAATTTTTCACACAAGTTTGAAGCAACGTCTGGATCAACTTTTAAAGCTCTAGCAGCATCTAGTATGTTTATACGACCTAGAAAATTTATTCTCATCACTCTGATTACTAAATATATATGTATTTAATATTTTTTTGTATCGTAGTTTTACAGGAAATACAATATCAATTTTAAAGGCCAAATCAAAGGATTAAAATAAAACTTAAATAAAAGTGTACATACATCTTTTTGTTAATACTTAATTATATCAATATTGCATACCTACATATTTATTAGTATAGTCATATATTTTTTTAGGTTGTTCTTCATTGTTAAATAATCAACAATGTCAACATACACATAAGCAGGCTATCAAGGCAGACATCTCACACAAATATGCATAAAATGTATTGTAACTTAAAATATTTTTGTTAAAAATATTTAGATATATATTATAATACACACCTCCTTGGACATAGGCTTCATCTTTTAATTCCTTGGTCAAATGTACTGGTGTTACATATTCTTTACCATCAGTTGTGAACACTACATCCAGTAACTTGGTACTTATCAATTTCGCAACTATTTCTACACAATTTCTTTCCCCTAGTCTTAGAAGACGAAAAAATGACAAAATAAAATGAGATTGTGTGCATGTTATATTATGTTGTATATGCGCCTAAGAAAGAGTATACGGTAACAAAAATTACCTCTGGGACGAAGTGGTCAACTGAATGCGTTGGAAGTCAGCAGCCAACAATTTTACTTCGTTCCAATCACTCGACGACATGATGAATCAGTTAAGTTTTCAGATACTTATTAAAGTACCTACTAAATAAGAATAAGACGATATCGATCAGTCGTACGAAGTTGAAGTTCAACGTCTACTGTCCAGTCGTTATACTCATATAACCATATAAGTTATTAAGATGTCTCCACTCTTCAGTAGCTCTGTCGTAAGTTCTTACTAGTTCTTACTTTTTCCTTCTAAATTCTCATTTCTCTTAAGTTGACTAGTTGAGCGATAAATACTGATAATATTGCCACGATAACGGATAAACCGACAACGTTTAGTGGCATGAATTGATAAAAAGTGCCACGACATTGATAAC
Organism: Sitobion miscanthi; assembly: GCA_008086715.1. Classification (NCBI taxonomy): domain Eukaryota; kingdom Metazoa; phylum Arthropoda; class Insecta; order Hemiptera; family Aphididae; genus Sitobion; species Sitobion miscanthi. The sequence continues at coordinate 55,209,474 of CM017797.1, forward strand.
AATATTTTCAACCACTGGTAGCCCCAGGGCCTGTACACGTATAGGGGTCCAGAGCACGGCTATAAATAGTATGGTCCCAGAATTCTGCGGTATGGTTGCCCCATAGATTAGCATATAGTTGCCCATCGACCTTGGCTTAAGATTATCTTAAGCCATGCCATCGACCCATGATTCCTATACTCGAAAAGTGTCTACCGAAATGAATCAGTATTAAAGTTAAATTAAACAGCTGGTCTGTATAGTAAACTGTTGTGTATAGTTCTGGTTTGAATTACCATCACAATCCAGTTGACAATGGTCTCACGAACCACGTAAAAGGGATTCAGCGAGCCTTAAACAAAGAACGCTAAAAAAGACTAAAGCGTTTTCCTTCAGGTCGGACGCTGTTGACACACTCAGTTGAACTGTGGTAATTTGTAAGGCATTAAATCAGATGACGTCATCAGAAAAATCAGATCAGAGGCCATAAGTACCGATGATTATGATAAAGATGATTTTCATGACCTTGTATTGATGTGTAATGACAAAGAAAAAAACTTTGTAAAGCATGTTGGTATACCGTCCATTCACTGTTATAGTAACGAGCAGTTGGACATACTAAAAAATCTGATTAAAAAACAACAACTAGTGACTGGGTATTTGGATACAACTGGTACAGTGGTCAGGAAAATTGACAAGAACAGCAAAAGGGTTCTGTACTATGTTCTAGTTGTTAATGTCCCATTACCTAGAAATTCAAGTGTCACGTGTCCCGTTGTTGAAATGATTAGTTCAGCCCACGACATTGTTGCGATTTCACAATGGCTGAACGCTTTTAAAGCATTCGTTTTAAAACACAAACCGACTTGGCCAGTATTCACTAATATAGTGACAGATTTCAGTTATGCCCAAATGAATGCCTTGTGTGTAGGATGGAATGGTTTTATTTCCATATTCGACTATCTTAACTGGTGTTACAGAGCATTGGTTGAAAACCACGACGAATCTAATGTCACCATCATAAATATATGTGCAAATCATTACACAAAAATTATAGTGAACCATGTCTACACATATTTTCAATCTGAGAAAAACCATCGTTTGACTGTAGAAAAAACGAAAAGAAATGATGTTATTATTTGGATATGTATACTTTTTAACACGACCGGTTTGACAGATGTTGAACAATGATTCAAAATATTTTCAGTAATACTGTTGTCACCTTATGGTACAGGACACACAAAAAATGCCATTAGTGCAATGAAAGCCAAGTGTAATGATAAATACCAATTGTCAAATGAACTGAACAACGGAGGTGAGGATCACTCGGAGGAAATAAATAAATTTCTATGCGAATCCAACACGAGTAATTCCATGATGTTTCGTAGATTTCAGTCAATCAAAGAACAGATTAAATCTGAAATCTTAAATTGTGCTGAAAATATAAGCATTAATGAATATTATGATGAATCATATTTACACGAGTTTATAGTTAAGTGTGTACCTTTCTTAGCATTGTGGACACCTATTATGAATAATAAAGTCAGCAATGGCATTGAAATCCGCCAGAGTAATGCTACCGATGAATCTTGGTTTAAAACAGTCAAACAAGACATACTAGAAGGCGACCGTAGGTTTAAATGCGGACGGTTTTTAAGACCTATGAGACAGCGTGTAACGAATGTGCACAAACAAATGAAGTACAGTATTAGAAAAGGAAAGTGCACTCGTGCGCTTGATTTTGACACCAAGTCTAAACAGAGTACTACTAAAGAAAATGGAAAAAGAAAAATTTCAGTATTGTCTAGCCTTAACCATTTAGATGAAACAGAGAGTTGGGGAAAAAAAGAAAAACAACACAAACGTCTCCAACTCATCAAGTACCGTCCTTTCACAGCGCTGTCGTTAAAAATTCCAAAGTCTTCGACCATTACAGCAGATAAAAATAACATTGTTGTTATAGAATGTGACAATGAGACTGGGTTCACTGTTGATGAGCCTATGAACAACGATATGGTTGTACATGATTTGAGTAAGCCACTGGATGATTGTTTAACAAAATCAGTTTTGACACCTGGCGGTCATAAATCTCCGTTTCGACTACCAGTGCCAGCTATTGATTTACACCAAAATATGCTCCCTAAAGTTAAACCAAACCAGATATTAAATTATTGTGTTTATCAAATTTGAAAAATGTTTAAAATGTTTAAATATTTTATTACTTATTTTATAAGCTAAAGTAAAAATTTTATAATTTATGTTGACGTTTAAAATTAAATTAACTTTTTTATACACATAACATATTTTTTTTCAAATAGACTATAGAACAAAATATATATTATTATGGCATAACTTGAAAACTGTTAAAATATAAATATTTGTTATGAACTTTTCTGTGTGTCAATATGACTTATATTAATTAAAAGAAACTAACAAAATATATTTTAACACAAAAGTAAAAAATTGTGTAGGTTTACTTAAAATCCATATTTAGGAAATTTCAGGAGTACCTTGTAGGATGCAAACAAAAATATGTACACAAAGCCAGTTTTTGACAAAATTAATCAAAAATGAATAACTATAGAAACTTGGAATTGTCAGAAAATTATAAATTATTATATACAAACTTATAAAAGAAAAAAAAATATTGAGATGAAAATTCCCCCTCCCCTTAAATATTACCGCTGTAAGCCTGTGCTTACTTTGCTTATTGGCTATAATACCACTGTATTATTATAGCAACTTGACAGAAAGTAATGATCCAGTAATTAGGAAGGAAAATTTTGTACTAGATATTTTTTAATTGGAGTGCAATTACCAATCTTGTAAACTCAAATGATTTTATATTGAAAAAATAGGTGTAAAATTCCTGAAGTACAAATAAAAACTACTACAAAGGAAATCAAAGAAATTATAACCTTAACACAAAATTAACAAACTGATTAGTGTTGAATTTTAGATGATTGTAATGATATGATACTTGTAAGTTACAAAGCTTATTATAAAATGTATATACAAACAAATTTCAAAAACAATAAAAAATAACATTTATTATTGAAAGTTATAGACATTAAACATAATTTAAGTATTTATATTTTAATACGTATATCAATGCTTCATTTAGTGTTTATAATGTTAAATTTATATACAAATATGAGTTGAGTAAAAATGGAACACAATATTTATCACAGATCAGTATTAAAGAAAAAAAATACATCCACTAAAACAGTAAATAACAAAAAGTTATTAATTTAAAGGTTCAAGTAGTTCTGATAAATTTTTTGAAATGTTAGATTTGTTAAACATTGATGAACAGCAAATCTGAAAATTATATATCAATATAAAATGTTTATTTGTGATAATGTACAATGAAAATAAATATAATAATATATTAATATGAACCTTTATCGTAGGAAGTCGTGCATTGTCAGATTTATACTCGTATTCGTCTACATACAATGATTGTAAATATATCCATACAAAATCGGAATGTTTTGCATGCAGTTTTCTGTAGAATTCTTTAGATATTTTCTATAGTAAATAACAATATTTATTATTTTCAATATTCAGTTTAAAAAATAATAAATATTAAATACCTGCAATTCGATTGGCTGATCTTTTTCTAAATAATGTGCAACAGAATTGGACACATCATACATATCTTTCTCTAAAAAATTCAAATTTAGGACAAAATCTGCTAAACCACTCAATATGGTATATTGCATTTTATATTTGTGGCTTGTAAAGTAAACACTTCCTTTTAAAACATTATTACTTTTCTTTGCGTTAGATGCCAAGCGTTCTATTATAGTTGGCAAAACTTGCCTAGAAATTTTTAAAAATCACATGTCAGTATTTATTTAGTATTTAATTTTTTTTTTAACCTACTGGAGTGAACGGGAACGAATAAAGTCTTTTGCTGTGGATGCCATTGTGGTCAATACGTTGAATGCTTCGCGGAATACTATATCATCAGTATTGTTATTAAATTTAGTACACAGTGGTGACCATATTTTATGAACCATTGGCAACAATTGGTTCTCATAGTTAGATATTATATTTAAACCTTCATTAAGAATCTATAAGAATAATTATCTTCATTATCTCACAAAATCTATCAATTTATAATGAATAGAATACTTGTAATGGCAGAGAATTGTGTTTTGATGGTAAATAATGCAATACGCGTTTCATTATAGAGAGGACCATTTGTATGTATGGTGGTAATGGTTTTTTATTATCTTCATCATCTTCATCAATGTTTTCATTGTTTTCACTGAAATTAAAATTCTTTAATTTAATTCTAAGTTATTAAAGAACAACAATGTAAATAATTATACCGTGGTGCATTGCTATTGATTTCGTTTTCCCAATATTCATCATCCAAATTATTTTCCAAATCCAAGGTCATCATTTTGTGATATCCCAAAATATTTTCTATTACACCGTTACTTGAAGATTTTGATTTTTCTATATTATCAGTTATTGGTGTACATTTTTGTTCCCGTTTTCTCACACACATCACAAATATATGAAACACTTTCATGAAAGAATGCATATTTTCTGTACGATGAACATCACAACTCTGAACAAGAACCTATAAATTACAGAATTTAATAAACATTTAAACGTTTTACTGAAATAAACATTTTTCCTACTTACTTCAGTAACCATCGTGTGGAAGGATTGTAGAAGACCATCACTGCCGTTTAGATTCATCACCACTTTTAAAGCGTTCAATACTTCTGGGTGTTTACTAAGGGACCATAGCTTGTTAGTGAAATGATGAGATAAATAATCAGAATTTTTTACAACGAGATCAATTGGATTGCTGTATCCACCAGAACGAGCAAGTAATGTTATTGCTCCTTGACCTAAAGTATGAAAATTATGTAAATATCTAGTTAATTTACAAGGTATCAAAATATTACCAGCTAATGAAATAGGGCCATGTTCAGAGCCAACACGTTCTAGTATTGGATATAAACAGTGAATTAGGCATAAATGTTGTTGAGTCACAGGAAGTGATGAAACCAATTTAGCTAGTCCCTCGGTCATGAGACAAATTTGTACTAAATTTTTTTGTGCATCAGCTATATTTATTGTAGAATCATTTTCAATACTAGTAGGCAAATACCAAACATCACATTCTAAGTACAAATCTATTACATCCCTCACAATACTGTAATGACACTCTCCATCGTCTATAACAAATAAAATCAAAATTATAATAAAATAATAAAATATATAATTTATGATTGATACCTACTTTCCGACAGAATCATATTCATTAATAGTGTTATTTCTTTTCGATACATTATTTTTGATTCAAATAAATCCATTAAATATCGACCAATAAAATTACAGTCACCATACAACCCAATTAATTTACAAATACATTCTATTTTATATAATGCTGAAGTATCGTTAAAATGTATTAGTTGCTTCCAAGGCACATTTATGGACATTTCAGTAGTTATAGTTTGTATACAATTTAGATCTGATTGAAAAAAAACACAACAATCAATTAAATCTTGTTAAAAAACATAATTTTTAGGCAATTAAAATAAAACAAATATTTTCATGATTCATTATTAACAGTAGTTGCATTTAAACAATTACTGCTATGTAGGATAATTACTTCTATTAATCATATGAGTATTTATGAGTTATAAATTGACAGATTTCACTAGAGCATATTTACATATACCCAGTTGTATTGATTATAAATATATTTTACAAAGAATAAAATAAAAAAATTATAGTGGTTAACAATTGGAAAATGGCCAATTTTATGCAAATATTGCTTTTAATTCTAACATTTATTTATTCAAAATAGGTATATCCAAATTATATTTAAAAACTATAAATACTAGACTCAATAATACATGGTTAAAATTAAACAACACATTAAAAATTACCTCTAATTGATGACTCTTCTAATAAGGTAATTGTTTTATATTCTAGCTCTAATATTTGAATTAGGACTGTTGTTAAACGATCTAGATGAGCATATGAATTAAGCACTCGTGATAAATGAGTCTTTCCAAAAAGTTTTATATACCCACACAATAAGGATAATTCAGTTTTTTGTTTAATATAATCTAAAAAAATATATAATAATTAACTATGGAACAATGTATAAGGTTTATGTTGAAGCAAATATCTTACTAGATGTTCTAATAGACCGTGGGATTCTAGATAATAAAATATAGAAACTTTCCTCTAATAATTCTAAAAGAGATTTCTTATTTTGTCCATCAAATATTTTATGTAATTTATCAACAGACTCATTAGCTAGTTTTTCAACTTCCGGTTGTTCATCATCAGACAAAACAATTAACGTCTCAATTAAATTTGTGATTGAAGATTTCATAGAACTAATAAAATACATAAAATAATTAATAACATAATATCACAAGATTTAATAAAAGTATCATGGATACTATTTAATTTACAAGCTAAAACATCTGGGATTAAGAAAAGCTAATTGTTTTACAGTGAACCAGTGGTGGTTTTTATTACGTAAAAAAACGTCAACACTTGTAGGTATAAATTTAAACTTGTTTTTTTGTTTAGTTTCAATCAGCAGTGCAAGAAATTAGAACAGAATTACATAATTTATAAAAAGTAAAACTATGAATAGCTTATTAAAATGTCAATGCTGAAGATATATATTATATTTTCCATTATGTATTTGTTTACCTTGTACATTTACTCAGCAACACATCACAAGAACTAACCAATTGAAGTCTAACTCTCCAGTGTTGGTGCTCCCTTGTTTTAATCATATGTGTGGCTACTAGATTAAAATTTGTACTGTTTTCTTGAATCCAATCGTTTAATATTTTCTTGTCATCGTTTTTAACATTACAATTTGATTTTCCTAAATATGTATTGCAATCTTCTATCACATGATCATCACAAATTATTAGAGAAGTAATTGTGCTCCACAAATTTAAAGCAGCCTTGAAAATATTTACAAGATATATAGACTATCAAGAGAAACTAACTTATAGTTATTATCTTACCACCGTTATGGAATGGTGCTGGATATCTGTAGCATTAACTATGATACTACTAACAGATAAAACACCAGGTACAAATTTAATTAATCTTTGAATAATTTGAAAACGAATATTAGAATCAATGTTTTTATCCCAAATTGATGATAGAATTCCAATGCATTTTAAGGCTTCCACTCTATAAAGTTTTAAAATAAGCAAATAAGTTATTAGAAAAATGTACAAAAGGTTTATTTAGAAAATGTTGTTAAATTGCTAGTACCTACTTATATGCTTTTATTGATTTTAATCGTGTTGATAAAATTATAAGTTATATCTCAGATAATTCAAATAATATAATATAATAATTTAAATGTTAATTACATACATTTACTAATATTAGTATTTATCAATAAATGGATCATAAATATTTGTTAAAAGGTGGATACATATTATATAGATAGTACACTGGACAAAATTACCATAATAAATTATTAGGCTATTTTATAAATGCATATAGTAAGTTGAATGTATGTATAATAAAACGTACAAACCTTAGAATATTCATTTTTTCATTTTTTATAACTATTGTGCAAATATATATCAAATAACCAACATGTTTGCAATCAACTTCACTAAACAATTGATTCAATACAACAATATCAGCTTTTTCAACCAATGAGTTAAGAGCAATTATGATTGAGAGTTTGATATCTTCGCTCAAATTCTCCGCTGTAATATAATTCACTAATAACAATTAACATTTAAAATTACATAATATTTAAAAATTCAAACAAACCTTTATCTGATTTTTTTTCATGAGACAACTTTTCTACCAACATTTTATATATTCGCATGAACGTAGGCCACAAACTAATAGATGTTTTTTTCAACAAAGTCGTCAGCACATCCAACACATTTAGCGTACAGTTTGATCTAGAAAATTAATTGTACATAATCGTTCAATTGAAATATATATAAATGGAATACAGTCATACACACTTGTTAGTTTTTAAATGAATTTCCAACGGGATCAGTACATACGGCTGAAGTTGTGTTAGAGCATATTCTGGAACCATTACCAATGCATTCTTTAAGAGCTTGGTGTTTACATCGTTCGGTTCCGTTATGAAAGCGTCACAGGCCGGTTTTAATATGCTGAATGCTTTTTGGAAATGTGCCTTTTCGGTAGACATAGTATCTCGGTAAGTCAATATGACAAAAAGTAACACATACGTTGTCGAGGATAAAAATGTATACTAATATACCCCTTGCATTGTAGATGACTGAAGCCGACTGGCGACGAGAACAATAATTATTATAATAAAAATATTTTACTTATCCAGTATCACGTCTATCATATCTTTTTAGTTTTTTTTATATAATTTAGTACAGCCCACAATTAAAGATATATTTAATCATGGTACAGCGATTTCGGGCGGTTTGATTTGAATTTGATTATGAACAAACCGTATCAATCATGATAATAGCACAGAACAATGATAATAGCGCCCTCGGTAATGCAACGCTGCAATTCTTGATGGAAATGCTATGTGCTACATGAAACCATATGGTTCTGTGATGAAACCACGATTTAAGATAGTATCTAGATACTATCTTAAATCGCGGTTATGAGGCATGTCGAGTGGTTTCTATTATTTTATATTCCACAGACGACGGACCACAATAATTTTGTTCACTAAGGCATTTTATAATTTTAAACGTGAAATAAATCGTATTGAACAATAATTCTCAACTCTTAAAGTTATAGCCCATAGGTTACTACATCAATCAATACTTACTGTTGTACATAATATTATTATTTGGTTCACATCATAATCGATAATGATAGACAATAATATTATGTTTTAAATTTTAATACTGTAAAAACCATTTATCCCATAACTATGTAATCTTAATTTATAACTTAATTATCCATAATAATAATGACCTGCTGTTGAAGCCTTTATTCTCAATAAAAAAAAAATAATAAAATATTATGTTTGATAATGACAATAAATAAGTTTCTATATAGGTAAAATATGGTACCTACGTGATAGATATCTCCCAGTGGAAATACTTCGTTATTGAATGTATGATTTTAATTTTTAATTGATTTGGATGTACAAATTATTATAAAACGATTATTATTTTGGTATAAAAAATCGATTTAAATTGTTTTCGATATCAATTTGAAATTTGAATAGCAATTAAAAAAATGGATATCACTTGATTTTTTTTGATGATTTTCAATGATTTTTATCGATAATCAAATCGGATTATGAAATAATTTATTTCCAGTCAACAGGAATTGATTAATTAATACTATTTGGTGGACTATTTTGTAAAGGAATCTATATTTCAATAAATATTTATATACTTTATATACTTGACGTGTATGTTGTATAGACGTTAACCAAAATTGGAATATATGGAAATCAATTGTCCAATTTTTTTCCCACTATTTAGTGAAATTCATATTTTAAAAGAAGATTTAATTATGTTAATTGGTCCGTTTACATAATGATCGATGGATAGGTACGGTTTTCGAAGTAAAATAGTAAAATATAAGATTTGACGTCGTCCGACTTACGATATCAGTTACACGAATCACCTTTACGAGCTATAGGTCACACCACCACGTCGTGATGGCCGCTGATGTATAAAAGTACGAATTGATGCTTCATTCAAAATAATAAAATTATATTGTGGGAAAACACATTACAAACTTCAAACTAAAATATCAAGAATATTGAACAGAAAAAAACTATTCAAAATATTTAATTCATTAAAGAAGGATTTTTCGTATGGCACCAGCTTATCAATATTTAAGTCAATACAAAAAATTCAACTAGAGTTAAATTACTAAAAAAAAACTTGAAGGAGGGTGTTGGCGCCCGCAGGCAAAAGCATTTTAGAAAACAAAAAAAAATTTTAATAAAATTCTATTGTGGGAAAACAATTTACAAATTTCAAAATAATTTTCAAGAATATTAAACAGAAAAAAACTATTCAAAATATTAAGTCCAATAAAGAAGGATTTTTCGTATAGCACCAGGTTATCAATATTCAAGTCAATACAAAAATTACAACTAGAGTTAAATAACTAAAAAAAACTTGAAGGAGGGTGTTGGCGCCCGCAGGCAAAAGCATTTTAGAAAACAAAAAAAAATTTAAATAAAATTATATTGTGGGGATACACATTACAAACTTCAAACTAAAATATCAAGAATATTGAACAGAAAAAACTGTTCAAAATATTTAGTTCAATAAAGAAGGATTTTTCGTATGGCACTAGGTTATCAATATTCAAGTCAATACAAAAAATACAACTCGAGTTAAATTACTAAAAAAAAATTTGAAGGAGGGTGTTGGCGCCCTCAGGCAAAAGCATTTTAGAAAACAAAAAAAAATTTAAATAAAATTCTTTTGTGGGAAAACAATTTACAAACTTCAAACTAAATTTTCAAGACTATTAAACAGAAAAATCTATTCAAAATATTTAGTTCAATAAAGAAGGATTTTTCGTATTGCACCAGGTTATCAATATTCAAGTCAATACAAATAATTCAACTCAAGTTAAATTACTAAAAAAAAACTTGAAGGAGGGTGTTGGCGCCCGCAGGCAAAAGCATTTTAGAAAACAAAAAAAAATTTAAATAAAATTATATTGTGGGAAAACAATTTACAAACTTCAAACTGAATTTTCAAGAATATTAAACAGAAAAAACTGTTCAAAATATTTAGTTCAATAAAGAAGGATTTTTCGTATGGCACTAGGTATCAATATTCAAGTCAATACAAAAAAAATACAACTCGAGTTAAATTACTAAAAAAAAAATTGAAGGAGGGTTGTTGGCGCCCGCAGGGCAAAAGCATTTTTAGAAAACAAAAAAAAATTTAAATAAAATTATATGTGTGGGGATACACATTACAAACTTCAAACTAAAATATTCAAGAAATATTGACAGAAAAAACTGTTCAAAAATTTAGTTCATAAAAGAAGGATTTTTTCGTATGGCACTAGGTTATCAATATTCAAGTCAATACAAAAATTACAATAGTTTTTGATATCAGAGTGATTGGCCCCTCAGCCAAAGCTTTTAGAAAACAAAAAATTATTTTTGTAATCAACAATGAAAAAATTCCTAAATCATCATCGTATTAAACAGAAAATGAAAAAAAATTATACTTTAGAGAAAATGGTACTATTTTGTTAATTTAAGTGTAACCGAACCCTCCAGTCTTACAGTATTAAAAAAAAAAATTGCACCGTTTGTTTGTTCAACCAAAGCATTAAACCAAAACCATTTTAAATTATACTGCAGGAGTGAATAACGGTTATTCACCGGAGTTGCGTTTACAATGTATTCATACAACAAACAGTATAAGATTAAATAATCGACATAAATAAAATACAATAAATTCAATAAGTACAAATAACACGCAACCCCAGGAAAATGAGCAAAAAAAAATATATAACCATTTCGAGCGAAGGAAAACTTATACGTCGTTTTAGGTTTACCAAAAACGTGATTAAAATTAAATATTTTATTTAGGATTTCTAAAATGCAAATGATTATTATGAGTTATCCGCAAAAACAGGAAAAAAAATATAGAAATATTTGATGGAATGAGGATGGCCGTAATGGGTATAATGTCAGTTTTTAAAATTATACAAGATCGTTACAAAAAAAATGGAGGCGGGTACCTAACACTAGATAAAACTAAAGGAAAAATAGTATACAAAAAAAATTTATCTAAATACATGGTAGATAAAGTTAAACTATCGTTGTTTTTATTAAATTTTAGTGCTATTATATTCAAACTGAAATTGCAGCCATTGCTATATAGTTGTTGGTTTAACGAGTCTCCTGTGTATAAAAACTATTAAGATCCATGTAATAATTAAATATTCATTTGTATACAAGGTACCTTCAAACTAAATTTTATATTAACATTTAAATTATTCAATATTTAGTTATTAACAATAGTTTTATCATTTATGTGGTTTATTATTCAAGTATAAACTGTATTTAAATCTTACCGCATAGGGTTCATTATATTATCAAAAATATCCGATGCATTACATGCATATACCTACTAATGATACTATAATATTAATATTATACAAAACAATTCAACTTAATTCCTTATACAGTTATTTACATCGCAATTGCAATGCAACGTTTTATAGCAACTCACGCACAAGCGCACACACGGTTTATAGAACATTTACGTGCGACAACGACCAAATCATTGATTGACCTTATTATAAATGATAATGTTTTATTTCCATTTTACTTGAATAAAACATGATGTTTACATGACAGTTGACACGAGACACTGGAATTACTGATAATACATGAATCGTAGAGTAAAGATCAGGGGAGTGAAGAGCTATTTATTATTTTTAATTTATCTGCAAGACTGCAACAATCGTATACTGTGCTAGCTAGTCAAGCCAAATCAGCAATTAATGTGAAATACATTATGACATAAATGCAGAGGTATAATGGAGGAAACTATTAGTAGAAATATATATGCTACATTGATACCTACTGCAATTAATAAAATAATACCAAATGCGAGTATAGTATATACTATATTGCGTCGATTGAATTAACTAAACGAATCATGCATGGGCAAGGTTTTTTTTCTAAACTGTTTTGCTAAAACAAACAATTACATAGTGTATATTGTAGGACAGGTAGAATTTTGTTTACGATTCTTGTAATCTTTCATGGGCATACAATATATATAACCTATGTCCATACCTTCATGTTAACATAGAAGCCAGTAGGTACTTTACTACAGTTTAAAGCAGTATACACACAAGTATCTAATACTGATTATATTTTTAGACTTCACTATCAAATTAATATGGAAAGGTTTGAAAAAAATTACAAACATTAAATTTATGTTATGAAATTAAATTAATTTACCTTCCAATAACTGATTAATGAGGCATTAAAAGGTAAGTGAGAAATGCCCCGTATCTGTAACACATTTATCATATCCATTATGATAGTTACATACAAATATAAATATTTTTCCTAGCCATAATTGTATAAATGTTTCACAAATACATTATTTTTATTATTAACCTAACCTAACCTAACCTAACCTTGTAATAGATATAATGTATATTATGTACATGTTATGTTTAATATTATAATGCGATTATAGTATAGAATCTATAAATTATGATAGTAACTCCTTTAATTTTTACAATTTGAATCACTTTACATATTTACCTTTTTTGAGCTGGTATTATACTATTACCACATAGATACCATGTATACCTAAGTTTAGAAAAAAAATTTGTACTGCATATAATAAAATATAATTTTTATAGATAATTTTAAGATTTAATATTATAGTACCTACCTACAATACCGGTTATCATAGAAATTATAAACCCTTATAAATAATTAAAACTGGCTTCAAATTGGTATAATTCTTTTATCCGTTTCTCTATAACACTAAAAACTATAGTCTATAATATCACGCATGTGTGGTGTGTATACTGTACAATGTGCATACTACTGTTATCGTGTTATTTGAACAAGATTTAAATATATATGTCATTGTTATAAAAGCATAATATTATACATTTATAGGTTCAAGAAATAGAAGCTGAAAAAGTAAAAATTCTCGATATTTCGAGAACCTAACTTAAATATTTTGGTCACTAAAGATATCAATTTCACGTGATTTACATTTTAACCCCAATGAAGTTAGGTATATTATTTATTTATTTATTTTGCTATGTAGAGTTTTTATAAATATATTTATAATTAAAAATATACAGAATCAAAAAATATGCTTTTTACCTTCTTTATAGCTATTGCATTATTTCTCTGTACATGGCATATTATGCTAACAGTTAACTTAACAAACTAAAATAAATACTTAAATAATATAATTTATACATATTGTCGTTATACATATTTGACATTATACATAGGTTTATTTTTTGAATTTCATTAAACTGAACTCAATACATCAATTATTATTTGGATAAGACATGATAAGAATTGAAAAGGTATATATTGATTGCACTTTTTACAGCGAACATTAACATAACACGACTTCATAATTAAATCAAAATATATCGAAATACATTTGAATAGCGTAAGGAAGAATCTAAGATGGGAAAGTATAACTGGTTCGAGAACAAAAAAATGTAACGTGAGAATCCAATTCGTTTTTTAAGTCTTTGTACACGATAATAATATGTAGAGGTCACGAATATAATTCATTCAAGTGATTATTAAAAAAATAATAATAATAATTTCAAATTATATTTGAAATATGTTCATTTATTGGACTTCACGCAAAATCTAAAGCCCAAACTTAAAATTTTATTTTCTTTAATTTTCTGTGGTTATCGTGTACATTCAACCATTAAATTCTAAATGACATGTGTCATTATTTAAAACCAATTTGTTACCACTTAGAGCGTTAATACTGTTGAAAAATATCGATATTATTCATTATAATAATTTGTGTCAATATTCAATAATAATATAGTCCTCGACCTTCTGGTATACCTACATGCAACATACCTACACTTGGCTACATTTATAATAAATATTATTATTGAATATTATATATCCACCTGTGTGTATGCTCACGATTGTAACCTACTACGATTGTACCATACATAGTATGACAGTGTGAAAAAATGTACTAATTTGAAATCTTCTCGTAATGATATAAAATTATGAATAATAGTTTAACAATTTTCACTTAATTTTATTTTTAGGTAATATATTATTAAGTTGCAAGATTTTTTTGATTTTTTTAATTTTTTTGATTTTTTTGATTATTTTTGTTAATTTCCATACAATTTTGTTTATTTAAAATTATTTGTACCTTAAATGCCTGATGACCTGAGAGAAAATTAGTGACATTCCTGTGATTTGATTATAGCCTATAGGCCCGTCAGGGTTCCGAGAGTGAGATAACATTTAAAATGTGCATTTAAAAATAAATAATACGTTTTCTTTAGTAATTATTCAGTTTATTCCATCGACTAAAACATTAAAGTATGCCCAAATATTTAGTTTAATAATATGTACGTAAAATCTACATAAATGTTGGTTGTTATTCCGTATTATACCAATAATAAATAATAAATATTAAGAGGACGTCATCGCACCCGCTGTGTTGTCTCCGCCATACAAAGTAGTAAGTATTACATAATATAGCAATTTACATTCATCAGTACTAATTTTATGTTCTAAGCTTAATATATTTAAGTGAATTGACCAATTAAATTTAAAAGTAAGTATAACGTTTTTGAACGTTGATTTCATACGGTATTTTAATTTTTTGTAATTATTTCACATAATAACCCAACGTACAAACAGCGATAATATTGTTGCCTTTAAGTTTAATAATTAAGTTTATTCAATCTATAATATTAAAACTTACCACACAAAATTGTTTCTACTGAACTTAAATTTACTATATGTTCTACGTTTATGAGACACGACGATGATTATTTTTTATTATTTTTTCAAACAAAATTAATTTTATATTTTAATTAATAATTATTAATCGAATAAAAATATACATTTTGTACTTGATGTATGTATTCATTAACTTTTACATTTAAGCAAAACTACTAAAATGAACCTACCACTTAAATAACTCAAATAATGATGTCTACTGTCTAGATAGAATTCCCGACAACAGTAAAAACTCAAAACCTTTAGAAGGATACCTAAATTTATAAGTAAGGTTCATATTAAGTAGGGTTTTTTTAAATCGTGGGTGGTCGTCATTC